>BMAO01021781.1:0-21905 GCA_019973975.1 Trichonephila clavata
AACCAAACTCAATTTTCTTATTTAAAATCCGACGCTGATCACGAATACATGTAGCGCTTTTCAAAATTTCAATTAGATCAAAAGTTATTGCAATAATAAAATTTCAACATTTTTTTGGATATTTGGCAGGGGAGACGTCATGAACAGGGAAAAAATTTCTAACTCCTATTCAACCAAACTCAATTTTCTTATTTAAAATCCGACGCTGATCACGAATACATGTAGCGCTTTTCAAAATTTCAATTAGATCAAAAGTTATTGCAATAATAAAATTTCACATTTTTTGGATATTTGGCAGGGGAGACGTCATGAACAGGGAAAAAATTTCTAACTCCTATTCCAACCAAACTCAATTTTCTTATTTAAAATCCGACGCTGATCACGAATACATGTAGCGCTTTTCAAAATTTCAATTTAGATCAAAAGTTATTGCAATAAAAAATTTCACATTTTTTGGATATTTGGCAGGGGAGACGTCATGAACAGGGAAAAAATTTCTAACTCCTATTCCACCAAACTCAATTTTCTTATTTAAAATCCGACGCTGATCACGAATACATGTAGCGCTTTTCAAAATTTCAATTAGATCAAAAGTTATTGCAATAATAAAAATTTCACATTTTTTGGATATTTGGCAGGGGAGACGTCATGAACAGGGAAAAAATTTCTAACTCCTATTCCAACCAAACTCAATTTTCTTATTTAAAATCCGACGCTGATCACGAATACATGTAGCGCTTTTCAAAATTTCAATTAGATCAAAAGTTATTGCAATAATAAAATTTCACATTTTTTGGATATTTGGCAGGGGAGACGTCATGAACAGGGAAAAAATTTCTAACTCCTATTCCAACCAAACTCAATTTTCTTATTTAAAATCCGACGCTGATCACGAATACATGTAGCGCTTTTCAAAATTTCAATTAGATCAAAAGTTATTGCAATAAAAAATTTCACATTTTTTGGATATTTGGCAGGGGAGACGTCATGAACAGGGAAAAAATTTCTAACTCCTATTCAACCAAACTCAATTTTCTTATTTAAAATCCGACGCTGATCACGAATACATGTAGCGCTTTTCAAAATTTCAATTAGATCAAAAGTTATTGCAATAATAAAATTTCACATTTTTTGGATATTTGGCAGGGGAGACGTCATGAACAGGGAAAAAATTTCTAACTCCTATTCCAACCAAACTCAATTTTCTTATTTAAAATCCGACGCTGATCACGAATACATGTAGCGCTTTTCAAAATTTCAATTAGATCAAAAGTTATTGCAATAATAAAATTTCACATTTTTTGGATATTTGGCAGGGAGACGTCATGAACAGGGAAAAAATTTCTAACTCCTATTCCAACCAAACTCAATTTTCTTATGTAAAATCCGACGCTGATCACGAATACATGTAGCGCTTTTCAAAATTTCAATTAGATCAAAAGTTATTGCAATAAAAAATTTCACATTTTTTGGATATTTGGCAGGGGAGACGTCATGAACAGGGAAAAAATTTCTAACTCCTATTCCAACCAAACTCAATTTTCTTATTTAAAATCCGACGCTGATCACGAATACATGTAGCGCTTTTCAAAATTTCAATTAGATCAAAAGTTATTGCAATAATAAAATTTCACATTTTTTGGATATTTGGCAGGGGAGACGTCATGAACAGGGAAAAAATTTCTAACTCCTATTCCAACCAAACTCAATTTTCTTATTTAAAATCCGACGCTGATCACGAATACATGTAGCGCTTTTCAAAATTTCAATTAGATCAAAAGTTATTGCAATAATAAAATTTCACATTTTTTGGATATTTGGCAGGGGAGACGTCATGAACAGGGAAAAAATTTCTAACTCCTATTCCAACCAAACTCAATTTTCTTATTTAAAATCCGACGCTGATCACGAATACATGTAGCGCTTTTCAAAATTTCAATTAGATCAAAAGTTATTGCAATAATAAAATTTCACATTTTTTGGATATTTGGCAGGGGAGACGTCATGAACAGGGAAAAATTTCTAACTCCTATTCCAACCAAACTCAATTTTCTTATTTAAAATCCGACGCTGATCACGAATACATGTAGCGCTTTTTCAAAATTTCAATTAGATCAAAAGTTATTGCAATAAAAAATTTCACATTTTTTGGATATTTGGCAGGGAGACGTCATGAACAGGGAAAAAATTTCTAACTCCTATTCCAACCAAACTCAATTTTCTTATTTAAAATCCGACGCTGATCACGAATACATGTAGCGCTTTTCAAAATTTCAATTAGATCAAAAGTTATTGCAATAATAAAATTTCACATTTTTTGGATATTTGGCAGGGGAGACGTCATGAACAGGGAAAAAATTTCTAACTCCTATTCCAACCAAACTCAATTTTCTTATTTAAAATCCGACGCTGATCACGAATACATGTAGCGCTTTTCAAAATTTCAATTAGATCAAAAGTTATTGCAATAAAAAATTTCACATTTTTTGGATATTTGGCAGGGGAGACGTCATGAACAGGGAAAAAATTTCTAACTCCTATTCCAACCAAACTCAATTTTCTTATTTAAAATCCGACGCTGATCACGAATACATGTAGCGCTTTTCAAAATTTCAATTAGATCAAAAGTTATTGCAATAATAAAATTTCACATTTTTTGGATATTTGGCAGGGGAGACGTCATGAACAGGGAAAAAATTTCTAACTCCTATTCCAACCAAACTCAATTTTCTTATTTAAAATCCGACGCTGATCACGAATACATGTAGCGCTTTTCAAAATTTCAATTAGATCAAAAGTTATTGCAATAAAAAATTTCACATTTTTTGGATATTTGGCAGGGGAGACGTCATGAACAGGGAAAAAATTTCTAACTCCTATTCCAACCAAACTCAATTTTCTTATTTAAAATCCGACGCTGATCACGAATACATGTAGCGCTTTTCAAAATTTCAATTAGATCAAAAGTTATTGCAATAATAAAATTTCACATTTTTTGGATATTTGGCAGGGGAGACGTCATGAACAGGGAAAAAATTTCTAACTCCTATTCAACCAAACTCAATTTTCTTATTTAAAATCCGACGCTGATCACGAATACATGTAGCGCTTTTCAAAATTTCAATTAGATCAAAAGTTATTGCAATAATAAAATTTCACATTTTTTGGATATTTGGCAGGGGAGACGTCATGAACAGGGAAAAAATTTCTAACTCCTATTCCAACCAAACTCAATTTTCTTATTTAAAATCCGACGCTGATCACGAATACATGTAGCGCTTTTCAAAATTTCAATTAGATCAAAAGTTATTGCAATAATAAAATTTCACATTTTTTGGATATTTGGCAGGGGAGACGTCATGAACAGGGAAAAAATTTCTAACTCCTATTCCAACCAAACTCAATTTTCTTATTTAAAATCCGACGCTGATCACGAATACATGTAGCGCTTTTCAAAATTTCAATTAGATCAAAAGTTATTGCAATAATAAAATTTCACATTTTTTGGATATTTGGCAGGGGAGACGTCATGAACAGGGAAAAAATTTCTAACTCCTATTCCAACCAAACTCAATTTTCTTATTTAAAATCCGACGCTGATCACGAATACATGTAGCGCTTTTCAAAATTTCAATTAGATCAAAAGTTATTGCAATAAAAAATTTCACATTTTTTGGATATTTGGCAGGGGAGACGTCATGAACAGGGAAAAAATTTCTAACTCCTATTCCAACCAAACTCAATTTTCTTATTTAAAATCCGACGCTGATCACGAATACATGTAGCGCTTTTCAAAATTTCAATTAGATCAAAAGTTATTGCAATAATAAAATTTCACATTTTTTGGATATTTGGCAGGGGAGACGTCATGAACAGGGAAAAAATTTCTAACTCCTATTCCAACCAAACTCAATTTTCTTATTTAAAATCCGACGCTGATCACGAATACATGTAGCGCTTTTCAAAATTTCAATTAGATCAAAAGTTATTGCAATAATAAAATTTCACATTTTTTGGATATTTGGCAGGGGAGACGTCATGAACAGGGAAAAAATTTCTAACTCCTATTCCAACCAAACTCAATTTTCTTATTTAAAATCCGACGCTGATCACGAATACATGTAGCGCTTTTCAAAATTTCAATTAGATCAAAAGTTATTGCAATAATAAAATTTCACATTTTTTGGATATTTGGCAGGGGAGACGTCATGAACAGGGAAAAAATTTCTAACTCCTATTCCAACCAAACTCAATTTTCTTATTTAAAATCCGACGCTGATCACGAATACATGTAGCGCTTTTCAAAATTTCAATTAGATCAAAAGTTATTGCAATAATAAAATTTCACATTTTTTGGATATTTGGCAGGGGAGACGTCATGAACAGGGAAAAAATTTCTAACTCCTATTCCAACCAAACTCAATTTTCTTATTTAAAATCCGACGCTGATCACGAATACATGTAGCGCTTTTCAAAATTTCAATTAGATCAAAAGTTATTGCAATAAAAAATTTCACATTTTTTGGATATTTGGCAGGGGAGACGTCATGAACAGGGAAAAAATTTCTAACTCCTATTCCAACCAAACTCAATTTTCTTATTTAAAATCCGACGCTGATCACGAATACATGTAGCGCTTTTCAAAATTTCAATTAGATCAAAAGTTATTGCAATAATAAAATTTCACATTTTTTGGATATTTGGCAGGGGAGACGTCATGAACAGGGAAAAAATTTCTAACTCCTATTCCAACCAAACTCAATTTTCTTATTTAAAATCCGACGCTGATCACGAATACATGTAGCGCTTTTCAAAATTTCAATTAGATCAAAAGTTATTGCAATAATAAAATTTCACATTTTTTGGATATTTGGCAGGGGAGACGTCATGAACAGGGAAAAAATTTCTAACTCCTATTCCAACCAAACTCAATTTTCTTATTTAAAATCCGACGCTGATCACGAATACATGTAGCGCTTTTCAAAATTTCAATTAGATCAAAAGTTATTGCAATAATAAAATTTCACATTTTTTGGATATTTGGCAGGGGAGACGTCATGAACAGGGAAAAAATTTCTAACTCCTATTCCAACCAAACTCAATTTTCTTATTTAAAATCCGACGCTGATCACGAATACATGTAGCGCTTTTCAAAATTTCAATTAGATCAAAAGTTATTGCAATAATAAAATTTCACATTTTTTGGATATTTGGCAGGGGAGACGTCATGAACAGGGAAAAAATTTCTAACTCCTATTCCAACCAAACTCAATTTTCTTATTTAAAATCCGACGCTGATCACGAATACATGTAGCGCTTTTCAAAATTTCAATTAGATCAAAAGTTATTGCAATAATAAAATTTCACATTTTTTGGATATTTGGCAGGGGAGACGTCATGAACAGGGAAAAAATTTCTAACTCCTATTCCAACCAAACTCAATTTTCTTATTTAAAATCCGACGCTGATCACGAATACATGTAGCGCTTTTCAAAATTTCAATTAGATCAAAAGTTATTGCAATAATAAAATTTCACATTTTTTGGATATTTGGCAGGGGAGACGTCATGAACAGGGAAAAAATTTCTAACTCCTATTCCAACCAAACTCAATTTTCTTATTTAAAATCCGACGCTGATCACGAATACATGTAGCGCTTTTCAAAATTTCAATTAGATCAAAAGTTATTGCAATAATAAAATTTCACATTTTTTGGATATTTGGCAGGGGAGACGTCATGAACAGGGAAAAAATTTCTAACTCCTATTCCAACCAAACTCAATTTTCTTATTTAAAATCCGACGCTGATCACGAATACATGTAGCGCTTTTCAAAATTTCAATTAGATCAAAAGTTATTGCAATAATAAAATTTCACATTTTTTGGATATTTGGCAGGGGAGACGTCATGAACAGGGAAAAAATTTCTAACTCCTATTCCAACCAAACTCAATTTTCTTATTTAAAATCCGACGCTGATCACGAATACATGTAGCGCTTTTCAAAATTTCAATTAGATCAAAAGTTATTGCAATAAAAAATTTCACATTTTTTGGATATTTGGCAGGGGAGACGTCATGAACAGGGAAAAAATTTCTAACTCCTATTCCAACCAAACTCAATTTTCTTATTTAAAATCCGACGCTGATCACGAATACATGTAGCGCTTTTCAAAATTTCAATTAGATCAAAAGTTATTGCAATAATAAAATTTCACATTTTTTGGATATTTGGCAGGGGAGACGTCATGAACAGGGAAAAAATTTCTAACTCCTATTCCAACCAAACTCAATTTTCTTATTTAAAATCCGACGCTGATCACGAATACATGTAGCGCTTTTCAAAATTTCAATTAGATCAAAAGTTATTGCAATAATAAAATTTCACATTTTTTGGATATTTGGCAGGGGAGACGTCATGAACAGGGAAAAAATTTCTAACTCCTATTCCAACCAAACTCAATTTTCTTATTTAAAATCCGACGCTGATCACGAATACATGTAGCGCTTTTCAAAATTTCAATTAGATCAAAAGTTATTGCAATAATAAAATTTCACATTTTTTGGATATTTGGCAGGGGAGACGTCATGAACAGGGAAAAAATTTCTAACTCCTATTCAACCAAACTCAATTTTCTTATTTAAAATCCGACGCTGATCACGAATACATGTAGCGCTTTTCAAAATTTCAATTAGATCAAAAGTTATTGCAATAATAAAATTTCACATTTTTTGGATATTTGGCAGGGGAGACGTCATGAACAGGGAAAAAATTTCTAACTCCTATTCCAACCAAACTCAATTTTCTTATTTAAAATCCGACGCTGATCACGAATACATGTAGCGCTTTTCAAAATTTCAATTAGATCAAAAGTTATTGCAATAATAAAATTTCACATTTTTTGGATATTTGGCAGGGAGACGTCATGAACAGGGAAAAAATTTCTAACTCCTATTCCAACCAAACTCAATTTTCTTATTTAAAATCCGACGCTGATCACGAATACATGTAGCGCTTTTCAAAATTTCAATTAGATCAAAAGTTATTGCAATAATAAAATTTCACATTTTTTGGATATTTGGCAGGGGAGACGTCATGAACAGGGAAAAAATTTCTAACTCCTATTCCAACCAAACTCAATTTTCTTATTTAAAATCCGACGCTGATCACGAATACATGTAGCGCTTTTCAAAATTTCAATTAGATCAAAAGTTATTGCAATAATAAAATTTCACATTTTTTGGATATTTGGCAGGGGAGACGTCATGAACAGGGAAAAAATTTCTAACTCCTATTCCAACCAAACTCAATTTTCTTATTTAAAATCCGACGCTGATCACGAATACATGTAGCGCTTTTCAAAATTTCAATTAGATCAAAAGTTATTGCAATAATAAAATTTCACATTTTTTGGATATTTGGCAGGGGAGACGTCATGAACAGGGAAAAAATTTCTAACTCCTATTCCAACCAAACTCAATTTTCTTATTTAAAATCCGACGCTGATCACGAATACATGTAGCGCTTTTCAAAATTTCAATTAGATCAAAAGTTATTGCAATAATAAAATTTCACATTTTTTGGATATTTGGCAGGGGAGACGTCATGAACAGGGAAAAAATTTCTAACTCCTATTCCAACCAAACTCAATTTTCTTATTTAAAATCCGACGCTGATCACGAATACATGTAGCGCTTTTCAAAATTTCAATTAGATCAAAAGTTATTGCAATAATAAAATTTCACATTTTTTGGATATTTGGCAGGGGAGACGTCATGAACAGGGAAAAAATTTCTAACTCCTATTCCAACCAAACTCAATTTTCTTATTTAAAATCCGACGCTGATCACGAATACATGTAGCGCTTTTCAAAATTTCAATTAGATCAAAAGTTATTGCAATAATAAAATTTCACATTTTTTGGATATTTGGCAGGGGAGACGTCATGAACAGGGAAAAAATTTCTAACTCCTATTCCAACCAAACTCAATTTTCTTATTTAAAATCCGACGCTGATCACGAATACATGTAGCGCTTTTCAAAATTTCAATTAGATCAAAAGTTATTGCAATAATAAAATTTCACATTTTTTGGATATTTGGCAGGGGAGACGTCATGAACAGGGAAAAAATTTCTAACTCCTATTCCAACCAAACTCAATTTTCTTATTTAAAATCCGACGCTGATCACGAATACATGTAGCGCTTTTCAAAATTTCAATTAGATCAAAAGTTATTGCAATAATAAAATTTCACATTTTTTGGATATTTGGCAGGGGAGACGTCATGAACAGGGAAAAAATTTCTAACTCCTATTCCAACCAAACTCAATTTTCTTATTTAAAATCCGACGCTGATCACGAATACATGTAGCGCTTTTCAAAATTTCAATTAGATCAAAAGTTATTGCAATAATAAAATTTCACATTTTTTGGATATTTGGCAGGGGAGACGTCATGAACAGGGAAAAAATTTCTAACTCCTATTCCAACCAAACTCAATTTTCTTATTTAAAATCCGACGCTGATCACGAATACATGTAGCGCTTTTCAAAATTTCAATTAGATCAAAAGTTATTGCAATAATAAAATTTCACATTTTTTGGATATTTGGCAGGGGAGACGTCATGAACAGGGAAAAAATTTCTAACTCCTATTCCAACCAAACTCAATTTTCTTATTTAAAATCCGACGCTGATCACGAATACATGTAGCGCTTTTCAAAATTTCAATTAGATCAAAAGTTATTGCAATAATAAAATTTCACATTTTTTGGATATTTGGCAGGGGAGACGTCATGAACAGGGAAAAAATTTCTAACTCCTATTCCAACCAAACTCAATTTTCTTATTTAAAATCCGACGCTGATCACGAATACATGTAGCGCTTTTCAAAATTTCAATTAGATCAAAAGTTATTGCAATAAAAAATTTCACATTTTTTGGATATTTGGCAGGGGAGACGTCATGAACAGGGAAAAAATTTCTAACTCCTATTCCAACCAAACTCAATTTTCTTATTTAAAATCCGACGCTGATCACGAATACATGTAGCGCTTTTCAAAATTTCAATTAGATCAAAAGTTATTGCAATAATAAAATTTCACATTTTTTGGATATTTGGCAGGGGAGACGTCATGAACAGGGAAAAAATTTCTAACTCCTATTCCAACCAAACTCAATTTTCTTATTTAAAATCCGACGCTGATCACGAATACATGTAGCGCTTTTCAAAATTTCAATTAGATCAAAAGTTATTGCAATAATAAAATTTCACATTTTTTGGATATTTGGCAGGGGAGACGTCATGAACAGGGAAAAAATTTCTAACTCCTATTCCAACCAAACTCAATTTTCTTATTTAAAATCCGACGCTGATCACGAATACATGTAGCGCTTTTCAAAATTTCAATTAGATCAAAAGTTATTGCAATAATAAAATTTCACATTTTTTGGATATTTGGCAGGGGAGACGTCATGAACAGGGAAAAAATTTCTAACTCCTATTCCAACCAAACTCAATTTTCTTATTTAAAATCCGACGCTGATCACGAATACATGTAGCGCTTTTCAAAATTTCAATTAGATCAAAAGTTATTGCAATAATAAAATTTCACATTTTTTGGATATTTGGCAGGGGAGACGTCATGAACAGGGAAAAAATTTCTAACTCCTATTCCAACCAAACTCAATTTTCTTATTTAAAATCCGACGCTGATCACGAATACATGTAGCGCTTTTCAAAATTTCAATTAGATCAAAAGTTATTGCAATAATAAAATTTCACATTTTTTGGATATTTGGCAGGGGAGACGTCATGAACAGGGAAAAAATTTCTAACTCCTATTCCAACCAAACTCAATTTTCTTATTTAAAATCCGACGCTGATCACGAATACATGTAGCGCTTTTCAAAATTTCAATTAGATCAAAAGTTATTGCAATAATAAAATTTCACATTTTTTGGATATTTGGCAGGGGAGACGTCATGAACAGGGAAAAAATTTCTAACTCCTATTCCAACCAAACTCAATTTTCTTATTTAAAATCCGACGCTGATCACGAATACATGTAGCGCTTTTCAAAATTTCAATTAGATCAAAAGTTATTGCAATAATAAAATTTCACATTTTTTGGATATTTGGCAGGGGAGACGTCATGAACAGGGAAAAAATTTCTAACTCCTATTCCAACCAAACTCAATTTTCTTATTTAAAATCCGACGCTGATCACGAATACATGTAGCGCTTTTCAAAATTTCAATTAGATCAAAAGTTATTGCAATAATAAAATTTCACATTTTTTGGATATTTGGCAGGGGAGACGTCATGAACAGGGAAAAAATTTCTAACTCCTATTCCAACCAAACTCAATTTTCTTATTTAAAATCCGACGCTGATCACGAATACATGTAGCGCTTTTCAAAATTTCAATTAGATCAAAAGTTATTGCAATAATAAAATTTCACATTTTTTGGATATTTGGCAGGGGAGACGTCATGAACAGGGAAAAAATTTCTAACTCCTATTCCAACCAAACTCAATTTTCTTATTTAAAATCCGACGCTGATCACGAATACATGTAGCGCTTTTCAAAATTTCAATTAGATCAAAAGTTATTGCAATAATAAAATTTCACATTTTTTGGATATTTGGCAGGGGAGACGTCATGAACAGGGAAAAAATTTCTAACTCCTATTCCAACCAAACTCAATTTTCTTATTTAAAATCCGACGCTGATCACGAATACATGTAGCGCTTTTCAAAATTTCAATTAGATCAAAAGTTATTGCAATAATAAAATTTCACATTTTTTGGATATTTGGCAGGGGAGACGTCATGAACAGGGAAAAAATTTCTAACTCCTATTCCAACCAAACTCAATTTTCTTATTTAAAATCCGACGCTGATCACGAATACATGTAGCGCTTTTCAAAATTTCAATTAGATCAAAAGTTATTGCAATAATAAAATTTCACATTTTTTGGATATTTGGCAGGGGAGACGTCATGAACAGGGAAAAAATTTCTAACTCCTATTCCAACCAAACTCAATTTTCTTATTTAAAATCCGACGCTGATCACGAATACATGTAGCGCTTTTCAAAATTTCAATTAGATCAAAAGTTATTGCAATAATAAAATTTCACATTTTTTGGATATTTGGCAGGGGAGACGTCATGAACAGGGAAAAAATTTCTAACTCCTATTCCAACCAAACTCAATTTTCTTATTTAAAATCCGACGCTGATCACGAATACATGTAGCGCTTTTCAAAATTTCAATTAGATCAAAAGTTATTGCAATAATAAAATTTCACATTTTTTGGATATTTGGCAGGGGAGACGTCATGAACAGGGAAAAAATTTCTAACTCCTATTCCAACCAAACTCAATTTTCTTATTTAAAATCCGACGCTGATCACGAATACATGTAGCGCTTTTCAAAATTTCAATTAGATCAAAAGTTATTGCAATAATAAAATTTCACATTTTTTGGATATTTGGCAGGGGAGACGTCATGAACAGGGAAAAAATTTCTAACTCCTATTCCAACCAAACTCAATTTTCTTATTTAAAATCCGACGCTGATCACGAATACATGTAGCGCTTTTCAAAATTTCAATTAGATCAAAAGTTATTGCAATAATAAAATTTCACATTTTTTGGATATTTGGCAGGGGAGACGTCATGAACAGGGAAAAAATTTCTAACTCCTATTCCAACCAAACTCAATTTTCTTATTTAAAATCCGACGCTGATCACGAATACATGTAGCGCTTTTCAAAATTTCAATTAGATCAAAAGTTATTGCAATAATAAAATTTCACATTTTTTGGATATTTGGCAGGGGAGACGTCATGAACAGGGAAAAAATTTCTAACTCCTATTCCAGCCAAACTCAATTTTCTTATTTAAAATCCGACGCTGATCACGAATACATGTAGCGCTTTTCAAAATTTCAATTAGATCAAAAGTTATTGCAATAATAAAATTTCACATTTTTTGGATATTTGGCAGGGGAGACGTCATGAACAGGGAAAAAATTTCTAACTCCTATTCCAACCAAACTCAATTTTCTTATTTAAAATCCGACGCTGATCACGAATACATGTAGCGCTTTTCAAAATTTCAATTAGATCAAAAGTTATTGCAATAATAAAATTTCACATTTTTTGGATATTTGGCAGGGGAGACGTCATGAACAGGGAAAAAATTTCTAACTCCTATTCCAACCAAACTCAATTTTCTTATTTAAAATCCGACGCTGATCACGAATACATGTAGCGCTTTTCAAAATTTCAATTAGATCAAAAGTTATTGCAATAATAAAATTTCACATTTTTTGGATATTTGGCAGGGGAGACGTCATGAACAGGGAAAAAATTTCTAACTCCTATTCCAACCAAACTCAATTTTCTTATTTAAAATCCGACGCTGATCACGAATACATGTAGCGCTTTTCAAAATTTCAATTAGATCAAAAGTTATTGCAATAATAAAATTTCACATTTTTTGGATATTTGGCAGGGGAGACGTCATGAACAGGGAAAAAATTTCTAACTCCTATTCCAACCAAACTCAATTTTCTTATTTAAAATCCGACGCTGATCACGAATACATGTAGCGCTTTTCAAAATTTCAATTAGATCAAAAGTTATTGCAATAAAAAATTTCACATTTTTTGGATATTTGGCAGGGGAGACGTCATGAACAGGGAAAAAATTTCTAACTCCTATTCCAACCAAACTCAATTTTCTTATTTAAAATCCGACGCTGATCACGAATACATGTAGCGCTTTTCAAAATTTCAATTAGATCAAAAGTTATTGCAATAATAAAATTTCACATTTTTTGGATATTTGGCAGGGGAGACGTCATGAACAGGGAAAAAATTTCTAACTCCTATTCCAACCAAACTCAATTTTCTTATTTAAAATCCGACGCTGATCACGAATACATGTAGCGCTTTTCAAAATTTCAATTAGATCAAAAGTTATTGCAATAATAAAATTTCACATTTTTTGGATATTTGGCAGGGGAGACGTCATGAACAGGGAAAAAATTTCTAACTCCTATTCCAACCAAACTCAATTTTCTTATTTAAAATCCGACGCTGATCACGAATACATGTAGCGCTTTTCAAAATTTCAATTAGATCAAAAGTTATTGCAATAATAAAATTTCACATTTTTTGGATATTTGGCAGGGGAGACGTCATGAACAGGGAAAAAATTTCTAACTCCTATTCCAACCAAACTCAATTTTCTTATTTAAAATCCGACGCTGATCACGAATACATGTAGCGCTTTTCAAAATTTCAATTAGATCAAAAGTTATTGCAATAATAAAATTTCACATTTTTTGGATATTTGGCAGGGGAGACGTCATGAACAGGGAAAAAATTTCTAACTCCTATTCCAACCAAACTCAATTTTCTTATTTAAAATCCGACGCTGATCACGAATACATGTAGCGCTTTTCAAAATTTCAATTAGATCAAAAGTTATTGCAATAATAAAATTTCACATTTTTTGGATATTTGGCAGGGGAGACGTCATGAACAGGGAAAAAATTTCTAACTCCTATTCCAACCAAACTCAATTTTCTTATTTAAAATCCGACGCTGATCACGAATACATGTAGCGCTTTTCAAAATTTCAATTAGATCAAAAGTTATTGCAATAATAAAATTTCACATTTTTTGGATATTTGGCAGGGGAGACGTCATGAACAGGGAAAAAATTTCTAACTCCTATTCCAACCAAACTCAATTTTCTTATTTAAAATCCGACGCTGATCACGAATACATGTAGCGCTTTTCAAAATTTCAATTAGATCAAAAGTTATTGCAATAATAAAATTTCACATTTTTTGGATATTTGGCAGGGGAGACGTCATGAACAGGGAAAAAATTTCTAACTCCTATTCCAACCAAACTCAATTTTCTTATTTAAAATCCGACGCTGATCACGAATACATGTAGCGCTTTTCAAAATTTCAATTAGATCAAAAGTTATTGCAATAATAAAATTTCACATTTTTTGGATATTTGGCAGGGGAGACGTCATGAACAGGGAAAAAATTTCTAACTCCTATTCCAACCAAACTCAATTTTCTTATTTAAAATCCGACGCTGATCACGAATACATGTAGCGCTTTTCAAAATTTCAATTAGATCAAAAGTTATTGCAATAATAAAATTTCACATTTTTTGGATATTTGGCAGGGGAGACGTCATGAACAGGGAAAAAATTTCTAACTCCTATTCCAACCAAACTCAATTTTCTTATTTAAAATCCGACGCTGATCACGAATACATGTAGCGCTTTTCAAAATTTCAATTAGATCAAAAGTTATTGCAATAATAAAATTTCACATTTTTTGGATATTTGGCAGGGGAGACGTCATGAACAGGGAAAAAATTTCTAACTCCTATTCCAACCAAACTCAATTTTCTTATTTAAAATCCGACGCTGATCACGAATACATGTAGCGCTTTTCAAAATTTCAATTAGATCAAAAGTTATTGCAATAATAAAATTTCACATTTTTTGGATATTTGGCAGGGGAGACGTCATGAACAGGGAAAAAATTTCTAACTCCTATTCCAACCAAACTCAATTTTCTTATTTAAAATCCGACGCTGATCACGAATACATGTAGCGCTTTTCAAAATTTCAATTAGATCAAAAGTTATTGCAATAATAAAATTTCACATTTTTTGGATATTTGGCAGGGGAGACGTCATGAACAGGGAAAAAATTTCTAACTCCTATTCCAACCAAACTCAATTTTCTTATTTAAAATCCGACGCTGATCACGAATACATGTAGCGCTTTTCAAAATTTCAATTAGATCAAAAGTTATTGCAATAATAAAATTTCACATTTTTTGGATATTTGGCAGGGGAGACGTCATGAACAGGGAAAAAATTTCTAACTCCTATTCCAACCAAACTCAATTTTCTTATTTAAAATCCGACGCTGATCACGAATACATGTAGCGCTTTTCAAAATTTCAATTAGATCAAAAGTTATTGCAATAATAAAATTTCACATTTTTTGGATATTTGGCAGGGGAGACGTCATGAACAGGGAAAAAATTTCTAACTCCTATTCCAACCAAACTCAATTTTCTTATTTAAAATCCGACGCTGATCACGAATACATGTAGCGCTTTTCAAAATTTCAATTAGATCAAAAGTTATTGCAATAATAAAATTTCACATTTTTTGGATATTTGGCAGGGGAGACGTCATGAACAGGGAAAAAATTTCTAACTCCTATTCCAACCAAACTCAATTTTCTTATTTAAAATCCGACGCTGATCACGAATACATGTAGCGCTTTTCAAAATTTCAATTAGATCAAAAGTTATTGCAATAATAAAATTTCACATTTTTTGGATATTTGGCAGGGGAGACGTCATGAACAGGGAAAAAATTTCTAACTCCTATTCCAACCAAACTCAATTTTCTTATTTAAAATCCGACGCTGATCACGAATACATGTAGCGCTTTTCAAAATTTCAATTAGATCAAAAGTTATTGCAATAATAAAATTTCACATTTTTTGGATATTTGGCAGGGGAGACGTCATGAACAGGGAAAAAATTTCTAACTCCTATTCCAACCAAACTCAATTTTCTTATTTAAAATCCGACGCTGATCACGAATACATGTAGCGCTTTTCAAAATTTCAATTAGATCAAAAGTTATTGCAATAATAAAATTTCACATTTTTTGGATATTTGGCAGGGGAGACGTCATGAACAGGGAAAAAATTTCTAACTCCTATTCCAACCAAACTCAATTTTCTTATTTAAAATCCGACGCTGATCACGAATACATGTAGCGCTTTTCAAAATTTCAATTAGATCAAAAGTTATTGCAATAATAAAATTTCACATTTTTTGGATATTTGGCAGGGGAGACGTCATGAACAGGGAAAAAATTTCTAACTCCTATTCCAACCAAACTCAATTTTCTTATTTAAAATCCGACGCTGATCACGAATACATGTAGCGCTTTTCAAAATTTCAATTAGATCAAAAGTTATTGCAATAATAAAATTTCACATTTTTTGGATATTTGGCAGGGGAGACGTCATGAACAGGGAAAAAATTTCTAACTCCTATTCCAACCAAACTCAATTTTCTTATTTAAAATCCGACGCTGATCACGAATACATGTAGCGCTTTTCAAAATTTCAATTAGATCAAAAGTTATTGCAATAATAAAATTTCACATTTTTTGGATATTTGGCAGGGGAGACGTCATGAACAGGGAAAAAATTTCTAACTCCTATTCCAACCAAACTCAATTTTCTTATTTAAAATCCGACGCTGATCACGAATACATGTAGCGCTTTTCAAAATTTCAATTAGATCAAAAGTTATTGCAATAATAAAATTTCACATTTTTTGGATATTTGGCAGGGGAGACGTCATGAACAGGGAAAAAATTTCTAACTCCTATTCCAACCAAACTCAATTTTCTTATTTAAAATCCGACGCTGATCACGAATACATGTAGCGCTTTTCAAAATTTCAATTAGATCAAAAGTTATTGCAATAATAAAATTTCACATTTTTTGGATATTTGGCAGGGGAGACGTCATGAACAGGGAAAAAATTTCTAACTCCTATTCCAACCAAACTCAATTTTCTTATTTAAAATCCGACGCTGATCACGAATACATGTAGCGCTTTTCAAAATTTCAATTAGATCAAAAGTTATTGCAATAATAAAATTTCACATTTTTTGGATATTTGGCAGGGGAGACGTCATGAACAGGGAAAAAATTTCTAACTCCTATTCCAACCAAACTCAATTTTCTTATTTAAAATCCGACGCTGATCACGAATACATGTAGCGCTTTTCAAAATTTCAATTAGATCAAAAGTTATTGCAATAATAAAATTTCACATTTTTTGGATATTTGGCAGGGGAGACGTCATGAACAGGGAAAAAATTTCTAACTCCTATTCCAACCAAACTCAATTTTCTTATTTAAAATCCGACGCTGATCACGAATACATGTAGCGCTTTTCAAAATTTCAATTAGATCAAAAGTTATTGCAATAATAAAATTTCACATTTTTTGGATATTTGGCAGGGGAGACGTCATGAACAGGGAAAAAATTTCTAACTCCTATTCCAACCAAACTCAATTTTCTTATTTAAAATCCGACGCTGATCACGAATACATGTAGCGCTTTTCAAAATTTCAATTAGATCAAAAGTTATTGCAATAATAAAATTTCACATTTTTTGGATATTTGGCAGGGGAGACGTCATGAACAGGGAAAAAATTTCTAACTCCTATTCAACCAAACTCAATTTTCTTATTTAAAATCCGACGCTGATCACGAATACATGTAGCGCTTTTCAAAATTTCAATTAGATCAAAAGTTATTGCAATAATAAAATTTCACATTTTTTGGATATTTGGCAGGGGAGACGTCATGAACAGGGAAAAAATTTCTAACTCCTATTCCAACCAAACTCAATTTTCTTATTTAAAATCCGACGCTGATCACGAATACATGTAGCGCTTTTCAAAATTTCAATTAGATCAAAAGTTATTGCAATAATAAAATTTCACATTTTTTGGATATTTGGCAGGGGAGACGTCATGAACAGGGAAAAAATTTCTAACTCCTATTCCAACCAAACTCAATTTTCTTATTTAAAATCCGACGCTGATCACGAATACATGTAGCGCTTTTCAAAATTTCAATTAGATCAAAAGTTATTGCAATAATAAAATTTCACATTTTTTGGATATTTGGCAGGGGAGACGTCATGAACAGGGAAAAAATTTCTAACTCCTATTCCAACCAAACTCAATTTTCTTATTTAAAATCCGACGCTGATCACGAATACATGTAGCGCTTTTCAAAATTTCAATTAGATCAAAAGTTATTGCAATAATAAAATTTCACATTTTTTGGATATTTGGCAGGGGAGACGTCATGAACAGGGAAAAAATTTCTAACTCCTATTCCAACCAAACTCAATTTTCTTATTTAAAATCCGACGCTGATCACGAATACATGTAGCGCTTTTCAAAATTTCAATTAGATCAAAAGTTATTGCAATAATAAAATTTCACATTTTTTGGATATTTGGCAGGGGAGACGTCATGAACAGGGAAAAAATTTCTAACTCCTATTCCAACCAAACTCAATTTTCTTATTTAAAATCCGACGCTGATCACGAATACATGTAGCGCTTTTCAAAATTTCAATTAGATCAAAAGTTATTGCAATAATAAAATTTCACATTTTTTGGATATTTGGCAGGGGAGACGTCATGAACAGGGAAAAAATTTCTAACTCCTATTCAACCAAACTCAATTTTCTTATTTAAAATCCGACGCTGATCACGAATACATGTAGCGCTTTTCAAAATTTCAATTAGATCAAAAGTTATTGCAATAATAAAATTTCACATTTTTTGGATATTTGGCAGGGGAGACGTCATGAACAGGGAAAAAATTTCTAACTCCTATTCCAACCAAACTCAATTTTCTTATTTAAAATCCGACGCTGATCACGAATACATGTAGCGCTTTTCAAAATTTCAATTAGATCAAAAGTTATTGCAATAATAAAATTTCACATTTTTTGGATATTTGGCAGGGGAGACGTCATGAACAGGGAAAAAATTTCTAACTCCTATTCCAACCAAACTCAATTTTCTTATTTAAAATCCGACGCTGATCACGAATACATGTAGCGCTTTTCAAAATTTCAATTAGATCAAAAGTTATTGCAATAATAAAATTTCACATTTTTTGGATATTTGGCAGGGGAGACGTCATGAACAGGGAAAAAATTTCTAACTCCTATTCCAACCAAACTCAATTTTCTTATTTAAAATCCGACGCTGATCACGAATACATGTAGCGCTTTTCAAAATTTCAATTAGATCAAAAGTTATTGCAATAATAAAATTTCACATTTTTTGGATATTTGGCAGGGGAGACGTCATGAACAGGGAAAAAATTTCTAACTCCTATTCCAACCAAACTCAATTTTCTTATTTAAAATCCGACGCTGATCACGAATACATGTAGCGCTTTTCAAAATTTCAATTAGATCAAAAGTTATTGCAATAATAAAATTTCACATTTTTTGGATATTTGGCAGGGGAGACGTCATGAACAGGGAAAA
This sequence comes from Trichonephila clavata, assembly GCA_019973975.1. NCBI lineage: Eukaryota > Metazoa > Arthropoda > Arachnida > Araneae > Nephilidae > Trichonephila > Trichonephila clavata. Next base: position 19,175 of record BMAO01021781.1, read on the forward strand.
AATTTCTAACTCCTATTCCAACCAAACTCAATTTTCTTATTTAAAATCCGACGCTGATCACGAATACATGTAGCGCTTTTCAAAATTTCAATTAGATCAAAAGTTATTGCAATAATAAAATTTCACATTTTTTGGATATTTGGCAGGGGAGACGTCATGAACAGGGAAAAAATTTCTAACTCCTATTCCAACCAAACTCAATTTTCTTATTTAAAATCCGACGCTGATCACGAATACATGTAGCGCTTTTCAAAATTTCAATTAGATCAAAAGTTATTGCAATAATAAAATTTCACATTTTTTGGATATTTGGCAGGGGAGACGTCATGAACAGGGAAAAAATTTCTAACTCCTATTCCAACCAAACTCAATTTTCTTATTTAAAATCCGACGCTGATCACGAATACATGTAGCGCTTTTCAAAATTTCAATTAGATCAAAAGTTATTGCAATAATAAAATTTCACATTTTTTGGATATTTGGCAGGGGAGACGTCATGAACAGGGAAAAAATTTCTAACTCCTATTCCAACCAAACTCAATTTTCTTATTTAAAATCCGACGCTGATCACGAATACATGTAGCGCTTTTCAAAATTTCAATTAGATCAAAAGTTATTGCAATAATAAAATTTCACATTTTTTGGATATTTGGCAGGGGAGACGTCATGAACAGGGAAAAAATTTCTAACTCCTATTCCAACCAAACTCAATTTTCTTATTTAAAATCCGACGCTGATCACGAATACATGTAGCGCTTTTCAAAATTTCAATTAGATCAAAAGTTATTGCAATAATAAAATTTCACATTTTTTGGATATTTGGCAGGGGAGACGTCATGAACAGGGAAAAAATTTCTAACTCCTATTCCAACCAAACTCAATTTTCTTATTTAAAATCCGACGCTGATCACGAATACATGTAGCGCTTTTCAAAATTTCAATTAGATCAAAAGTTATTGCAATAATAAAATTTCACATTTTTTGGATATTTGGCAGGGGAGACGTCATGAACAGGGAAAAAATTTCTAACTCCTATTCCAACCAAACTCAATTTTCTTATTTAAAATCCGACGCTGATCACGAATACATGTAGCGCTTTTCAAAATTTCAATTAGATCAAAAGTTATTGCAATAATAAAATTTCACATTTTTTGGATATTTGGCAGGGGAGACGTCATGAACAGGGAAAAAATTTCTAACTCCTATTCCAACCAAACTCAATTTTCTTATTTAAAATCCGACGCTGATCACGAATACATGTAGCGCTTTTCAAAATTTCAATTAGATCAAAAGTTATTGCAATAATAAAATTTCACATTTTTTGGATATTTGGCAGGGGAGACGTCATGAACAGGGAAAAAATTTCTAACTCCTATTCCAACCAAACTCAATTTTCTTATTTAAAATCCGACGCTGATCACGAATACATGTAGCGCTTTTCAAAATTTCAATTAGATCAAAAGTTATTGCAATAATAAAATTTCACATTTTTTGGATATTTGGCAGGGGAGACGTCATGAACAGGGAAAAAATTTCTAACTCCTATTCCAACCAAACTCAATTTTCTTATTTAAAATCCGACGCTGATCACGAATACATGTAGCGCTTTTCAAAATTTCAATTAGATCAAAAGTTATTGCAATAATAAAATTTCACATTTTTTGGATATTTGGCAGGGGAGACGTCATGAACAGGGAAAAAATTTCTAACTCCTATTCCAACCAAACTCAATTTTCTTATTTAAAATCCGACGCTGATCACGAATACATGTAGCGCTTTTCAAAATTTCAATTAGATCAAAAGTTATTGCAATAATAAAATTTCACATTTTTTGGATATTTGGCAGGGGAGACGTCATGAACAGGGAAAAAATTTCTAACTCCTATTCCAACCAAACTCAATTTTCTTATTTAAAATCCGACGCTGATCACGAATACATGTAGCGCTTTTCAAAATTTCAATTAGATCAAAAGTTATTGCAATAATAAAATTTCACATTTTTTGGATATTTGGCAGGGGAGACGTCATGAACAGGGAAAAAATTTCTAACTCCTATTCCAACCAAACTCAATTTTCTTATTTAAAATCCGACGCTGATCACGAATACATGTAGCGCTTTTCAAAATTTCAATTAGATCAAAAGTTATTGCAATAATAAAATTTCACATTTTTTGGATATTTGGCAGGGGAGACGTCATGAACAGGGAAAAAATTTCTAACTCCTATTCCAACCAAACTCAATTTTCTTATTTAAAATCCGACGCTGATCACGAATACATGTAGCGCTTTTCAAAATTTCAATTAGATCAAAAGTTATTGCAATAATAAAATTTCACATTTTTTGGATATTTGGCAGGGGAGACGTCATGAACAGGGAAAAAATTTCTAACTCCTATTCCAACCAAACTCAATTTTCTTATTTAAAATCCGACGCTGATCACGAATACATGTAGCGCTTTTCAAAATTTCAATTAGATCAAAAGTTATTGCAATAATAAAATTTCACATTTTTTGGATATTTGGCAGGGGAGACGTCATGAACAGGGAAAAAATTTCTAACTCCTATTCCAACCAAACTCAATTTTCTTATTTAAAATCCGACGCTGATCACGAATACATGTAGCGCTTTTCAAAATTTCAATTAGATCAAAAGTTATTGCAATAAAAAATTTCACATTTTTTTGGATATTTGGCAGGGGAGACGTCATGAACAGGGAAAAAATTTCTAACT
>BMAO01021782.1:0-20486 GCA_019973975.1 Trichonephila clavata
TAAATCTAATACAAATAAATAAAATTGAAGTGTCTGTTTGTAATTTCAAATTAGCAGCTTTTTACTTAATGCACTAAAAGTATATACGGTACTCATAACAAAAAACCAATTTTTAAAATTTTTGTCTGTCTGTCTGTCTGTTTGTTCCGGCTAATCTCGGAAACGGCTGGTGCGATTTTAAAAATTCTTTCACTAATGGAAAGCTACATTAACGGGGAGTAACATAGGCTATATTTTATTCCCGTATTCTTACGGGAACGGAAACTATACGGGTGAACGTGAAACTGAATGCCAAGATGAACGCCAAATTGAACGCCAAGCTGAGCTAATGAAGTCGTTGTTTTGGTTACTGGCGACCGATGCTGTTCATGAGACATAATAGTGTTACGCGCACATGATAATACGCTGACACGTGCCATAATTTTTTTTTATGATAGTTATCTCACTGTTCAGTTAAGTAGAGCATCGGCTGTTTCGGATGCACTTTTAAAAATAATAAATCAAGGCTTCATAAGCAAAAAGCAATGCAAGAAACAAAAAATTGATAAGTTTTACGGTTAGTTTTAATCCTTTTTTTTTTTATTTACATTTTTAGTCACATTTAAACAATAGTTATTATAATCCCAATCTATATCTATACAAATAAATAAAATTGAAGTGTCTGTTTGTAATTTCAAATTAGCAGCAATTGTTTGCGGGGGCGGGGTTTAAGGGGTTAGAAATTCCGATTTTTAAGTTATTAGACGTACAGTCTTGAAACTTAGTAAGTAGATTCCTCTCATAGGGTAGAGATACGCTACAAAATGGGTTTCGTGAAAATTGCCCTCAAGTGGCGTTGCGGGACTTAAGGGGCGTTATAATATTATTTTCATTTTTAAACTATTAAACGCACAGTCTTTATATTGATAAGTAGATTTCTTTTATAGAGTAGAGATCAGCTATAAGTAGGTTTTTGTGAAAACAGACCTCTAAATGGCGTTGCGGGGATTTAGTGGCGTACTAGATAAATATTTTCGTTTTTAAACTACTTCACCTCCCTGCTTGAAAATTAGTAGGAATGTTCTTTCATGGAGTAAATATCCGCTACAAAACAGGTTTGGAAAAATTGACCCTCAAGGGTGTTAAGGCAGATATAAATAATTATTTCATTTTTAAAACTATTAGACGCACAGTTTGAAATTTGGTAAGCAGATTCCTGTCATAGGATAGAGATACACTAAAAAATGTGCTTTGTGAAAATCGACCCCTAGGCCACGTTGCGGGGGTTCAAGGGCGTTATTGATAAATTTTTTTTTGCATTTTTAATTTATGACGCACAGTCTTCAAATTTGCTAAGCAGATTCCTTTCATAGTGTGCAATTCCCCTACAAAATTGGTTTTGTGAAAACAGACCCAGAAGTGGCGTTGCGGGGGCTCAAGTGGCGTTATAGATAATTATCCCCATTTTTAAACTATTAGACGTACAGTCTGAAATTTGATAAGCAGATTCCTTCGTAAAGTAGAGAACCGCTACAAAATGGGTTTCGCGAATATCAACTACTAAGTTTAATTTCGGGAGATTAAGAGGCGTAATGATAAATATTTCCATTTTAAACTATTTGATCATCCTGCTTGAAAATGGTAGGCATGTTCCTTTCATGAATAGAGTTCCTCTAACAAAGAGTAAACCAAAAATTGACCCCCAAGGAGGGTTGCGAGGGGTCAAGAGGAGTTACAGAAAAAAATTCCTGTTTTTAATTGTTAGACCATATACTTGAAATTTGTTAAGCATGTTTCTTTTGTTGAATAGGGATCCACTAAGAATGTATTTTAAGCAAATCAAGTTCTGGGGGGTGCAGGGGGTTACTGGGACGTATTGACAAAAAAATTACTTTTTTCGAGCTACAAGGACTATAATAATGAAATTTGGTTTGCATTTTTCTTTTGTTGAGTTGAAATCCGCTAAGAGCGGTTATTTTGGAAAACGGCTCTCAACGGGATTACTGAGATATTGATAGTAAAACTTTTGTTTTTTTTTCTGTTAGATTTAGACTTGAAATTTGGCTTGCATGTTCAATTTACGGAGTAGAGATCCACCGAAAATTGGTTTTGCGGGAATCTACTTGGTTTTTGGTTACGAAAGAGCAAACATCATTCTATGCTTCAATTTTAGAGATTTTTAGAAAACACAAATTAGATGAGTTCTGCCCCTTTTTTTATCAACAGGCGACAGTTACAGGTATAAGTATATTTTTCAATACAATCGAATTCTTAATGCAGGACTTAGATATCAATAATTTATACATATATATAAGCAGTAAAAATTTATAAAACATCATGAAATTCCCAGCGAAGTGGGCGGGTAACAGCTAAATAATTTATAAAATTAGTTGTCCATTTTTGTTGTTTTTTTAATTAATAACACTATTTGATTACTATTATATAAAATTTAATTTTTAGGTTTAAGAAATATTGAATAATTTTTAGCGATGCAATGAATATGGGACAACTTTCTTCCAAAAGTCATTCAATAGCTAATCCATCTAACATGTATATTTTTCATCTTTCGTGCGAACGCTTCAATTAAATTCAAATTCAATTACTGAAAAGCTTTAACTTTATTTAAGCACATTTGCTACTTCAAATGTTTTAATATCAGAGCATATTTTAATATTAAACTTTGTCAAACTATATAAAAATAATGCAAACATTTTATATTCCTAATTTTTCAATACTTTGATTTTATAGCATTATAAAATTTTTCAAAAATATGTAAGTGATTAGGTAATTAGCTTTTATGTGTGTTTTTTAATTGGCTAAATTGTGCAAATTATATGCACTGATCATTACTTGAACTTTATTTTAGATTAGTGTTTTCAAAAATTGACTTTTTTTTTTACCTTTCAAAATTATTTTGTTTTCTCATAAGGATAAGAGTATTAGAAATTTAAATAAGTAAATTTGAATTTTTTGTTTTTGTTTTTTGCTGTTTGTGAAATTTAAAATGTTGTGGCTTTTTCTAAGTAACACATAGTTTATAAAAAAAGGAATACAAACTTCGTAAATTTTTTTAATTGGTATGAAAATTAAAGCATTTCGTTTCAATTGTAATAAATATAGAAAAAAATATAGATTTCATTTGTTGTTAACAGAGGACTTTTTTTTAACAAGTGAAACAAATTCAGTTGATCAGTTCAAATACTAGCCGTTATACCCCACGCGGCTAGTATTTTTATATAATTAATCACTGAACAAAACTCATAATATTTCATATTTCGTACTTGTTGAAGATATTTAATTAAAACTTTAGATCGCTTACAATAAAATGACTGGTAAAAAAAAAAAAGATTTCTAAACTGATGATTTTCAGACAAGAAGTGAACTATAGTAGCGAAGCAACAAAAATAAAAGAAAAATAAATTCTCAGTATAACTTGAAGGATGGTTTTCAAGTATTTGAACCACTCCCCAATTCTTAACAAAAGGGGAGACACTCCCTTTTTTTCAATCTTTTGGACCATGCCGCAAAAACAGTACTAGATTTGTTGACCTCAAAACGGTATCTTTCTAAACATGAAAGATCAGAAGAATTATTATGTTCAGTTTTGTACAAAAAAAATAAAAAATAAAAGGGATGTTCATATTTGCAAATATTTCTAATCGCAATATTTTTGTTCGTTCTCAATTATGAACGGAAAATTAAAAGCTCACACACACACACATTTTCATCGAAAAGAATTTTTGCATCTTATATGTTGTTTAGGGGGGAAAATCATTTAATTATTTTACACACATGTATATAGAAGTGTTTTACTAAATGAAGCAAGAGCTTTAATAAATTTCCCTTAACTGGATACAATAAAAAAAAGGATCATATAGGATTTTAAGGAATAAAGAAATTTGAAAAAGGCACTGGCAAACCTCTAAAATCCTTTGTTCTAAATTGCCTTAGTTTGTTCTATAAATAAATGTTAAAATTTTGATATGTTAATTCAAGATAAATATATTTATATCGATAATTGATGAATTTCCTGTTAAGTTAAGTAATACAAATAAAATATCAATTTTATCCCTCTTTCAGGAATCATGTCTAAGAGTCATGATGTTTCAGTAGTTAAGAAATCTAAATTAATTATACGTGAATAATTCAGGATTTATTTTCCACACATTCATCTGGAGCAGAAATGAATTTTCTTGAACTATTCACTAACTTACGCACTATCAACAATTTTTTGTAAATCTTTATCTTTTCGAAAAACTATTAATAAAAAAAAAAGAGAAAAGCAATGAGAAATGTGAAACAAAATACCATACTGCAAGTATATATTCACTTCCAAATTATATCTCTTAACTATTATATCGAAAAAACTTTGTATGAGTTAATCTTTGTGTATAATAAATTAGCTGTGAATAAATTTAATGGAGGAAAATTCAAAGTATTGATTTTGTAAGAAACAAAAATTTTAACTAAAGTTGTTTATTTCTAAAAATATGAGAGATTATCTCCTTTAATAATTAAGATAATGATAAAGATAAAACAAATAATACATTTAGAATAGTAAGAGATATAAAATTTCTAGATTAGATCCAGTCTTACTATATGTTGACTAGAAATTCTTACTGATTATACTAAAATATGAGCTGGCAACCCCCTTTCCTAACTGCCACATCACATCATCGGAAGACATTGAGCCTCTACGGATTCAATGTACATCGGCCTGCTCTGCATGGTGGGTCCCTTGTGGCACCAGGACTCGAACTCGAGACATTCCAGCCTCGAGTTCGTGACCATAACTACAAGGTTACCGCAATCACTATAAGGAATTAACCAAAAGTATTTAAATTTTTAAAAATCAAAATTTAAAACATACGTAAAAAACTCAGACGATGTAGAATTTCCAAACATTTAATTAAACATAGTATTTTGTATGTAGAAGCATAAAATAAACAGTAAAATAAATAGATAAAACTGAAGCATTAAAAAAACTTTATACAAAGTTTGTTAACATATTTTTGTAATAATTATGTTTCGCATAAAAAAAGTGTTTGATGACTTAATAAACGAGTTTTAAATATTTTTTTATCAAGATACTCGAATGAATAATTTCATCAAGAAACTCTGCAAAATAAAACATAGGATTTAGCAAAAAAAAAAGGTCAAATTTAAAGATGAACACAAAGAATTTTTTTTTCTTTGAATACGCAAAGAAATTTAGGAGTCTTCAAATAATATAAATTTGATTATTATAAGTTTAGAAAGAAAATGTCCTCTTATAAATTTAAAGTATCACTTCTAAATTTCTTTAAATAATTAAGCATTATATCCTCGTAGAATTTATATATTTAATGCACAGAGCCAATTCTTGAATTACATTTACACGATTAATTGCTTTCAAGTGCTAAAAAATAGTTCAGCTGATCGAATCAATTAGACGGTAAAGAATGCAATGATTGTTAATTAAACGAATACGAAAAAATTAAAAGTTAATTTATTGTTTTCGTGGCATATAAAAAATATTCAACAAAAAAATTTCTGTTTTTTGACCTGTGAATTTTTTTTCGCAAAAGATATGTTTCTATATAGTTGACTGAATAATATTAAACATTTGAATTTGTGTGTAATAATCTACAAGATAATGTTTTATATTAATGATTTCTGTACAACATACTCTATATTTTACAGAATTTTAATGTTGAAGGTAAAAGTTACAAAGTATTATGACAAAAAAAAAAAAAAAAACAGAATTTTAATTGAGAAATAAAAAATTCAGTTAATTTTTATTTTCTTACAAATGATTAATAGTTAAGTATATTAATTTCATAATTTTTTCTCATTTTTGCATCCTATCTACAAAATTCAATGATACTTTAGTACGTAGATGTTACATATGACACAATCGAATATGGTATGCTATAAATCATACCATGTATGATAATCTAAAATAAAAAGTTTACCAATAAGTTCAGTGCTTCTCAAATTTTAAATATTGACGACCTAATTTTCAATCATAATTTTCATCACCCCCCCATACAATAACATTGTATTGAAAGCAATAATAACGTACTTTGACGCTGAAATTACAATACCTTTAATTATAAATAACATGAATTATCAAGATATATTAAATTTTGTATATAGCAAGCTCAAGGAAGTCGGTAGTAATTATTAAACTTGTTCTTAATTTAATATAGATAAATTTATCATCAAATATATTGTACTGTACAATTTATAAGTATATTATAACAGTGTACATGGATATTTGATTAATTTTTATATCAGAATTTTTTTTCCTTTGCTTTCTTTCAATAAATTAATATATAGATACATTCTTAATTAATCTTTTATTTCCGACATGCTCGCACCCTCCTTGTAGGCTTATCCCACCCCACTGGAGAGGCGCGCCCCACAGTTTGAAAAGCACTGAATTAATTTATATTTTTTGATACTTTTTTTTACCGATTTTGTTTTAAGTTCTGAAATTAAGAAAATGCTATTAATCATATTTTTATTGGCTATGATCTTTAAACAAATCAAAAAATTAATGCTATTATTTTTTAACAATTGACTATGACCTCTGAAAAAATCTAAGTCGTGTTGATTAAAACATTCATTCTTGTTTTGCAAGGAGAAAAGTGTTTAACCAGAACATATTCTTTTTTCAACATTCATTTTAAAATTTTGCAATTGGCATAATATATTCAACCTTCAGACATAATATGATATTTTTAAAATCATTTTCCAAGTTTTTGAGATTACATGTTTTTAAATGTTTATCAACTTTTATCAGAAAACAGTGGATTAAGAGCACATAAGTTTTGTTATTTCATCATTGTCTCAAATCTATTTTAATTTTTACGTGGATATTTAAACTATGTCAATTATAACTTTTGCTATAATTGTAGTTTCATATGGTTCAAATATTGAAATATAAATTGTACAAAATGGAAATCACTCATTTTCAATGAAAAGAATTTTTACATCTTATGTCCTGTTTAGAAAGAAAAAAAAATCATTTAATTATTTTACACATATGTATGTAAAGTTGTAAAAGTAATTAAAAGGAATAATATCAAGGAGGATTCAAAAAGACATTAGTTAATTCTAGAGTTTTTATTTTGATTAGTTTCAAAAAAAAAAATACTAAATTTTGAAATCTTAATTTAAGATTAATATGTTTATATTCCTAATGAACTCTTGATTGATGAATTTCCTGTTCATTCAAAGTGGTGCAGCAAAGATATTAATTTACAGTCACCCCTTTCCAGCAATCCTAGAAACCGTGATGTTTTGGTAGTTGAAAATTCTAGCTTTATTATACGTGGATAATCCAAGATTTATTTTCAACACATTTATTATCTTGAGTGAATAAATATTAGCATTACGCTATTCAGCTACTCGAGGGTTTTTGGACCTCGTAATTTTGAACCACGGTCAAGTGACGAGGACACACCTGAGTGAGTGAGTGAGTGTTGGGTTTTATGGCGCAAGAGCCATCTTTGGCCAAACTGCGCCAAACAATCTTAAAAATATCTAAAAAATTTCATTCGAAAGGTAAAAGTTTGTTAAAATTTAAATCTCTCGTTTTGTATAAAAGTCATTTTCTAAAAATTCAAACAGAAATAAATATTGGTAGGGAATTTCCCACCAATTTTTAAAAATTATTGATAAAATTACTTTTTTAATCTTGTCATGTCGGAATTAAAACTCCCTTGTAGTATGTATTCCCTCCTACTACAACAAAATCAGAATTCGATTCAAACTCATCTTCCTCCACGTCATAGGTAATCATGTCTTCGTCAACAGTTGTGTATTCTACTGGTGCTGATTTTTTTGATTTATGTGGAACCATCTTTATTTCTATTTTAGGTTTTGCACTGTTTTTAGGAGGACGCTTTTTTGTACGAGATTTTGAAGCCTGGGATACAGAAGATGTAGTTGGTAAGCTATTGAATGTGCAGGTTTGAGATTCAGATACAAGGGGATTTGTCACAGTGGACAAGGTTGTAAACATATTGGATGTAGAAGGGGAAGTGTTTGTTGGGATGAAGGTAATGCAACATAATGCAGAAGACTATTGGACGTGGAGGGAGCAGTATTAAATATAGGAATAGGTGGCTGAGAATTTGATGAGGATGTAATAGTAGCAAAAGATGTGGATGGTAGGAGTTGTGCCTGAGTTGAGGAAGATGATTTGTGGTAACTGCAGGGACTGAGGAAGATACATTTGGTTTCGGAACGGCTTTTATTGGTTGTAGCAATTTTAATGGTGGACAAATTATTTTAGTAATATTTTCATCTGTTTGTGAGGAACTGCTTACCGTTAATGGTTTAGCAGCCTGAGCGTAAGTTTGAGATGGTTGTGGGCTATTAATTTTCGGGCTTCTGGGTAAGATATGTTATTATTTGTTTTGATTTCCTGAATTTGTTTTTCGGTTTTCCACTTAGGGCAGAATTTGGAATCAGCTGTATGGGTTGAGAGCAATTAATACATTTAGGCTCTAGAGAGCAATCTGTAGAGGAATGCCCTACAGATGCACACCTAGAGCACGTTAGTTGGCCACGGCAGGAAGTTTGTGAATGTCCGAACCTCTGACACTTGAAACAGCGCAGAGGATTCGGTACATAAGGACGGATTTTACAGTTTAGGTAACCAGCTTTTATTGTGGAAGGAAGTTTCGGGCTATTGAATGTTAAAATTATATGTTTCGTAGGAATTATTGCAGCATCTTTTTTAATTGTGATTCTCCTGACCTGAATTACACCCTGAGTGAAAATCCATCAAGGATTTCCGAATCGGGGGTTTTCAATAGGTCAGTTTCAGATATGACACCTCTGCAAGTGTTCAGAGATTTATGAGGACTTATTGATACGGGTAAATCTAGAAAAGTTTTTGCGAGAAGAAAATATTTGGTTTGTACGGCAGAGAGTGTTTCAATTAATAGATCACCGGATCGCAGTCTTTTAATAGATTTAGGTTCACCACCTATTCCTACAAGAGCTTTGTGAATAGCGAAAGGTGATTTAGTCGACATTCCGTTGTTCGGTATAGAAATTAATAAAAATCTCGTATTGACAGAAATCTGATCAATGGTTAGGGTGGGTAAAACAAGGCCTTTACCCGGGCACATCAGCATTGGATCCATAAAAGAAAACGGAAATTCATCCTGGCGTGCCTCCACCCACCACGGAGTCCAACAAGGGAGGCAGTGTGCCGGTCAACTGGCAAACACCAGGCACGGCGCTTACCTGGAGTACACCCAGAATATAGTGCTACAGCATCAGGGCGAGGATCCAACGGGTAAACCCGCCACCCCTTATCTGCAGCACTAACCCTACAGCAATGTCTCCGAAGAGACTCATCACCAGCCGATTGACAGGAGCGGGCTCACTCCTGCCACCCGTCTACAGCGAAGCGTGGGCCAAAGGGTACGCAAAAGGTATCCCCAGGACACCATTTTCCTCCTTACGGGACGCCGCACACGGCAAACATGCGGGTCGGAAAACCAACGTTGTTAGTAAGAAAACAAAGAAATAATACGAACATCAAAATAAATTGTCGAAAAAAAATATTAAACGAATTTAACGCAATACAAAACGAAAAATATAGTATTATTAATGAATGTGAGTAATCTAAAAAAATTAATCAATCATTTTGTACATGTAAATTTCGAAAAATTGTCTGTAGTCTAGACGGGAAAAGAAGAAAAGGGAAAATTGAATGACAAGAGGGTCGAATATAGAGAAGGATCACTAGGGTACCCCGGGTTCGTGAGTGAGTGAGTGAGTGAATGTAGGGTTTAATGGCGCAAGAGCCGATTTCGGCTAAGCTGCGCCAATCAATTGTTAAAATATTAAAAATCCATTTAAAATACTCAAATATAGTTAAAAGCTCACACAAATAAACAACAATCAGATTTTGGTGGGGTACACCCCACCAAGTCAGACAAATTAAAAACGTTTCAGAAAAAGAAAATCAAAATATTTTATATTCCAGTAAAAAATTGCTAATAACAAGTTTTTGGTGGGGATTACCCCCACCAAGTCCGATAAGTATGATTCAATCGCGCCCCTTCCGGTGCTTGGTCGGAGTTAAATATTTTTTTTCCATAACTTCTGCTTCTTCTGCTTCAACATCATATATGAGCATGTCGTCATTTTCTTCTTCTTCTTCGGAAGTCTTGTACTGGAGAACTCTTTACCGGTATGTGTGGTGCCATTTTTATATACTTAGCTGTTTCGTTTATTTTTTGTAGTAGCTTTTTTGTTCTTGCTCGAGATTTTGTATGTTTACTTTTTGAATATTGTATTATACCTGCAGAAGGGAGTCGATAACGGGAGTTGGATGAGGAAGCAGATATATTTGATGAAGTTTCCATAGGGCTGAACGGGTGGTGCTGGTAGTAGTAGTAGAAATTGGTATAGGTAGATGAGGATCATTTGCTATAGCTGGTATTTCTGAGGATGTAGAAGGAAGTAGATGTACCTGAGTTGAAGATGTGGAGACTGCAGGCATTGAGCGTGATGTACTTGACTTTTGATTTGCAGAGGGTAAGGGTTTAAGACATTGTAATGGAGGGCAGATTACATTAGTTATATTTGGATCGGTTTGAGTAGTACTGGATACAGTTGAAGGTTTAATGGCTTGTGCATATGTGCGAGATATTTGTGGGACAATCAATTTACGGGCTTCAGGATAAGATATATTATTATTTGTTTTTATTTCCTGGATCTGTTTTTCTATTTTCCACTTTGGGCATAGTTTTGAATCGGATGTATGAGATTGGGAACAATTAACACATTTTGGCTCTAGACTACAATCCGTTGAAGAATGTCCAACAGATGCACATCTAGAGCACGTTAATTGACCGCGACAAGCTATTTGTGAGTGGCCGAACCTCTGACACTTAAAACAGCGCAGAGGATTCGGTATGTATGGACGGATTTTACAATTTATATAACCTGCTTTTATATTAGTTGGGAGTTTCGGGATATTAAAGGTCAGAATTAGATGTTTAGTCGGAATTACTGTTGATTCTTTTTTTATTGTAATTCTCCTGACCTGAATAACACCCTGATTTGAAAATCCTTCAAGGATTTCTGCATCAGGGACGGTCAACAAGTCAGGTTCTGAAATGACACCTCTGCATGAGTTTAGAGATTTATGAGGAGTTATAGTTACAGGTGAGTTAAGAAAGGTTTTCGCGAGTAGAAACGACTTTGATTGCAATGCAGATATGGTTTCGATAAGTAGATCACCGGACTTTAATCGTTTTATAGATTTCGGTTCACCACCAATACCTAATAACGCTTTATTTATTGCAAAAGGCGATTTATTAATCATCTCATTATGTGGTAAGGAAATCAGTAAAAATCTGGAATTTTTTGACAATTCATCAACGTTGAGAGTGGGTAAAACGAGGCCTTTACCCGGGCACGAAATTTCAGGATCCATGAAAGATAGATGGTATTCATCCTGGAGTGGCTCCACCCACCACGGAGTCCAACAAGGGAGGCAGTGTGCCGGTCATCTGGCAAAAACCAGGCACGGCGCTTACCTGGAGTACACCCAGAATATAGTGCTACAGCATCAGGGCGAGGATCCAACGGGTAAACCCGCCACCCCTTATCTGCAGCACTAACCCTACAGCAATGTCTCCGAAGAGACTCATCACCAGCCGATTGACAGGAGCGGGCTCACTCCTGCCACCCGTCTACAGCGAAGCGTGGGCCAAAGGGTACGCAAAAGGTATCCCCAGGACACCATTTTCCTCCTTACGGGACGCCGCACACGGCAAACATGCGGGTCGGAAAACCAACGTTGTTAGTAAGAAAACAAAGAAATAATACGAACATCAAAATAAATTGTCGAAAAAAATATTAAACGAATTTACAGCAATACAAAACGAAAAATATAGTATTATTAATGAATGTGAGTAATCTAAAAAAATTAATCAATCATTTTGTACATGTAAATTTCGAAAAATTGTCTGTAGTCTAGACGGGAAAAGAAGAAAAGGGAAAATTGAATGACAAGAGGGTCGAAAATAGAAAAGGATCACTAGGGTACCCCGGGTTCGTGAGACCCGAGTTTACCAAAGACAGTAAACCCCTTGGGAAAAGGAAAAGATCACTAGGGTACCTCGGGATTGTGACACCCGTACTCACCTAAAGAAGGTGAGCCCCCTGAGGGACGGGTTCGTGAGACCCGAGTTTACAAAGACAGTAAACCCTTGGAAAAGGAAAAGATCACTAGGGTACCTCGGGATTGTGACACCCGTACTCACCTAAAGAAGGTGAGCCCCTGAGGGGTCCGATATGATGGAATTTTAGGCTCCGGAATCCACAATGGCTTCAACAGGTTGGTTATCGATGAAAACTTCGATGTGGTTCCCGTGCAGTTTTGCGGCCAATAGAGGATTTCTGAAATTCGTGACCTTACCTCCTATAGAGGCCGATCGGCTTAGTTTTCCTCTCGATTTCGCGACTGGTTAGAAATTCGGTATAGCGTCGGTGATCGGGACCTTGTACGGCGTGTTGGTGATCTTCCTCGAGCTGGACTGGGTGATCTTCGTCGACAGGGTGCGTCGTGATTGGCGTTATTTTCATATTCGTCTGGAAGGTTATAGTTTCTAGGATTGTTGCGTCAATATTCGTTGAATATTGCTCGGCGTTCGCGGCAATATCGAACGACGTGTCCAGGCCTTCCACAGTGAAAGCAGGCTGGACGGCTGTCCGCAGTGCGCCACAAGTCAGTCTTTCGCTGTGCTTCGTATTGAGGTGATGGCACCATTATTGGTGATCTTGCGCCGTATGTTGTTGGTCGTCTGGGGGTCTTCAAAGTCGGCCGTTGTGCCGAAGAAAAAAATTGTTGACTGGCAGTGATAGGTTGACTAGTGATGGTGGCTAAACATCGGTCAACCTCGTCCCTTATGATAGCCTCAATGGATTGCAGTTCCGGCTTCTTGATGTTGAGTGGCTGTGAAAAAACATGTTGCATTTCCTCCCTGACAACTTGACGGATTAGTGACATTAAATCGGTTACTTCGTCATTGGCCGCTATGGGGACAACATTGGGTAGTCTTTCGAATTAGCAACTTCTCAGTCTCTTCTGCTTCATTTCTTCTATGTAAAGGCACCACCCAGTGAAATCTGCCGACGTTTGTACGTCTCTGGCTAGAAGAGCTTGAAATAAATCTTCGGCGACATCTTTCATGAGTGAATGAATGAATGAATGTAGGGTTTTATGGCGCAAGAGCCGATTTCGGCTAAGCTGCGCCAATCAATCGTTAAAATATTAAAAATCATTAAAAATACTCGCATATAAAAGTTCACATAAATAAGTAGCAAACAGGTTTTGGTGGGGGATGCCCACCAAGTCAAATAGGGTTAAAATTATTCAGAGGAGAAAAAAATATTTTTATATATAGGTAAAAGTTTTAATATAACAAGATTTTGGTAGGGATTAACCCCACCAAGTCCGATAAGTACGATTCATATAATTTCAATTTCTGTGTTTCGTCGGGTTAATAATTTCCTTTCAGTTTTTTCTTCACGCTTTCTTGGAGTAATAACGTGCAAAAATCCCTGCTGTCTCCAGGTCTCATTTTTCCAGTACTCTTCCGACAAGAATTTTATTGTTTCCTTTTTCGGTGTTTCCACCTCTTCTTCTACGTCATACATAATCATGTCTCATCTGAGGTGTCTTGAGTAGGTGAGCTTTTTTTCGGTTTGTGGGGTGCCATTTTAATCTCTATTTTTGGTTTTCCAGCGTTAGATATGTTTTTGGTAGGACGCTTTTTTTACGACATTTTGAAGCCTGAGATACAGAAGTTGTATCTGTTGATTGTAAGCTATTGGATTCTGAGGTAGCAGCTATGGTACTAGATGTTGTACAGTGTGGGTGAGTGAGTGATGTGAGTATAGTGTTTAATGGCGCAAGAGCCGATCTCGGCTAAGCTGCGCCAAACATTTGTTTTAATTTCCATAAAAATTCTAAAAAAATATAATCTGATATTTAAAAATTGACATGAAATAGAGCATAACAAAATATATAATTCATTAAAATTGTATTTAAAAAAAATTGTTTTTTTCTTTTCTTTCACACGATTAAAATACTATAAAACAAGTTTAAAAATTTTGAAAATAATGTAAAAAATGACTTTAAATTTGAAAAAGTTATTTACAAATAAAATTTTATATAACCAGTCTAATTATTCTTTCCGATTTCTTGTCGGTGTCATGAAGTGGCTAAAACCAGTTTCATAATGGCTATCTATCAACTGTTCACTGACGTTATAGAGTATCACATCCTCATCTTCTGAGGTGTAGTGCACAAAACTTTTCTTCGGCTTGTGAGGTGTCATTTTAATTTCGATCTCTTGTTTTTTGGCTTTTGAACGCTTTTTCCTATCTTTAAAATTTTGCTTCAAACTTTTTGCTGCTTTAGATGCAGCAGAGGTTCGACTATTGGATGTCTCTGTATCAAGTAATGGTATAGATGGAAGAACTTCAATTGGTAAGGAGTTGGATGAGAAAGCAGATATATTGGATGACGTTTCCATAGGACTGAACATATTATTCGTGGTGGAAAGCACGGCAGTAGACATAGGAATAGGTGGCTGCGGTTCTGACACTGTATCTGCTATTGAAGAGGCGGCAGGCAAGAGGTTTGTTTGGGTTGACGATGATGAGGATATTGATGTATTTTGTTTCAAGAGGGATGAAGTTGGTTGAAGTAATTTTATAGGTGGACAAATTATTTTTGTTATATTTTCATCGGTTTGGGATGATTTGGTTAAGGTTGAGGGTTTGGCAACCTGAGCGTAGCTTTGAGGTAACTGTGGAGCTATTAATTTTCGTGCTTCTGGATATGAGATATTTTTATGTGTTTTGATTTCTTGAATTTGTTTTTCTAATTTCCATTTTGAACACAGTTTGGAATCGGATGGATGGGGTTCTGAACAGTTAATGCATTTTGGCTCTAGATTGCAATCTGAGGAAGCATGTCCAACAGATGCACATCTAGAGCAAGTAAGTTGGCCGCGGCAGGAAGTTTGTGAATGTCCGAACCTCTGACACTTAAAACAGCGCAGAGGATTCGGAATATATGGACGTATTTTGCAGTTAAGGTATCCAGCTTTTATAGAACCAGGAAGATTAGGGCTATTGAAAGTTAAAATCAAGTGTTTCGTAGGAATAATTGTTGCATCTTTTTTAATTGTAATTCTTCTGACCTGAATTACACCCTGGTCAGAAAATCCATCAAGGATTTCTGCTTCAGGGGTGGTCAACAGGTCAGGTTCAGAAATGACACCGCGGCTGGAGTTTAGGGATTTGTGAGGACTCACTGTCAAAGGGGATTCTAAAAAAGTTGTTGCCAACAAAAAAGATTTTGTTTGCAAAGCAGAGGAAGTTTCAACCAGTAGGTCACCAGAACGTAATTTTTTCACGGATTTAGGTTCTCCACCTATTCCTTGAATAGCTTTCTGGATTGCAAAAGGAGATTTTCTAGACATTTCGTTATTTGGTAAAGATAAAATTAAAAATCTAGTGTAGGTAGAAATTTTGTCAACGTTAAGAGTGGGTAAAATAAGGCCTTTACCCGGGCCATTCTGAATTGGATCCATAAGCGTAGAAAAACCTTCATTCTGGCGTGGCTCCACCCACCACGGAGTCCAACAAGGGAGGCAGTGTGCCGGTCATCTGGCAATTGCCAGGCACGGCGCTTACCTGGAGTACACCCAGAATATAGTGATACAGCATCAGGGTGAGGATCCAACGGGTAAACCCGCCACCCCTTATCTGCAGCACTAACCCTACAGCAATGTCTCCGAAAAGACTCATCACCAGCCGATTGACAGGAGCGGGCTCACTCCTGCCACCCGTCTACAGCGAAGCGTGGGCCAAAGGGTACGCAAAAGGTATCCCCAGGACACCATTTTCCTCCTTACGGGACGCCGCACACGGCAAACATGCGGGTTGACAAACAACGGTGTTAGTAAAACAATACGAATATCGAAAATAAAATCAATAATAAAGGAACCAAATTAATGTATCATAAATTAAAAACAAAACTGGGTTAATAACAAATATATATAAAGAATAGAATTTAATCACAAAAAAGAAATTTTCGATTTTATAATCATGTATATTTAAAAAATTTTAATCTGTTGTCTAGACGGGAAAGGAGAGAAGAATGAAAGTGATGACGAGAAGGAGGGTCGAAAATAGAGAAGGATCACTAGGGTACCCGGGTTCGTGACACCCGAGTTTACCAAAGACAGTAAACCCCTTGGGAAAAGGAAAAGATCACTAGGGTACCTCGGGATTGTGACACCCGTACTCACCTAAAGAAGGTGAGCCCCCTGAGGAGAGAATAGGTGCTGAGATTCTAACATAGTAGCTGCTATTAAAGAGTGATGCAAGGATGTGCTTCCTTTAAAATGATGTGAACCGCCGGTGAGTGAGTGAATGTAGGTTTAATGGCGCAAGTGAGTGAGTATAGTGTTTAATGGCGCAAGAGCCGATTTCGGCTAAGCTGCGCCAATCAATTGCTAAAATATTAAAAATCATTTAAAATACTCAAATATAGTTAAAAGCTCACACAAATAAACAACAATCAGATTTTGGTGGGGTACACCCACCAAGTCAGACAAATTAAAAACATTTCAGAAAAAGAAAATCAAATATTTTATATTCAGTAAAAATTGCTAATAACAAGTTTTTGGTGGGCATTACCGCCACCAAGTCCGATAAGTATGATTCAATCGCGCCCTTCCGGTGCTTGGTCGGAGTTAAATATTTTTTTTCCATAACTTCTGCTTCAACATCATATATGAGCATGTCGTCATTTTCTGCTTCTTCTTCGGAAGTCTGTACTGGAGAACTCTTTACCGGTATGTGTGGTGCCATTTTTATATACTTAGCTGTTTCGTTTATTTTTTGTAGTAGCTTTTTTGCTCTTGCTCGAGATTTTGTATGTTTACTTTTTGAATATTGTATTATACCTGCAGAAGGGAGTCGGTAACGGAGTTGATGAGGAAGCAGATATATTTGATGAAGTTTCCATAGGGCTGAACGGGGTGGTGCTGGAAGTAGTAGTAGAAATTGGTATAGGAAGATGAGGATCATTTGCCATGGCTGGTATTTCTGAGGATGTGGAAGGAAGTAGATGTACCTGAGTTGAAGATGTGGAGACTGCAGGCATTGAGCGTGATGTACTTGACTTTGATTTGCAGAGGGTAAGGGTTTAAGAATTGTAATGGAGGCAGATTACGTTCGTTATATTTGGATCGTTTGAGTAGTACTGGATATAGTTGAAGGTTTAATGGCTTGTGCATATGTGTGAGATATTTGTGGGACAATCAATTTACGGGCTTCAGGATAAGATATATTTTTATTTGTTTTTATTTCCTGGATCTGTTTTTCTATTTTCCACTTTGGCATAGTTTTGAATCGGATGTATGAGATTGGGAACAATTAACACATTTTGGCTCTAGACTACAATCCGTGAAGAATGTCCAACGGATGCACATCTAGAGCACGTTAATTGACCGCGACAAGCTATTTGTGAGTGGCCGAACCTCTGACACTTAAAACAGCGCAGAGGATTCGGTATGTATGGACGGATTTTACAATTTATATAACCTGCTTTTATATTAGTTGGGAGTTTCGGGATATTAAAGGTCAAAATTAGATGTTTAGTCGGAATTACTGTTGATTCTTTCTTTATTGTAATTCTCCTGACCTGAATAACACCCTGATTTGAAAATCCTTCAAGGATTTCTGCATCAGGGATGGTCAACAAGTCAGGTTCTGAAATGACACCTCGCATGAGTTTAGAGATTTATGAGGAGTTATAGTTACAGGTGAGTTAAGAAAGGTTTTCGCGAGAAGAAACGACTTTGATTGCAATGCAGATATGTTTCGATAAGTAGATCACCGGACTTTAATCGTTTTATAGATTTCGGTTCACCACCATACCTAATAACGCTTTATGTATTGCAAAGGTAATTTATTAATCATCTCATTATGTGGTAAGTAAATCAGTAAAAATCTGGAATTTTTTGACATTTCATCAACGTTGAGAGTGGGTAAAACGAGGCCTTTACCCAGGCACGAAATTTCAGTATCCATGAAAGAGAGATGGTATTCATCCTGGAGTGGCTCCACCCACCACGGAGTCCAACAAGGGAGCAGTGTGCCAGTCATCTGGCAAAAACCAGGCACGGCGCTTACCTGGAGTACACCCAGAATATAGTGCTACAGCATCAGGGCGAGGATCCAACGGGTAAACCCGCCACCCCTTATCTGCAGCACTAACCCTACAGCAATGTCTCCGAAAAGACTTATCACCAGCCGATTGACAGGAGCGGGCTCACTCCTGCCACCCGTCTACAGCAAAGCGTGGGCCAAAGGGAACGCAAAAGGTATCCCCAGGACACCATTTTCCTCCTTACGGGACGCCGCACACGGCAAACGTGCGGGTCGGATAACCAACAGTGTTAGTCAAAAAATAAGTAATAATACGATTATTGAAATTAAAAGTTAAATTAAACTAATTAAACTCAATCAAAATGAATACAAAAATATGTTATTAATAACGAATAAGGATATATCTAATAGAAAAAATGAATACTTGTACATTTCGAAAAAAATTGGTCTGTAGTCTAGACGGGAAATGAATGAAAGAATTATATGACAAGAAAGAGGGTCGAAAATAGAGAAAGATCACTAGGGTACCTCGGGATTGTGACACCCGTACTCGCCTAAAGAAGGCGAGCCCTTAGTGTCGAGGAACATTAGTGTCGAGGAACATTACCCTCCGTTGCTTTCGTCTATATGTTTCCGATATGATGGGTGAGTGAGTGAATGTAGGGTTTAATGGCGCAAGAGCCGATTTCGGCTAAGCTGCGCCAATCAATCGTTAAAATATTAAAAATCCATTTAAAATACTCAAATATTGTTAAAAGCTCACACAAAAAAATAAATAACAATCAGATTTTGGTGGGGTACACCCCACCAAGTCAGATAAGGTTAAAACAGTTGAGAAAAAGAAAATCGAATATAAAATATTTTAAGTAAAAAATTGCTAATAACAAGTTTTTGGTGGGCATTACCGCCACCAAGTCCGATAAGTGTGATTCAATCACGTCCCCTCCGGTGCTTGGTCGGAGTTAAATATTTTTTTTCCATTACTTCGTCCGCTTCTGCTTCGACATCATATATAAGCATGTCCTCTTCTTCTTCTTCGGAAGTCTGTACGGGAGAACTCTTTATTGGTATATGTGGTGCCATTTTTTTATGTATTGCTGTTTCGTTTAGTTTTTGTAGAAACTTTTTCCTTCTTGTTCGTTTTTTTGGATTTTTCTTTTTTAAATATTGTATTATAGATGCCGAAGGGGGTTGAGTACAGGGATTGGATGTGGAAGCGGATATGTTTGATGAAGTTTCCATAGGGCTGAACATAGGGTTGGTGGTGGAAAGTATTGCAGCAGAAATAGGAATTGGTGGCTGGGCCTTGATATTGTACTGGCTATTGAAGAGATTGAGGGCAAGAGGTGTGCTTGGGTTGAAGATGATGTGGAAACAGCAGGAGTGGATGTTGGTATATCTGGTTTTGGGAGGGATGAAATTGGTTTGAGTAAATTTAAAGGTGGACATTTTATTTTTGTTATATTTTCATCGGTTTGTGTAGAATTATTTACAGTAGAGGGTTTGGCAACTTGAGCATAAGTTTGAAGTAACTGTGGAACTATTAATTTACGTGCTTCCGGATATGAAATATTATTTGTTTTGATTTCCTGTATCTGTTTCTCTATTTTCCATTTAGGGCATAATTTAGAATCCGATGAATGGGGCTGTGAGCAGTTAATACATTTAAGCTCTAGAATGCAATCTGTGGAAGCATGTCCAACAGATGCACATCTAGAGCAAGTAAGTTGTCCACGCAGGAAGTTTGTGAATGCCCGAACCTCTGGCACTTAAAACAGCGCAGAGGATTCGGTATGTATGGGCGTATTTTACAGTTCAGGTAGCCAGCTTTTACGGATGTGGGTAGTTTTGGGCAATTGAAGGTTAAAATTAAGTGTTTGGTTGGAACAATAATTGCATCTTTTTTAATTGTAATTCTTCTGACCTGAATTACACCCTGGTCAGAAAATCCATCAAGGATTTCTGCTTCAGAGGTGGTCAACAGGTCAGATTCAAGAAATGACACCGCGGCTGGAGTTTAGGGATTGTGAGGACTCACTGTCAAAGGGGATTCTAAAAAAGATTGTTGGCCAAGAAAAAAGATTTGTTTGCAAAGCAGAGGAAGTTTCAACCAGTAGGTCACCAGAACGTAATTTTTTCACGGATTTAGGTTCTCCACCTATTCCTTGAATAGCTTCTGGATTGCAAAAGGAGATTTTCTGGACATTTCGTTATTTGTAAAGATAAAATTAAAAATCTAGTGTAGTAGAAATTTTGTCAACGTTAAGAGTGGGTAAAATAAGGCCTTTTACCCG
>BMAO01021783.1:0-169794 GCA_019973975.1 Trichonephila clavata
GTACGCCTGAAATGGTGGATTCATGTGCTACTGCAGACGCCCTGCAAATCAAAACATGCGAAAATAAATCCCTTTCCGTCCCACACGGATTTTGGCGTTTGTTCGGTTGAAATCCTCACAAAGGCGGAAAATTATAGTCTTCTGGATATAAGTTCAAGTTGAAAGGAACTCCGAAAAATATAGTCTCGGTAGGAAAATTATTTTGTTAATCTTTTATTGATTGACTTATTCGAATGGTTGTATTATTTTTTTTAATGATAGATTCTGGGTGTATGCTGCGTGGCAGCTTAAAAAGTTACGAAATTCTGTGAATCGAATGTGAAATCGATTTTAGTTGAAGAGGGAAAAAAATGTTTCGGTGATTTTGGAGGAGGAGATTTTACAATTCTAGTGCTGCCTCATAAATTTATCAAATTTGTTGAATCGTCAAGAAAAAGATAGGTAACACCGGAATTCAAAACTAGCGGGTAAAATTTTTGATGTTCTAAAAAAAGCACAGATCGTTATTTTAAATAATCATCTTGCACGTAGAGATTTTTTTATCTTATCATAAGCAAGATGAGTGAGTCAGTGTGTTTGTTAACGTCGAATTATTCAGCAACTCGAGGCTTTTTGGCAACGGACCTCGATATTTTGAACCATGGTCAAGTGACGGGGGACGTCACATGACCCCCTAGCGGAAAAACTAGCGGTTAAAATTTTTGATGTTCTAAAAACAAAGCACAGATCGTTATTTTAAATAATCATCTTGCACGTAGAGATTTTTTTTATCTTATCATAAGCAAGATGAGTGTGTTTGTTAACGTCGCATTATTCAGCAACTCGAGGGCTTTTGGCAACGAACCTCGATATTTTGAACCATGGTCAAGTGACGGGGACGATACCTGAGCTGGCTACCCCTCTCCTAACTTCCACGCCACACCAACGGGATAATAATGATGAATGCCCAAAGGAACCGAGCTCACCAGAAGAGGGTTTAGAGCTACAACCGATTACTCGGAAGCAACCCCCTCACGTCCAGTCTTTATTATAAAAAATCAAAGTTTACATTTTAAACAATTTCAACTTTTTTACAAATAAAAAAATAATAAAATTATACAAAACAGGACGTTTGAGCCTCGACAGATTTAACGTACGTCGCTCCCCTACACTGCGTGTCTTCAGCGGTGCTGGGCTCTAACTCATGACACGCCGGTCACGGAACCGTTACCTTGATTACTATGCTACCGTAGCCCCCCCCCCCGCCGATGGAAGGACTTTGATCCTCGACAGATTTAACGTACATCAGTTCCTCCACACGGTGGGTTTTCAGTAGCATTAGCTTAGAACTCATGACACGCCGCCACTTGCCCGTTACCATTACTCTATAGCGACCAATAATAATTGATTTAGTATATTGCGTAATTTTTCGAAAGTTATGTTATATTTATCCCCGATTTTGGTCAAATTTTATTGAGAAATTTTCTTTAAAATTGAACTTTATTAACAAATAAATTTATTCAATCATTTCTCATTAGTGTTTTCATGGTTATCATTAAAATATAGTAATTTAATTTTTGTAATATATGTATCAGACTGTGCTACTAAATATTCATTTATTGGCACAAACAGCTAAAAAATTCTTATTTATAAAAAATTAAGTAACAAAAAATATCGCGAAATATGCAAGAATTTTTACATTTTCATTTTAGTAGCTATATATTTCCTCACTTGCTTTCAAATAAGTTAAACCAATTAAAAACCTGGACCAAAAAATCTAATAGAATCTAATAAAATACATCTGAAAGAGCAAAACGTTATACGGGTCTGCTGTGAATTGCATGTTTCGTTACGGTTAGAGAAAATATTCTTCAAGATCTGCAAATTCCCAAATAAATAAATGGAACAGACAAAAATTTTTTTCAAAAATCGAAGGATATAATTTAATTCTATACAGACATTTATTATTTTTAGCTCTTTCGGATGCAGTTTATTGCAATTCAAATTGATGCCTTGGTGAAGATTTGAGAAGAAAAATATAGAATTACCAAATAGTTAATGTTGTATCCATAATGGCCACCAGGTGGAAGATTTAAACATAGCCAATAATACTACACAATTTTGTTTGCTGCATTTCAATTTTTCATTTCTACAGTAACATACATTTACTAAAATGTCAGTATTTGTTATAAAATAAATATTATTTATAACGTTTTCTTTCTTTTTTCTTCCAGACATAATGGGATACCGATTGTTCTACGTCATCTTGCTGGTAAGTTAATAATTTAGACTACTTCTATCAATTTTACTGTTTTTAAAATGTATTTTTAAAAGGAATTATACAGGATGCACCAAAATTCTTTCCCCTGATCAAAACATTTTATTAAAAAATAACTCCTTGTTATAATAATGTAAGTTTTGTTTCATTGGATAAGTCAGTTTTAGGAATGCTACCGAGCAGTAACTACCGCAAATGCTCCTTCAGGAATGATTTGGCGAAAAATGGCGTCGATTCAAGAGAAAGCCCAATGTGTGCCTGTTTCCACGAAACAAATTCACCCTTTAATGTTCAGGGTAAATTAAAATTTCGTTATGTCCATTAATGTTCAGTCTAACGTTGCTTATGGAAAACAGATCTCCTAGTACAAAATCAATAAAGCGACAGTATGAAATATTTAAAGAAACAGAGACAACGTTAAGGATTTCCTAGAAGCGGCAGGCTGAGTGTAAAAGAGGCATCTGTTGAATTTAACAATTGGCGAGCACTGGAACGGGTTGCGTGGCTACAGCGGAAGTGGTTAGAGCGGACACATTTTTTCCCCACCTTAAGAACAGATTCGATTATTGAATTACAAGGATAAATATATTTTTACAATCAAATTTAATTAATTGTATTAAATTGTTAAGAATTATTATAAACTGCGGATACATTTAACATAGCGAAATGTAATAAAAAATAAAGACTTTCAGAGAAATATTTAAAATTTAATAGTATGTAACAATATAATGAAGGGTATGAACGAATTTCAGGAATTTTGTGGAAAACTGTATTTTAGAGTCAAATAAATATTAGAACAGGGGCTAATATTAATTAATCCCTAAAATTAATTACTTCATTAATGTATAAGTAAAAATAAATACTAGAAGTAAAATACAAGATACAAGTAAATAAGAGAAAAAAAAACAAGTAAATAAATACTAACTAACCTTTATTATAAAGGCATAAATATCATTTATCATTGGATTTAGTCCAACCTAGTTACAAAACTTAAAAGATTTTAGACATTTTGATTAGATTTTAGACGCAGTATTTATCCTTGTAATCCGATAATCGAATCTGTTCTTAAGATGGGGGGGGGATGGGGATGTGTCCACTCCAACCACGATGAGTTTCTAACTGTTCGCTCAGACCACGAAATATTGTGTCTGCTCTAGCCACGTCCACTGTAGCCATGCCACCACTGGAATACCGCTTGGACGTTCTGCGACCTACCGAGGAGGCACACGTTGAAATTTATTGAGGTATACAAAATTCAAAATAGTGTTGGGTTAGATATGTGCGCTGTCGCATCCCTCTCCCCTCTTTACGTAGAGTGGAGAAATCCACCCCCCTCCAATAGTGCCCGACATAAGGCACTGCATGGGAACTCACTAAGCTCACTAAGATGGACGATAAACACTTGACGTAGGAAAACGACGTTCTCCTTAGGTGTTTAATACATCTTTTAATATTTTATCCTTCATTGAGTTCAATGAATCATTTTATCATTCTAAGGTTGTAGTCATTTTCCCATAATAGTAATTCCAACAACAAAAATTTGTCTAATTATAATGATTTGAGCACAATATTTCCAATCAGGGCACGAGTTTTGGTTCACCCTGTATATAAAAATTCATTTTTTTAATAATAAAGCAAATATTTTTTTATATATTAAGTGATGAAAACTACGGTGATATTTCATTCCTTCTTTGATCGACCAATGGTCAGTTCTCTTATAACATTTTCTACATAGCATATAGCACCTAACTACATGCGTGGTATACGAAATTGAACAGCTTGTGTACCGTAAAATCCGGCGTATAACACGCCCCTATACTTTCAAGCTGCAATTTTTAGTTTTTAGGTATATTCGCCGTATAACGCGCCCCTCCTTTTTTATGAAAAACCCGAAATGTATAGCTGCAACTCTCTTATGTTTTGAAGTTATTTATTCGAGGTTTTATTCCAAACTTTAGAAAAAAAGTGTACTTCTAGAACTTCAACTCTTTAAGCTCATAAGGAATGTAGTTTCTTTAAAATAAACGGTATTTCGATGTATGTAGAACTCTTAATTTTTTTTTCTATGCACCCGTTTCTTTAATTTAAAGCTCTCATTTTTATACCCGGAGTATAATGCGCACCAGTAAATTTCGATCTTATTTTTTGTGTTGAAAAGGCGCGTTATACGCCGTATTTTACGGTAACTTAGAATTAGTAAGATTAGTTTTGGCTCTCAGCCCAGGAAAACAATGACCGCAGGGAAGCAAGATTTGGACGAATAAGTTGTTTTTTCTTGTCGCTATAAGATTGTGATTGAAAGTGATTCATGTTAATATATTATCAGTAGCCAGATTAAGTTATTCTTTAAAAAATAAGATTATATAAATAACAGCTCTTTACGTTAAGTTTTTGGAGGAGTTTTTAAAAAAAAAATGGTTCCGCATTCAAAAGCGAAGAGAGCATCAGGAAAAATCTTCAACCATAAAAACGTAATCCGGATAATAATAAAACGGTAAAGATGATTTTAAAAAAATAAAGAAATTACCAATTTTTATGAATTTATTTCTTGTGTTTTTATAAGAGAATTCGGAGCGTTTTAACACCTTTAATTCTTTTTCTTTTTACTGCTTGAATTAAATACGTAACAAAATCACAAAAAAGAGGCAAAAAAATGCATAATTTCGTTAGATTCGTAATATTTTTTCGTTTAAAAAATGCATAGTAAAAAACTTTTTACAGTAACGTACCGTTCAGAAAAAAAAATAATAAATGAAATAAATCTGTTTCTTTACTAAAGAAATGGTATTTTTTGAAGAATAAAAACGAAGAAATCCGGAAGGGAAAATCACTAATTTTCTCGTCATTTCGAGATATTTTAGGTACAATTTCACTTATTACCCTTCAATATAACAATTCTTACTAGTTAAAATTACTCGAATATTGTCGACAATCTTCAAAGGCAAGCATTGGCGACAAATTCTGCAATTTTGAATCACGCGCGCGGTACAATGAACGAAGCTTAAAACTGAATCCATATTTCAGCCGTTCAACATCCGTACGATGTTCTATAAATTGCTTAAAACTTTGTTCGATTTAAATTTCAGCAACCCCAGTTAGTCAATATTACAAATTTTTCGAATCCGTAATTTAACAAAAACGATGTTATATAGCAACAAGCAGACCTGTTGTGAGAAGGGTGCGAAGTATATGGGCGCACAAAACCCCGCGCCGTTCACTAATTTTGTGAAATTAAAAAGATTTTATTTCCTTTGATTTTAATGTAAATATACATACATAGATACTCACCTGCATAAAGATCTTTCTCGAGATTAAAAACAAAAATTTAAAGAGTGTGTGGAGGGAGGAACTAATATCTAGTCAAGAGAGATTTATTTTAAACATTTTACTCGTAAAATCTAAATTTAGCCGAAAAATTAAATTATGATAATATCCATAAATTCGCAACAAAACGAAAGAAAATGAATTAGAAATCACATTTTATGACTGTTTCTAGTAAGCCATATACCAAATTGTATATTTTACTAGCCGTTTCCGAAGAACTCTACTCAACAAAAGAAGCATTTCTACCAAATTTCAAGTCTGTAGATCTAATATTTACGCTATTCTATAATGCTTCTGCAATGGCCCTAGGGAATTGATTTCCGCAATACCGTTCTTATCGGATTTCTACGCAACAAAAAAACAATTTTCTTTAAATTTCAAGTCTCTAGACCTAGGGTTTCAAAAATAGGAAATTTTAACAAAACGTGTCTTTACGACCTTGGGAGTTGGTTACCGCAAAACGCATTTCCAATAGAACTCTATCCAACAAAAGGAACATGCTTGCCTTATTTCAAATCTGCAGGTCTTACAGTTTCAGATCTCGTGTCAGTGAGTGAGTCGCTTTTTTCTTCTATACATTCTTTTTTTTTATTTAATTTTTAATGACTTTTTAACATGCGAACGAAATATTAATTTTATTAAAGTAATTAAATTTGTTATCTCTTTTCGGACAATGTCATAAACAGCAAAATACAATACATTAATTTATTATACGAAATTTATTTCAGGGTGTTCCGTGAGTTAACTTTGTAACGGGCACCACTTTCACTTGGATCGGCCCTTGCCTAATAGGCTTTACCGTTGGACAACTGCACCCCCCTTCCCCTATTCATGCCATAAACAAAATATGCATCCCCCTAAAAACAATCATTAAAAAATATTCAGTTAAAAGACTTAATTCTACATAAGAAACTTAAAAAAAGAAGAATGTTCTCTTTAAAAACTGTATTTAGAAAATAATTTTTACATTCATAATAGGGATCACAAATCGGTTACAAAATGTTGGATTGTTACGTGCTACCATGCTATCACTACGGAAGATCCGAACAATACATACATTTAGATAACCCAAGTAACAAAAGCCAACTTTTTTTCGACTTTCTGCTTCTTTACAATAGGTAGTCGTGGTTACTGTAGCGTTTTATATCATAATAACCGCTGCTGCTTCCAACCTTAACGTTATTATCGTCATTATATCTACGCGAGGAATTTTTTTAAAGGTGTTATTAGATTTCTTAAATAATAGAAGGGGTATGTATTATTAAATTTAATACAGTTTGAAACGTGGATGATATTTTTTTTTGTAGAAACTTATTCTGTAAAAAGTATAATGGTTTTTCTGTAACTGCATTCGATAACGTTGTATCAGGTTGGTATTAGAATGAAATGTCGGATTTATTTTTACAAGTGAGCGTTTTACTCCTTGTTTTCGTCATGCTTTTGTTTTTGGAATAACCGTGTTTAGAGTCGTTCTATCCGTTGTTAGTAAGTGAGTGAATATTAACGAAGCACTGTCCAGCTATACACGAGGGCTTTTTGGCGACGGACCTCGTCATTTTGAACCATGGTCAAGTGATGAGGACGACACCTGAGCTGGCACGCTCCCTCTCTTATCTACCACTCCCCACCAACGGGAGGACGTTTGAGCTCTCGACAGATTTAACGTGCCTACACGGCGAGTCTGTTGTGATACTGGGTTTGAACTCATGACACGCCAGCAACGATCCGATACCTTGACCACAAGGCTACCGCGACCACCTGTCCGTTGTCAGAGTCTCATTTCAAGAAAGATTTTCTAAAAAGTTTTCTAAAGAGCCTCTAAAAGAGCCAGAGGATGTGCCTATGTACCATTGGTGCGTAGGTGGAATAGGCCATTTTAAATTTAATTTATATAATGCATTAGAGTATAGTTATTGATAAGTGCCAGTAGCCGTTTCATTCTGACCACCCTCTTTGGTCAGTCTATCAGCGATCTCATTAACTTTAATGCAGGTTTCTCAAACTGGGGGGGGGGGGGCTTGATAACCCTGCGTGGGGGGGGGCGAGCATATCGAACAGTCGAAACTAAAGAATTACTTTAAAAATTACTAATTTAATGAAAAGAAGCAAAACAAAATACACACTGATATAATATACATGTAAATGTATCAGTACTGTAGAATGTATTTTTGATAATTAATTTATCAATACTAAGTTAAGAGCCCGTTCAATAATTATGAGTGATTTCCAAAGGCTTTTCATACTCAAAATTATATACAAAACAATACTTTATCTTGATAATTTGTACGGTTTGCAATTAAAGTCATATTGTAGCTTTAGCATCATAGTACATCATTATTGCATTCAGCACATTGTTATTGTACGGAGGGAGGCACGATGAAAACTATGATTGGGTCGCAAACATTGAAAGTCTTAGATGCACTGATCTAATGTTAACATGTAATAGTATTCATTGTGTGGAGGTGGACATCGTGGGTCTAAGAGATCTGCCTCAGTTCGAGCAGAATAGAATGCTCCTCCTTATGGTTGTGTTGAACAGAGTTTAAACCGATGAAATTTAACAGCCATACAAACGTAAATCTCTGAATGTTTCTTGAACCAATCCCAATGGTAGTGTGACATAAATCTGGAGAGGGTTCCAGCTCAGATGTCGACTTCGTCACACAGCCACGGTTCAAAGTTAGAGAGATTATTGGCTGTGGTTAGTAGAATCAGACTGAAAGCTGATACATCTGAAAGCGTTCATTATAACAAATATTAATGAATCAATGGGCTACATTCATGACTGTCACGTGATAATGGCTATCACGTGTTCTCCATTGAGTTCCACTCTGAGATTAGACTTGTGTTTGTTGTTCCACTGGCAAAATTTTAATAAAACTTCAAATTTGGTATTTGGGTAAAAAGGTGCTTAAATATTAAAATTCTTCAAAAGATTTTCAAACTAAAATAAAAGCTCTTATATTATACGAGAGCTTTTAAATAAAATGCATTTTTTACCTATGTGCTTTGATATAAGAAAGTTTCTGCAAAACGAAAATTTTTGGCAACAGTATAATGCCTGGAAAAACGAGTTTGCATTTATCACGTGACTATGACGTCGCATGAATTACGCCCATTACGCGCGCATTCCTTCGCTGTAACATACCTCAGATTGTTTAAAATGAGTCATGTATTGTTCTTCTATAAAATTAAGTAAAAAAAGTAATTTTTTATTTATCTTCAACTTCTGGAATATACCCTTGAAATTCTCTCTTTTTTTTCCTCAAGAAAAACTAAACAATACAAAATAAAGAGAATAACACGAAATGTAAATAAATGTATGAGAAACATCCCATCGTTTCTTTTTCTTTTACATCGATTATTCTGCTTCTGGAACGATTTCACGTCGAACACAATAGAAATTTTTGAAGAATATCTTATATTTTTATTCCCAAGAACACACACAGACATTTACTTTTACTTCCAGAAGACAAACAAAACGCAAATAAAAGTGATTCCAGTTTTTGCGATTCAGTTACGCATGATCGGTTCCCGTTCTTCACCGAACGGATTAGGGTATGTCTGGTATGCATTGATATAAAATATGTTTTTCTTAATACCTGCCAACTAGAAGCCTGCTGATTAATCGATTTGGGTGTCTGCATAAGATGAGTCCGTTCAGTTAACTTTTATTTATTTGGAATTTGTTTTGTATCATCTCTCAGGATGTTATCCAGAAAAATTACCGAGAGTTGTGGAACAACATCAAAAACTACATTTTTAAAAAGAGCCTCCATGTTTTTCTCTCAAACAGGCTTCAATGAGAGCGATGTTTACTCAAGTGAAGATATACATCAACTCACGGAAGTGATCGGATGCCATGGGTCATTACTCTTCACTCATGAAGCGAGTCTACCAAGTGAAATTCGCACAGGGATTGTAAAAGTAGCTTCGCTTTAAAAAAAATTAATACTGTTAGAATATCTCTTTAATTTTGTTCTAAAAATAATTCCAACTCCCTCCGTTTTTGGTTTGTTTTTAGATTCGTTGTTACTTCAACGGCATTTTTTTTAAATCTAACCAAAGTTATATCCTAGTCTAACTATATATTAGTTTTATCTATATGTAAAAATTGTCAAATGCCAGATGATAATGTTGTCCATAAGGTATTGCAGTTCAAAGTCACTGGGATTCGGAAGCGTGGGAGACCAAGGCTGAGATGGGCAGACTCAGTGGAATCACACTTTGGGATTATAAACGAGAAAACTTTGAGAGAAAAAAAAGTAAACAAGAGGTCATTACGGGGGAGATCTTCAAAGGAGGGCACGGTCCCACGAGGGTCTGTCTTGTGAGATATGATGATGAAAGAATTCTCAAATTCGTTGTTGTTGTTGCTTATCCCACTCGATTAACAGTGAGTGTCGTAACGGAGAATATTAGGGTTCCCCGCAAAGTCAGGTATTTGGTACTCGGGTACTCAAATACGTCAGTCAGGCCTTGGGCCGGAACATCTGCTCATGGAGTGAGTGGGTGATTTTGGGGTTTATTGGTGCAAGAGCCAATTTCGGCTATACTGCGCCAAACATTTGTTTTAATATCTGTGGTCTAGACGGGAATAGAGAAAGAAAGAATGAATTGAATGACAAGAAAGAGGGTCGAAAATAGAGAAGGATCACTAGGGTACCCCGGGTTCGTGAAGCCCATGTTTACCAAAGACAGTAAACCCCGTGGGAAAAGATCACTAGGGCACCTCGGGATTGTGACACCAGTACTCACCTAAAGAAGGTGAGACCCCCGAGGGGCATCTGCTCATGGATCTCCGTGTCCAAGGTCATGCAAACTGAGATGGGCACAGCAGGCTTTCATCAGCTGCTGTGCCACTGAGTTAAGTTTATTAAAAGAGCATTTTGAAGTGACAGGATGGCTACTGGCGAGGGACCTCATAATTTTGAACCTCAGTCAAATGACACCCGAGATGGCATCCCAGTCTTTTAACTACCACATCACGCCAGCAACTGATTTGAAGTGCATCAGAATTAAAGTGCATCAGTACACCGCGAGTCTTAAGTAGCACTAGGACTTGAACTCATGACTCGCCAGCCACGTGCCTATGACCATGATCATAAGCTACCGCGGCCCCCTACTGTTTGGGATACAATTACATACCACCGTTATTGGTGCAGCGCCATGTATTGCCAAAACACCATCATTACCCATAGTGGTACCAAATTCAATGCTTCTAGGCCTTTGTGTAACGTCATCCCGCCCCGCCCCAAATCTTCCTAATTTTATATACACGGTATAACAATAGTTAAATATTATTTTATTTTTAGTTTTATTCTTGTAAAATTTAGTGCCCCCCCCCTTCCTCCCCAAAATGCAATAAGGTTCTCCTTCCTGGAAGAATTTTAATCACCGTATATTACATACCTGCAAGAATCGAATCCATTACGCTTAACCTTCAAAACACTCTTTCCCCAAACCTCCCAAGCCAACCGGGAAATAATAAAACACTCCTGAAGCGTACCAAAGAGGCAACAGAGTTGGTTCTACAATAGGCACTCGCCATCGAGTTTTGAGTCATTCTAATGTTCTTCATTCCTTTCCGCCTCACCGCCTGCAAGCATTTCGGAAGAAACCCCTGCTCTTATCGTCTGCGTTATTTATCCTTTGGGGAGTAGCAACACACAACACTTCCTAGAAGCATAATCAATAACTGCCAATTCGTAGCTTCAATCTCATTAACTTTTTTTGTAAGAGGGGGGTGGGGGGATTCAAGGACTTTCTAAATTCACCAAGGTCGATGGGTCAGTGTTTTTCCTTCGCGGGGGGAGGGAGAGTATAATTGTGTGTTTTTTTGGAAAACGGAATTGGTTTTTTTTGTGTGTGTAAAAGAATTTTAGCTAAGATACAACAAATTTTCAGTTTCATGCACCGTTAAGGATCATTTGCAGCTGCTTTAGTATGTAATGAGCATCAACTTCAGTAGTTCCCAAACTTACTGTGCCCATGGACCTGTGGCGTAACGTAGACCCCCGCAAACCCCGCATCACGAGAAGGGGGCCCAAAACCTGTGTTAAATTATGATTTTGCAATCCCTTGCAAGATCTGGCTTGGACCCCAAAACCTGACTTTGCAGGGAGGCCCAAAAATTTTCCGTTACGCCACTGCCATGGACTCCTTTTTTTATACTAAAAATTTCGTCATGAGCTCCCAAGTGAAATAACTATACCGTATTTCCTTGAATCTAAGCCACATCCCGAATTCTCAACATGTTCTAGGACCCCCCTGTAAAGTCAGGTTTTGGGCCCCAAGCCAGATCTTACAAACGACCGCAAAACTGTAACATAACATAAGCTTTGGGCTTTCTAGAATCCTGGTCTCCCCCCCCCCTGCGATGCGGGGGTTGCGAGGGTGTACGTTACGCCACTGATACACATATAAATATAACTTTATGTAAAGACTGGGTTTTTTTTACCAATAACGGTATGAATGGGTATACATAAAGTTGTAATGAGGGACTATTCCTACTTTTCTCTACCCCCCCCCCTTTGTCTACTCTCGGACCCGACAAGATGTGTGGGAGGAACTAATTGATCAGACGACAGGATTCACTAAAAAATAGTTTATTTGTCACAATAATCAAAGCAGACAGTAATAATCCAATTAAGATAGTTTTATCAATATTTAGAGCGCGAAGGTGAGCCCAGCTAGTATGGGGATAATATTTACAGACATTCAATTAATTTCTACGATAACTTATACTAACTCGTTTCTAATTCAGACGCCATCTAACAATTTACTCTCTAACTTCTATTTAAATAAGAAGCACAGTACCTGAACTCTTGTACTTACAAAATCCTAGAGATGAGGCCTTTGTATACTAACGGCCGACTTGATTACCACGCATCCGAGCGATCCTCACTTTGGTAATCTTCAATTCTCAATTTAACAATCTTAGATTCTCACTTCACTAACTCTCAAAACTCGCGAATACAGAATTTATATAATAAACTTAATTTGCATTATCACGTTTTCTTACCTTTGGTGAAAGTTGGTTGAAATAATTATTTCCCTTAAAGAATCCCAAAGAAGTTAAGAGCCGCGTATAGGTCCGTCACAAAGTGTCGGTACGCTTGTCCAAGAACATAATTTAGATTTATTAATGTTTCACTGCAGCGTATTTTTATTTTACGTTATTGTGTTAACGACTGGATATATTTGAATAAATATAAAAACCTTTCATAGAAGAATTCGTACTTAATCAAAAGGTTACTATTGCTAATTTGGAAGGTATGTTTTATGTTCTGTGCTTGGGATGGTGTTATATTACTATCTATCAAACCAAGGTCATCGTGTCAATGGATTCCTTTTAAAGGAGGGGAAAAAAACGCCTTGGTTGACTATTCAAAGGAACAAACCAAGCAAAACTAAACTTTTTTTCGCCATTTCCTTCTAATTTAATTGGAATCTTTTGGAAAAATTCTAAATGCTGTTTCTTTGCGGTAAACTGTCTTGTTTGCAAAATAATGTTTCAAGTGCTCGCCTAGAAGTTGTACGGAGTTTAAATTTGCTTTTTGGTCAAATCTTTCTTGATAGTGTAACTTACTTTTTTTGTGAGAATAAAAATTCACGAAGATATATCTTTTTTTTTTCTTCCCCTTCTTCTTTCTCTTAGAATTCTCTAAACATTTTCAAGGTTACTGGATAATGAATCTTAGCAACAAAAAAAATTCGGCGAAAGAAATTGAGATGTTGATAAAAGAAAGAATAAAAACGGAAACCGTGATTTTTTTTTTTTTTTTGGTTTTAAATTTTTTAGAGCATTAACATCCTGTTAGTGTAATACAGTGAACAAAGGGGCAACATACCTTGTAATTCTGGAAAATCACGAATACACTCTGAGAACGAATCGTACAAGGTGGTGGAATTTCGTGACGAACCTGCTTCGACATTAAGGTATCCGACTGCCCTAAAATTATGAATTTTGCCCAAAATTGAAATTTTTTTTATAATTTTATTCTATAGACCATCTTATTAGCTTATTTTATAGACCAAGTTCATTATTTTCTGTTCTCTAGAACAAAAACTACAAGTGTTTTAGTAAAAGCAGATGCCATTACTTGGAAAGCAAGAATATATGCCATACTTTAAAACGCGTTTTACTCGAAATGTGTTTTTTTTTAAAGTGCTCAAACGGGGACAGCGATTGTTGAGAAAGTTTTGAAATAATTGAAATTTTTTGTGCAGGTTCTATATAATAGTCCTTCAGATTTATCCATCACTGTTTTATAGCAAAATTTACAGTCCCTTTCGTGAATATAATCACTGTTTTTTTAAAACAATTTCATATAGCAACTAAAGATAAAGTGTTCCAGTTTTTGTAATAATTAAAATATCTCTTAGCCTGAAAGTCATTTCAAAAATGAATAACATAGCAACACATCAGAATTTAAAAATTTAAAATTTGTTCATAAACTTTTGGTACAGAATGGGCCCCGTTTGGGTTATTTTGTTGTAAATTTTTACCCATTTTTTTCCCATTTTAGCATTAATAATTTTTTCTCTTCTGAATTTTAGCATATTTTTCTTAAAATGTACTTAACAAATCTAAAAAAAAAAATCTTTTAATATTTCCATTTTTTTTAAAAAAAACCTGTCGCAAGTAGTCGGATACCTTAGTAAGAGACATGACAAGGGATTATTTTTAGCAGTGGTTGGAATTACCAATATCAAATAAAAATATACGAGGAACGGTTTAAATTTTCCTAACTCTCTCAATGAAATTAGGATTATAATAAGGCTTTAGCAAAGCAAAATCAACAGGCAAATCCTAGGCTAAAATTCAAGACAATTGGAAAAAATGTCAACATCCCCGTAAAGAGGCTATGGCAAACTTCAGACAGCCAACAGGCCATAATTGCATGGCGCATCATCTTAATAAACATCCATAATAAGGCTGGGTGCGAGAGTAAGTGTTTATTGAAGTCACACTCTAAAGCACACAATGGCTATAGATGGGGCCTTGTTATTTTGAAAAACGGTCAAGAGACAAGTACGACACCTTAGCTGACAACCCCCCCCCCTCTCCGAACTACCACATTATACCAACGGGAAAACCTTGAGCCTCGACAAAATGAACGTGCAGTGGCCTCCTCTACACCGTGCGTCTTCTGGGACGCTGGGCTCGAACTCATGAAACGCCGGCTATGAATCCACGACCACTAGGTTACTGTGGCCTTCACAACAAGGCCGATTTGACGTTTGAGACAAATAAAGGTAGCTTGATATTGGTTAACTAAAATGTTAAGTTTGATTACGTCACAGCTATTATTTACAAACTTACATTGAAGTTATTAACTCAGTAGTTAGATTATTTAAGTCAAAATTCTGTGGTTTAGTGAGGGAGGAGTTTTTGGGCGTCCGTGCTTAGGGAAGATTCCAGAGCATCTCCCGTTCTTTCTCTCAACCCTCTTTGGAGAACATGGCAGTGGCTTCCTTCATCCTCGGCTTGCATCCAGTACGTGGGTGGAATAAGGGTCCCTTCTGGAGTCAAAGGTTGCCGGGGCGATGTCCAAGACAAGACCACGCAATATGTTTAAGAGTGCAGGTGTCCTTACACGTGTTGTGGACAAAAGAAACCGATTCAGCTGTGGGGCGGGAACGTCACACCGAGTATCACTTAAATTGAAAGAACTCAAAGAATTGTTGTTGTTGCTTATGCCACCTGTCTGACATAGTCAGATCGAGGCCCACGAAATTCATCATGGCATCGGGCTAGACTGTACGCCTGTCGATAGCCTAAGCTTTGAGCTCCATAAAGGTGATAGTACGATTTTGCTCGGTACAACACGATAGATAGCGACACCATTCGGACCCACCGATTTAACGAGCACGTACTCCGTGTGTACTCGGAGGGTATTTGGTGACATCGGGCATCGAACTCAGGCTTTCCGTTCTGGAGTCCGATGCTCTAACCACTAGGCTACCTACGGCCCCCTCTCAAAGAATAAAAACCCTAAATAAAAATTAAAAATATCAAACTTTAAAATAGAATTTTTATCTCTAACCATTTTGTTAAAGTATTTTGATTCGCAGCGAAGTTGTAAGAAAGATTCAAACACAGTAGGAATATATTTGTATCAATTGAAAAATTTGGTAATGGAAACCCCGTAACCTAAAGCAGTGGAACCCACTTACTGGTTAAACAGAACTCACCTGGGCAAGATGAGCAATATTTCCCCCGATCATCGAAAACAAAATGGTAAAAAAAGGCAAAGAAACTAAACATAAATGGATGCGTAGAACCGAAAACAAATTATTTTGACCAACTGAAGAGTACTATTTGTTCTACATTCGGTAATAAAGTGCTATTGTTTTGATTTAAATGGGTTCGAGAGATGTATAGAATAACCTACAACACTCCCAACAGTTTTAAAATGAAATATTTACTCACTTCACGTTTTAAAGTAGTGTTGCGAATGGAACAGATTATATAAACAGATATTATTTGCTTGCAAACAAAATGGCGGAAAACAGAAATGCTTAAAAAGAACAATATTGGTAATATGGTTCAGTTGGTTAAGAGATATTTTCCTTTCTTAGAACAAACACATTCGAGACAACCGCCTAATAACATCAAAATCCATAAGTTTATAACTTAAGGGAAAACATTGCCGTACAAATATCCAAAAACTCAAATTTTTATTACCGTATAAATCTGGCGCACTTTTTACACAAAAAATAAGCTCGAAATTTACGGGTGTGCGTTATATGCCGTGTATAAAAAAAGAACTTTAAATTAATAGAAGAAATGAGCTCGAAAAAAGTTAGACATTTACATACATCGAAATATTGTTTATTTAAAAGAAATCACATTCCTTGGGAACTTAAAAGGTTGTAGCTCTAGAACTCAGGGGTGGACAGACTTTTCCAGGGCGCGGGCTACTTCTAATTTTTTCAAGGAGTTGCGGTCCACCCAGTGTCAGTGGCGCACTCAAGGTCGGGGGAGGGGTCCACGGGTCCGAACCCTCCTCTATAACCCTTCATTTTTTTTTTCCGATTCATTATAGTTTCATATAAATAGTATGTAAAATGTAAAGTATTTGGTATTAGTAATTTTTTTATTTATTATTGTTGATTATTTATTCAGTAATTTATTTTTCACGGTTTTTGTTTCTGACAATCGACAAAATCAAAAAAATACGTTTGACTGCGTATTGAGATATGATATACCAGAATGGTAGACCTTCAAAAAACTCTCCACCCCTTTCCCTTTAAAAATTCCTGTGTATGTTACTGCCCAATGTCGTAGGTGTGGAGAGGTAAGGAAAAGGTTATTATTATAACTTAATATTAAGTACGGAATATGTACTTATATACATACCTACAGAACTAAAATAAAACAAGATATCAATCATTGGCATGGCCAAGTAATTTTAACGCGTTTTTCACAGGTTGTATTTTACAACAATGCAACTAATGAACTTTTTACTAACAGGAAGTAGTACTGTACCACTCCTCTAAATGTACTACTATTGACCTGAAAAGAATGACACAAATCTGTATCAGCACTATAAAAAAGCAAATAAATAAATAAATAATTAAACAAACTAGCGAAATTCAGGAAAATTTGTAGGAAAATTCGGGAAAAAAATATGGGAAAATTTAAATATGATTCGGCTCATCTAGGGCACAAATGCGACCAAATGTCGAAAACCCGAGGTCGATTGGTTGCTTATTGGCTGAGAAAAAGGTACGACAAAATATGGAACGAAGACGAAATTTGCGTCCTAATAGCGCTTTTGTTCCACTACGTGAAAAACGCGCTTAAAACACTTTTAAAACCACGTTTAAAGCAAAACGCAAGATACAAACATAATAATAATAGCCTCAAATATAATTATATCAAATGATACATTTATTATAAAACAATTCAAAATACATTAAAAAAATAAAACATTTTTATCTAAAGTTAGTTTTTGTTGTTATAGTCAGTAGAAGGCTTAGCCTGCGTACTGTGAGCCAATCTTGGTTTTTCCATATATAATTACTTACTGGTAAAAGTTGTAGGCGCGGTCACCCCAAAATGTCTTGTTGGTCCGCCGGTAGATCGCGATCGACGTAATGCCCACCCCGGCTTTTGAAGTATACTATTCTTTTTCAAAAGCTTGAAATAATACCCGGAATAAAAACGACTTCAAAACATAAAAGCATTGCGCACGTACATTTCATGTTCTTTCGTTAAAAAAAGGTGTGCGTAATGCGGCGAATATACCTAAAAATTAAAAATTGCAGATTGAAAGTATAGGCGCGCGTTTTACGGCAGATTTACGGTACTTTCAACTGTCCGACATTTTTTTAAATATATATATACACAAAAAGCTCTAGCTACATTATTCAGCCAGTTTAAATTTTTAAAACAGTAGGTGGAAGGGAAAACCGAAATTATAGAACACTTGAGGTCTACCTTCAGCTCTTATTTATTTTACTGATGTTTAAGACTTTAAATGGCTTTTTCGCGAGTTTTTAATTTTTCGCAACAATCTCGTATATTTAAAATACTGGGGATTTTGCATGTTAAATTCAGTTTTGAAACTTTTTCTGGTGTTGTATAATAAGTTTGATGATCCTATGCATGGAATAAGGATTTAGGTGGATAGTTATTTTTGAAAACTCAAAGTTAGATACAGCTGGGGTTTATTTTACGGTGTTTTATGGTGTTTGCCTAGAGAAAAAAAATTGTACAAATAAAAAAATCACTCGCAATACAAACCCTAAACACAGAAATGCAAGAAACTTTTCCAAGAATAAGAAGGAAAAAAGTTACTCTCAAAAATATTAAAATTTGTAGATGAATTAAAAATATTTCAATGTATTGGAACTTTTACAAAATTTGAAATTCAAAATAACTGTTTAGTTAAAAACGGATTTTTTTTCTGAATGTATTTTCTGCATTGCGTACAGAGTACCGTATCTTCTTAACATTATCAATTTTCTTTGTTTAATATGTAGCAAAACTTTTAACTAGTGTCTTGTACTCAAAATGCTTAAGCACACTCGAAACAACGAATTTTTTGCTATTTAACCCATTCAATTTCAACTAACGAAGATGATATTTCTGCTATATATATATATATATGGGGTAAGGGCAATTATTCTTAAAAAACGTACAGAAGCAATTAAAGAGGACTCATATTTTCATGTTACATATTTCCAATGTTAAGTATGATGAATCAAATCGCTTTTTTGCAATTATTTAAAATAAAACTTCCGTTTCTTTTTTTTTTTTTTTTTTTTTTGCCTTTCCGTAGAAAAACTACAGTTAATTGGAACGTTTAGTTGTTGTAATAATAATTAGAGAAACGTTTTCTAAAAATTCGTAGAATTCGTCCCCATTATATAATGATATTTATTCAAAAAAAAAAAACTCTTTGGAATGTTTCCAGGAACATTGTAAGAAAATTTCGTATAGAAATTCTGTTTAATGGTTTTGTCAGAATGCGTGAAAATCTTTCTTTCAGATCAATTTTTTAAAAAAAATTTTATGCTGCGGATTTGGAAAACTGATTTATACAAAAAAGGGCCAAGTGAGTTTTGAGATGTTTGACTGATGAATTAAGGAACGATTAAATTCTTAAACGTATTTGTATCTCACAGCTTGTTGGGCAATAGCAAAAGTAGGGCTTAAAATGAACACACTAAATATGCTCAAAAGAAAATAAGATGCAAGTAACAAGTACGACAAAATCTGAACTCGTTATCAGGATTCTATATATTTACCAGTTTTAATCTCAGTAACTGTTTTCTATAGCAGTGGCCGGCAACTTTTTAGCTGTGGACATGCCAAACCAATCCACCAATACGCTTCAGCGTTCCACACAGTAGGACATTTTTGAAACAATTCGAATCCCGCGATACTGCATACAGAGTTAGAGAATAGAGATCGATAATATAGATAAATTATATATTAATTTTACAACAATTAAAGAGATTTCTTAACAAAAAATAAACATAAAATACAACTATTTCTTCAACAAAAATTTTTTTAAAAAAGTAAGATTGTATATATATTATGTATTTTTAAACACAATTAAAATAAGAAATAGACAGCATAAATTATAAGTATTTCCCTTGATTTATAGTTAAATTAAAAATTTTAATGCGAACCTAGTGCTTGCGCCACTCCACTTTCATATCGCAACATCAGGAGTATAATTTGTTTCTTTCAATTTGACACGATTCTGAGCATTCAGTTGTTAAACAATTTCTTTGCAGAATCGAAATATTTTTCGTATGAGGAAAGATATTTTACTTAGACATGTAGAACCAAAAGTGAAAAGCAGAGAGTACATGCAATTTTCTCTCTTCAAGCAATTCAATCGCTCCAACAACGACATTCAACAATTTACAAAATAGCTGTAAATTTATCTTAAGAGTTAACTTTCAGAATTTTTCCATAATTTTGCAAATACCCATAATTCTGAAGATGTTCATCAAGAAATTCCATTACAAATTTATCCTCTTTTTTAATTTCTTTCTAATGCGAATTGGTGTTTTACCATTGCAGACCTAGTACATTCTCCGGAAGCTGGTATCTCTTTTTAGTACGGTACCCTACAGGCGGATATCAATCATCGCAGATAATTTTGAAGCCCAGTTTCCACCCTAGAGGGAGGCCCCTGAGCTCTGACGATGAGAACCTGTACTAGGATTTAATATTGCCGAGAGCCCCCAAGCCAAACTGACACTCTAGGGATTTTTTACAAGGTCGCTGTCGATTTTCTGCATCTGAGGGTCGAACCCGCAACCTTAGGTGCAGAAGGCCCCCAGCGACAAATTAACCACGCCACCCAAATCAGAGGTTCCGTAGCGTAGTTGGTAGCGCGTTACAGGGAATTTATCAACTTTCAACCTCTCAAAAATCGACAAATTTGTAGAGTAGTGCAAAGTGCCACTGAGAATTGTACTGCGTGCCGTAGGTTGCTAACCCCTGTTCTATAGAATGGAGATTACAAGAAAAATAATTTCAAAATTTAATATTTGTTAAAGTAATTGAATAACTGTTACTTTATTTACGACACTGATCAACCAATTTTTGAAATACA
The DNA here is from genome assembly GCA_019973975.1 of Trichonephila clavata. Classification (NCBI taxonomy): domain Eukaryota; kingdom Metazoa; phylum Arthropoda; class Arachnida; order Araneae; family Nephilidae; genus Trichonephila; species Trichonephila clavata. The sequence goes on from BMAO01021783.1 coordinate 20,671, forward strand.
GCAAGTTATTAAATCGAACAATTGGATAACAAGAGGTGTTGGTGAATATTCTAAATGTTTGAAATGAACTGAACTAATTAAATAAGTTTGTAATAAAAACCCCATAACCTCAAGGGGAATCAAACCCGCTTAGATTTCAAACAATACCAGTCTGCAACTGCTATGTTTTCAATGCAGAAGTTCACGAGGGCAGATAGGTGATATTTCCACCGAAGATGTTTGAATAAAAAATATTTTCTGTAGATAAAAACTTCCTCCTGCGCGTGCTGTTTCTGAATCAAAGCAAAGTATAAACAACCAAAGAATACAACTGTCTACAAGAAGTTGATGAGTAAAATTGTTTTGGGTGAGTTGGTTTCGTCCTTCTGTACCGAGCTTCCGACTATACCTCAAAGTGGTATAAACCATTTACGCATATCACAGCAGTAGGTGGCTTTCTTGCAGATAATGTTGTGAATAACACTTAGGTCAATTGGATGTTATGCATACAAGCATACAAAGGAATTTTTAAAAAAATTGCTAATTGAGGGCACTTTATGTGGTTACTTAAAACTCATAATTGTTCCTTGACAATCGGAATGTAATTTTGCACTTGTTTAACCTAATCATGTCTGTCTTTATTGATTTAAGATACATTTCAATGCGACCTGTACTTAAATGACTGAAATTGAAAGATTTGAATGTCTCGAATTTGTCGAAGTTGTTTTGAATTCGAACAGATGTCTCAAAGGTCAGCTGCTAAGATGTTACTAATGTGTATATGTTCCAAAAAATAAATTGTGTAATATTTGGTATCGGTAAAAAATGATATTTCGGCCAGCTAATTGTTTCATTTTTTTCCAATTTCAGCTTTTGTTATTCGTAACATTAAAAACTCGCGTCGTTAAATTGTTTTTTTTTATTGTTTTTATTTTAAAATATTTTACACTCCCCATAAGGTAAAGGAAGCCCAGTGGCTGGGTGGTAGTGCATCGCGCTTTCACACCACAGGTCCTGGGTTAAAACCCAGGGTTGAGCAAGGTCGACTCAGTCTTTCATTCCTTCAGTGGGTCGATAAATGAGTACCAAGCTTGTTTAGAACTGAACACTGGGGGTTTCGCGTCAGACTGACCACTAGACCGAAACATATGCACATGCACCCCAGTGCTTAAGATCACGAAAGCTGAGCTAGGCACAGTAGACCTTGGCCCTCATGGACTTTTGCGCCACTGAGCTCAGTTCAGTTCATAAGGTAAAAAAATATGCTTTGAGTAGAGAGATTTTTTTTTTATTTTACACTCTAAAATGAAACAAATTTAAAATTTCATATATTATTTATGTCAGTTTTATTTTTCAATTTCTTTTTAAGAATCTTTAAAAGTTACCAAAAATAAATTTAGTTTTATTCAGTCGGGATATTTATTAAATTATTTATTGATAATTATACAGGATGTAAAATGTATTGATCAGAATCGTTAGAAATGTGGGAGGCCGCGGTAGCCTAGTGGTCAAGGTAACGGACTCGTAGCTGGCATGTTATGAGTTCGAGTCTAGTTTTGCTGGAGACCCGCCGTGTAGAGGAGTGATGCACGTTAAATCTGTCGAGGGCTCAAACGTCCACCCGTTGGTATGGTAGCTAGGAGAGGGGTGCCAGCTCAAGTGTCGTCCTCGTCATTTGACCATGGTTCAAAATTACGAGGTCTGTCACCAGAAGTCTTCGAGTAGTTGAACAGTGCGACGTTAATATTTATTCACTCACTGACGCAATGTGGCTATTGGCGACGGACCTCCTAATTTTGAGCTATGGTGAAGCGACGAGGACGACATCCGAGTTGACAACTCCCTCTCCTATTTTCCGTACTAACGGGATCATTTTGAGCCTCCACAGATTTAACGTGCACCAGCCCCTCTACACGTTGGGCCTTCAGTGGCAATAGAGCTCGAACTTGTGACACACCGGCCACGAGTTCGTGACCATGACCACAAGGTTAGAGAATCGAAGAATTCTTTATACAATTCTTTGAATGCTTCTGATTCGAATATTTGGAATACATTGGCATCATTTTTGTACTGTCTTCAAATCGATTGTGTGGAATACTTAAAAATAATTTTTAGAATAATTCTGTGATATAATTTTCAAAAGAGAATTCATTTCTAATACTTCGTATATTTAAGAATAATCATGAACACTTAAGTTATAATATTTTTAAATGCATTTCTATTAGAAAATCCTTTTTTTTTTTTAGTTGCTACAAAAAAGTTTAGAACCGTACTCTTTTAAAACCTAATAAATTGAATAATCAGGCAAAAAGTCGATCCCGAATGAATGTGATTTGTTAAATTAATACGTTTAAAATTCTCAAAGCGAAACTTTTTAAAAATTCATTTTTAATACAAAAAAAAAAAACGTTTTCGAAAGAAAATATTTTTTGAGGTAAATGTTTGTTAAAATTAAATTTAAATTAAAAGGAATAGATGGCGCTGCAAGTCATCTAAGTTTTTTTAGTTTGTAGAATCAGAGTTATGTAATGTTCTTTGTGCTGTATATATGTCTTCTGTGTCTTAGAAAATAAATCAAAATGCCTAAAAGGTGGACTGAATTACTGGAAAAACATCAAAATATAATGGAAAAAATCGTCTGGCTAATGGAATTAAAGATTTAGGAATTATAACTGCTTAAGAGGACAACCATTAAAATATTTTTTAGTTTAAAATAAAGCAAATCTAAAAAATAAATAAAATTTTAACTCGAACGTTACGTGATAGGCGTCACATGATAAAGGATAGAATAATAATCGTCTGTTTCTTCGACAAATGGAAATCATCATAAGCATTTCGATTATTAAAGGCTGCAATTTAATTTGTTTACCATTTTGAAAATTCATAATTTTCCATAATATTCTGTTCTGGTTATTGTTATCAAATGTGCTAACACAATAAATAAGAGCAAAATGAAGAATATTTTTAATAAACAACAAATAATACCTGAGAAAAATATTAAATCTTAAAATAAATTTTAGCATGTAAATATTTCTTTGAAGCGCATTTATTTTCACTAAAAACATTCTATAAACTTTTAAGAAATTAAACGTTTCTCTATTATTTTCGAAACTTATGTTTCAAGAAAAAAAAATTCAATTTTAAATTTCGAACAAAATAATTCTTTTGTTACGCTCCTGGATAAGTTACTTTTATTTAAAAATTCAGAAACAACATGCATTCATGCTAACAAAGTATTCTGGATTTTGATGCTCCGCCATCCAAATCTTCAGAACATAAATAAAATATTTACATAAAACTTTTTTATTACTTCACTCAAACATAATAAATACATTTTTTCGTTACAAAAATCATTTTTTACTCTCGCAAATAGCTGTTTCGAAACGTACACAGGAAAATGTTCCAAGGTAAACAAAGGAAATTTAAACTTATAAACACACGAATAAAAAATCAAATGTTTTTAAAACACAAGGATAATAAGCATAAAAAAAAACTAAAGAAACCTTATTTGTATCATTACATTTGATTTATTAAAAGTCGGGACCCGAGCCCAGTTGGCCCACGCCTTAAAACTTCCCTGTTCCTGTTAACGGCTGATTCGGGAAAGTAATGTTTTTCCGGTACTTTTCCGTTTCGCCGGCGCAGGCGATAAAGTTGCCAAAAATAATACAACCGACGCCAAACGGAATATTCCCGTTCGTAACCTTTTACCACCACATTTTCAAAACAATGCGAGGTCTTTTCTTACCAGTAATAACTTTTTCATAAAAAATCAAAAATGGGTGAAAAGCTAATAGGAACTAATAGTTATTAATATTTTTTTATGTGTATATTGTGTGTTGTCGCCAATAACGTCAACTTGGCGAGATTTGCGTTGGCGAAGCTGGAAAGTACCGTTAATCCTTACAGAAAAATTGTATTTTTCTCCTCAAATCTCTCTCTCCACACTATTGCATCCATTTGAATGCAATAAATTGAATTCAAAAGAACAAAAAACTAAATTTTCTGTCGAAAATTTTTCTTCCGATTTTCTGGAAAAAAATTAATGCTATTTTGATAATTTTCTATGGTTAATGATATCTTTAAGAAATGTATAGCATCAGAAGCGCACACAAGAATTTTTCGAGGATGGGAGGGGGGGGGGGAGGTCCAGGGTCCAAAGTCCACTATTCTCGTACCATGCTCCAAAACGTCACCCAACATATTCTTTTGATTTTGTCAATTTTCGAGAACAAAAAACAGTAAAAAATTCATTATTAAATGGATAATTAGCATTAATTAGTAAAATTAATTATTAACGACAAATGCTTAATTAAATTTTACGTACTATATACATAAGATTATAATCAATCGAGAAAAAATTCAAGAGCTTTGAGGGGGGGTTGGACCCGAGGACCCTTCTTGTTTGCGCAATTGTATAGCATTTATTTATTTAAAAATAAATGCTATACTATGCTATGCTACTCCGTTACATTTCTTCTCCACTGATTTAACAGTGGAGAAGAAATGCAATTCCAGTGAAACCATTCATTTTTTGCTCTTTCAAATGCAATTTACTGCATTCAATTCGAATATAAAATTGAAAGGGAAAATAATATTACATCCCTAATATTAACATTACTCCCACGTATTCAAAATAATATTTATTCCCACATTAAATTTTGCACACAATACTTAATTTTAAAGCGCATTTTAACGCATTTTTCGCGATATTGTCAATAATAAAGTACCCATCAAGTTGAAATGGTGATTTTTTTCTCCAAATTGTACAATTAATATTACAAACGCGGTCTCAGAATCACGTAGAACCGTATCCACTTCTCACCTCACTCAAGCGAATTCCTTCACTCTCATCAGACGTGATTTGATAAATAGCCGGAGCGCAAGGTCAAGTGGAAGGAGAAGCGGTTGCTCTGAGACTGATGCTTGCGCGTAGACTAATGTTGCTCAAACAGAAAGACGGTAAATGTGTGGGTCGTCTTACGGATGATACGTTGCCTTTGGCCACCGTCTTCAGAGGTCAAGTACATAAGATACATACGAAAAGGTTATTTTTGCCTTTTGAATTGATCAGGTGACGTTTAAGCGTCATCTCTAAAGTGAAACGGGTGACGTCATTTGTGAAATTGTTTTAAAAAGTTCATAGGGTTAAGAAGGATGAAGAACATATTTTGATGTTCGGTTGTCATTTAATGTTGGAGTTCTATTGTATTTTGGCGACAAATGGTTGTTCAAAATTTGAAGTATTTTTGTTATTTTACGATCTGTAAAGCGAAATAAATAAATTATAGTTTCAAAAAACTAAAAAATACCCTTTTTCAGTTAATCGAACTGAGTTGTAACTTAATCTTTTAGTCGCCAAATCTGGAAATGGGATCTGAAATGAGTCGCCAGATGCGGGATAGGATCTGAAATTGGGAAATCATTAATCCTGATGGTCCTGATCAGGACAAAGGAACAAAATTATTTAATTATTGTATTGCCATCGGTTCTGGACAACTGAGCAAAATTTCGAATTAATATGACCTTTTAAAGTGGGTAAAAATGGAGTTCAAAGATTCCGTTACATGCAAGTGAAGCTTATAAAAGGGTGTTAAAAAGAGCTATTTCTATAAATTTATGTTGTACTAGCCGATACCCTCCAACTTTACTGGGGTTTTCGTGATGTTTCATGACTGAGTACTGTGTTTATTTGTAAGTCATAACTTAAGCTTTCTATTGTTATTAAAAAATATTCTTATAACTCTCGCCATCGATTTAAAAAGGACAGGACTTGAATTTCTAAACCGGAAGTATAATCTTTTAAGCCCCTATAACCCCTCTTGGAAATCGATTTCCCTAAATCACGTTCTTAGTGGATCTCTCTTCAAAAAAATGCCTCGCAAATTTGAAAACAATAGGTCCAACAGTTCAAAAACGAATTTCTAATCTATATGCCTTCATAACCCCACCCTTGGAATTATTTCCGTTAGCCCAATCTTAAGAGATCTCTACTCAACAAAAGAAACACGCTTACCAAATTTCAAATCTGTAAATCTAATAGCTACGGAAATCTTATCTTTTAACAAACAAACAAAATTTTCTTCCAAAGGCCATAAATTATCGATTACAATTCATGTGATCCTTAAAAATGAGGAGCATGATCAGATGTTCCGGTCAGGTGGTCAGTATGACGTGAAACCCCCAGTGTTTTGTCCCCAAGAAAACTCAGTACTCATTTATTGACTCACTGAAGGGATGAATGGCTGAGAAGACCTTGCCCAGCCCGGAGTTTGAACCCCGGACCTGCGACGAGGAAACCCGATACGCTACCCCTCGGCCACTGAACGATTGAGTTGTCTATATTTATGCTAATTCAGTCTAGTAAATGTATATAAAAGAAAGGGGGAGTAAGTATTTATATTAACGTCCCAATATAAGGCAAGAGGAGAGCAATTGGCAAAGAATCTCGTAATTTTGAGCCTCGGTCAAATGAAGAGGGTGATAGTCGAGCTTGAACCACACTAATGACGATTTTATTTACATAATTCTTGATAAACAATTCGTATTTGATTACGATCAGTAAAGTAAACAGAAGAAACAAACGAAAAAAGTTACTTCAATTATATACATGACAGAGCGGACCAGTTGGCCAAAGTGGCAATTTGTTACTCATTTTAAGTTATCCCAGATTCTAACAGGACATGGAAATTTAAAGAGCTATTTATCTCAGTTTAATTTAATTGGTAGTGATATTTGTTCTTGTGGTCTGGATGCTGAAACCACGGAACATGTCTTGTTGTACTTGTAACCAATATTTTTGTAAAAGGGAAAATTTTAAAAAGGAGTTGAAAAGCTTAGGTATTTCCTGGCCACCTGTTTTGTCTTTGTTGGTCAATTGTACTGAAAGCCTTAATGTCTTAAGAAAATTTGTTTACCGTATAGATTTTTAAAGTTTTATAGGTATCTCCATTTCTTTATATTTGTCTCCCCTCCCTTCCTTTTATTTATATGCCTTTTTTAAAAAATTTTATAATGTTGTTACCACTTACGTCTGTAAGCCTCATGTTATTCAATGTTGAGCATGAGGAGTTTTGCAAATAAATTTATTTTAAAAAAATGATATACATTTCAGAATGTAGGTACAAACGAAACAAAATAAAAGGGTATGTATAACGAGTTTCTTTTTCTTTTTTTGTTCCAAAACTAGTAAGAATATTTTCAAATATACGTTTTCAAGTTCTTAAACTATTACCAATGAACTGAAATTATTATAAAAGCCCTAGCAACAATTCGAGGGGGGGGGGTCTACTTTCATTTTATATATATTCCATCGTATTTCCTACTTCCATTCCGTTACAACAAATTAGGTCGGGAAAACTCTGAATAAAAACACTCAGAAGGATTTTGTTAGGCTTTGGAAACACAAATGATGAGTTATGAAATAAAGTCTTACCGTATATTAAAAAAAGTATGCATAGATAATTATTATCCTCGATTTAATGCATTCGACTTAGAGCTCCACCCCCTCTATTTATGCAAACCCTCTAAGAACCCCTCCACACACTCATACAGAACACTAAGTTATATATAAAACCCGTCTAAAGTCTTCCAAAAAAAGTCTGTCTAAAAAAGTACGTCATCATTAAAAAGTCATTTGAGATACCAACTAAAAACCTATCATTCCTTACAATCCCAGCACCTCATCTGAAAAAAATATCATCTATGATTATAAAGGGCACGAACCATATGATAAGCTGAGATATCCCTACAGACTGGACAACAGACTATAATGTTGCTATTTGGAAATTTTGTCCACATAGTTGGAAATAACACAGCTTACGGAGAATTCTGTCTGGGAAATAAGATACTGTAGAATTTGTATTTAATTGGTTTGCGGTTCCACTAGCTAGTTTGTGGCTATTGGAGACGGTACTTATAATTCTGAGTCCCGGTCAAGTACCGAGTGGATACCGCATCCTAGCTTCCACGCCCCCACCTTTCATTGTTTCGTTTCAGATCCAGTCTGTTTTCGATAAGATTTGAGTTAACGTCGCTATTGGTGACAAAGCGTTATAATTTTTAACCATTGCCAAATGAGGAGAAAAGTATTTTTGTTGAGTTTTCGCTGTCCGATTATCCACACCACATTTAAGCACATTCCCAGTCTAATTTTTTAATACCTAAAAGAGCTGCGGATTGGTGTTTTGCCATTGCAGAGCTAGTACATTCCCCGAGAGCTGGTATCTCTTTTTAGTGTGGCACTATATAGGTGGAGTACTAGCTACCGCAAGTAATTTTGCGCCCAGTTTCCTTCCTAGAGGGAGGCAACTGAGCTCTGACGATGTGAAATTGTACTTAGGAATTTAATTTTGTCGAGAGCATCCGAGCCAAACAGGCAATCTTGAGTGAGTGAATATTAACGTCGCACTGTTCAGCTACACGAGGGCTTTTGGCGACGGAACTCGTAATTTTCAACCATAGTCGAGGACTACACCTGAGCTGGTACTCCCCTGTCCTAGCTACCACACCATCGGGTGGACGTTTGAGTTCTCGTCAGATTTAACGTGCATCGCTTCCCTATACAGAGGGTCTTCAGCGGCACTACGCTCGAACTCATAACACGCCGGTCACGAGTCCAATACCTTGGCTACTAGGCTACTACGAACACCCAAACAGGCATTCAATTGATCTTTTACAAGCCACATAATCATACGGCACTGACACTGTCTATTTTCTGCATCATGAAAATCCACCGACTTGGGCCGGGGTCGAACCTACTACCGTAGGCGTAGAAAGCCAGCGACAAACCAACTACGCCACCCATCCGGTTTCCCAGTCCAATTTGATGTGCAGGAAAATTTAATAATTGAATTTGGTCTTTAAGTGAAATCTAAATTCGAATGCTTGAATTTTCTCATACCCCTCATACACTACTGGCCATAGAGATCACGACCTACGAGGCAGTAATAGCCGTTCGTGAACTTGTGGGCCGGCGTTGCAGAATCATGGATTCGATTCCTGGTGCCCCTGAAGACCCACCGTGTAAAGGGGCTAATACACGCTAAATTTGTCGAGTGAGTGAGTGTTTATAAACGTCGTACAAAACGGACTCGTAATTTTGAACCATAGTCAACTAACGAGGATGACACCTGAGATGTCACCTCCTCTCCAAATTATCACAACTCGCCAACGAGAGGACTTCGAGCCATGACAGATTTAACGTGCATCAGCCCCCTTACATGACGTTTCTTCAGTGTGCTTGAATTCAAACTCTTGACCTGCCGGTCAAGACCATGACCACTAGGCTACCGCGGTCACTATTAAATCTATCTCAATCTGTCTATCAAAGTTCTCACATTGGTTTGGTGTGGAAGTTTGGAGCAGGTTGCAATCTCAAATGTCGTCCTCTTCGCTTCACTGAGGTTAAAAATTTCGAGATTCGTCACCAATAACTGTAGTATAGTTTCAGAGGATAAAGTAGATCAAGATTAAATCAAACATACACAAAAATAGAAACAGTTCACTAGGGCATCCCAGGGACGCGTTACTCGCGTTCTCCAAGGATTCAAAAAACCTCAAGGGAAAAGGGAAAAAAAATCACTCGAGCTCAGAGGGTAGTGAATCCCATAGTTACCCAAAGAAAGTAAACCCAGAAGGGGGAGTTGGCGATTTAAATAATGAAGCATAATCCTTAAAATAATTTCTCAATTACTAACTAAATAAGTCAACAATATGAGTTTAAAACAGGTCACACTTTTCATTGTGGAAAAAGTAAAAAATAAAAATAAAAAAACACATGCCTCATTGGTTCTACTAACAAATTTTAAAAAGCAGGCAACTGGAAACTTCAAAAATATAAACACTGCAGCATCCCAACACAAATTAAAGTTCAAACGGAACGTTAAAAAAAATAATCTACCACCCCATCAATCTCAACTCCAATTACATTCGGAATCCGAACATTTTTTGAGAGAGAGACACACCACAATTATGTTAATGACTCAAAATCACCTCTAAACGAATACCAGGCGAGTCCAAAACCATTTAGGGTGACATAACTTCCATCCCGAATGCCTCAGCCCCCCTTCTGTGATCGAGGTAACGGGTTTTCCTCACCCCCGACCGGGTGGTAAAGAACTTTTTTCAAGTTCAGAACGAAGTAGCAGACAGTTATGAGGGCAAAATTACCGACTGTGACAGGAAGGTAGTGGTATGAAGTGCTTAAAGAGTATTTTCCATTTACGCTCACACCCGAGATTTGGGGTTTGTTTTTAAAGAGTTACTGTCATGTTTAAGAGAGGTAAACTGTTCATGGTAGTGCTGCAGTGTAAAACCGGTGTAAATATACCGGAACTCGATTATTTGTACCGGTTCTGCCTACTGTAATATATATTTAGATAGTTTTCCTCCAAGGTTATATATAAATATCGCGGTAGCCAAGTTCTAATGTCTTGTAGCCGGCGATTTTCAGTAGAACCAAAACTAAAGACCCATCATTACAGGTGTTGATTCATATTTATTCAAACTGTTTGACTTAGCGCAGTGGCGTAATGAAGAAAATAAGCCCCCCCCCCCCCCTTCCTACAAAGTCAGGGTTTTAGGTCCCAAGCTGGATCTTACAAAAGATGGCAAAACCAAAACATAACACAGGCTTTGGGCTCCCTAGAATCCTGCCCCCCCCCGTGATGCGGGGAGTGTACGTTACGCCACTGACTTAACAGGAGCGTAGCTACCTCTGTATCAGCTGTATCAAGGTGGCCGCGTTTGCCTAATGGTTAAGATAACGGACTCGTGGTCAGCGTATCATTAGTTCGAGTCTAGTACCGCTGATATAACACAAATAAATATAACAGTATCGTAAATATAACACAAATAAACTTTAAAATACAGTTGTGTCAACGAAATTGACTATGCTATGCGGAGACAAATTTTGCATTATAAGCAGCTATAGTCCACGACGTAACTAAGACAAGACAGTAACAAACAAGTGTGCTCCCCACCGCCCCGCGACCGATCACTCGCGTTTGTTCATAGTGAACTCATTTTGAAATAAAATGCAAACCATTTTGATCCCTGGCGTGCCTGAAATATTGTGTCGCGTGCCATCGATGGCACCTGTGTCACTGGTTCGCCATCCCTGCCCTAGGCCCAGAGACATCTTAAGAGTTTTTGTGGCCCTGGTCCCCTATGTCCTACTTGTGACCCTTAAACTTAGACAGTATATTGTAAAATACTCGTACAAACGGTTATTTGAAATAAATGTGCATGACTCACAATCTCACAAACCTAGACATAAATCGTCTCGACCAACTGCCGCATTTCGATTAAATGAGTAATGATGGTTAATGGTGGTAGGCCAATGCCTAGACATGGACAACGGTCATATCCTAATAATGCAGTCTTGCTGCTGTTGCCATTCGACTTATAGTTTGTAATTCCGAATCTTTCGGAGAATATGTCCGTTGGGTGGGGTAGGAAAGTCTTAACTATGACCACAAATGGTGTGGTAGTTCTATAAATAAGCATAATTTATCTACTGAAGCAAAGACAGCGCGGACTGTATACTTTAAAATGTTTGTTTATTGAGCAGACGATAAGTACGCCGTGCTCCGTGGTTAGACTACATGCATACTGACAAAATGTAAAGAAAGATGACTACTAGCGCCCTCTGTACATGCGGGGCGTAACATCCGGGAATAACATTCGACCATTGAAATCCTGATCTTATTAGGGCTGAGTCGGGAACTAAACGCAGCACCCACCGAGGCCTGGGCTCAGGCCCAGTTGGTCCATCCCTTAAGGCGTCCTTGACTAGGGCTCGAACTCGTAACAAGCCGTCCACGAGCTCGTGAGGCTAACCACTCGACTACCGTGGCTATTATACGAGTTGTGTGTGGTATCGTTCTCCTAAGTTCAGTATTACATGAAGACTCTGAACCAATTAAATTGAGCATTTAACGTCTGTTTTACCCTACAGATCTTTGTTAAAATTCGCTATTCGTGAAGGCCGCCAGTCACGAATCGCACGATCTTAATTTCCCGGTTGTTCGCGAAAGGAGTTTCGTGACGATTATGTGGTACACTAATGTTAATTTTATCAAAATATTTAACAAAATTCATTCTATTCGAATGCAATATGCATGCGTATATCAATTATTATAAATTTTAAAAATATACGTATAATCAGATTTTTAAACAGGTGTAGACGTTTGTGGAAACAAATATTTGTTATCGAACATTTCATAATTCTTAATATTTGACAAAGGAATGAGCCAAAACGTGCTTTATCGCCTAAGCTTTTGTTCTAAGTTCATTTCTTTTCTAATGTTAAATAACGCATAGAACGCGCATGTGCTTGGAATTAACCTATTACGAAGATATTTTCAAGCATCTTTCTTCTAGTTGTCAGTTTTCATTCTGTTTTATAAAATAATTTTGAGAGAAAAAATTCTTTTGCTTACTGTATATGTTTAATTAACAATGAATGCTTTAAACATTTTATTGGCTATCTCGCCCGTCTTCCATTTTGAATTCATAAAAATAATGTTAAACCTATTGAGTTTAAAGATAATGAATTAGTAATATAAATTATTGTATTTATTTTATTACAATAAAGCAAATATAATAAGATGTTTTTATTAGTTTGTTTTCCCTTTTTGAGGTGCTTTTTTTAATTTATTTCATTCGTTTTGTTGACTTATTTTATTGGCGCGATACTTGACCATAGTACGCCAAACAATCATTAATTTTTGAACAAGCGTTATGCATTTAATTTTGACTTAACTCTTTAAATATAAGAAAGGTAAAACAGTCTGACTCTTTCCAGATATTTAAAAAAAAAAAACATTTAAAAATTTCTTTAACATTTCTTTTGGATACTTTTTCACTAGAGGTAAACGCTAAATGTACTATAATTGGTCAAATGACCAATACTGACTGCTCCAAAAAGATGACGAGGATGAAAATAATAAACAATGTTTTTTTTTGTAGTTTATACAATGTTCGGTACCATAATTTTGAAAAAGCGCAAAAAATTGGTAATTTTTTTTATATATATTTTCCTTGAATTAGAATATAGATATAAAATTATTTTAATAACATTATTACAAAAGAAAGTAATTTAAATGCAAGTTTGTGGCAATAAACAAAGAAAGAATGACCAATTTTCAAAATAATTCTTGTAGTGGTTCCTATATAAGCCAGTAACAGCCTCCGGACAGAGGTGATTACTTTTGTCTAATAGTCATGTTACTTGGCTTCGGATCCATAAATCGCGGGTTCTATCCCGACGTTGGTGACCCTGGCTAAAAAGAAAAAAACGTAAAACCTTCTGATCTGTCGTGCACCATCTATCCGCAACAAGAGCAACCAAAGTCGTCATACCCACTTGACGCATTCAACAAAGTCGTCAAACCCACTTGACGCAGTAACCAAAGTCGTCAGACTCACTTGACGCAACAATTAACACGCTACATGCGCTCGCCATAACAAATATCTCGTTCATTCGCCTATCCACAGACTCACTAGGGAGTAGTGTAGTGGTTCCTATATAAGCCAGTAACAGCCTCCGGACAGAGGTGATTACTTTTGTCTAGTAGTCATGTTACTTGGCTTCGGATCCATAAATCGCGGGTTTTATCCCCGACAATTATCTCTCCTTTTATAAAAAAAAAAAACTCTTGTATAATAATATTTTTCCCATCATGCAGCCAAGACTTCCCTACAGAACCTGAACTAGGATTTTTGAAATAAAAATCACATTAATTTCAGAGTTACGGTCAGTTGAAACAATATAACAGGTGTTTTTTGTTAAAATTTCTTTACTAATCTCTACTTAAATTTTCTCTTAAAATAAGAGTAAATCTTTTTTTTCTAAATTATATATTTTAAAACCCTAGTTCAAGCTTTGTACAGGAATCTAAGCAAAACATAAGTAAAATATTATTATTACAGAAACATTTCTCAAATAAAAGGAAAATGTTTTAAAACCTTTTTTTAATTTATTCCCATAAAAGTATATTTAATAATTTTTTATTGTAATCATATTCTTCGAACAATTTTATATGTATATTCTATCAAAAAATTATTTATACCAGCGATACTCAACCTGTGGCCCTCTGGGCTTTTCTGAGTGGTCCATTGCAATGAAAAGTTCAATTATTTAATAAAAATAAATGAAATATTTAGCGGGAAATACTATAAATCAAGCAATCAAATCGACCCATTTTGCTGTTGATGTCGTATATATATACGGGTATGAACAGCAAGTTTTTTTCTTTTTGTAACTATAACAGTTAGTAATAGATAACAGTGAAGTAGGGAACTGAACTGAAGGAGTGAGGTGAAAGAAATTTTTAATAATAAACAAATAAAATATGGATTTCTGTCTGGAATTCAGTCCAAACTTCTGTTTGTTGCCATTCTGCATTTGATAACGTAGTATTTGAAATAAAAATAAGACAAGTTTTGTCAAAAGAAAAAAAATCAAATTATCAAACGGAAAGGCAGCTTTGTTTGTATGATAGTAAAATATAAACTAGGGGCTTGGTCATGGATGAAAGGGAACCGAGAAACCACCCCATAATTCAGTAAAAAATGCATAAAACCAAAAAAAGAAATTTTATGTGTGTTTGATAGAGATTAATATAGTATTAAAAGTCAAAAATTAGTTTTAAAATTTTGATCAGTTTTCCCACATTTTAAGTGACCAATGTTGCCTTGGTCTTATGATGTTTTTTCCATTAATCCTCATGTTGTGCCCGCATGAAATATCTACCATATGTTTGCGGCCCAGTGGGAAAAAAGGTTGAATACCTCTGATTTATACGCTTTTGCAAAATTACTATTCTAAACTTAGCCACCTTAATAAATGTTTAGGAAGAAATTCTAATAGATATACTATAAATTTACTATAATAATTTCAAACCAAATTCGAACTGGATATGCAAAACGTAATAACATAACAGGTAAAGTGAAGGCTACAATTTCGTTGATAGATTAACTAGCTTATTTTTGTTGATAAAATTTCTTTAATATTTTCTCACTAAAACCGATATTACCTCCTTTCAAACCGTAAACATAAAGTTTGTGTTTAGAAAAACCGGCCTTTTTAACCGATTACGGGTTGGATAAGTACGCATTAAGTGTCGGTATGTTTAGAGTTAAATAATGCCAATTGTCCAGATCTGAGAGCGTAAGTAGACATTCCGTAAGATGGACAAATTCGAAATGATTGGTTAGCCGGAGCCCACAAGAAACCAACACAACACAGTTTTGTTATCACGAATGGGGCTTTTGAAAATATTTGCCTTTTCTCTCAACGAGGTAAAATAAGGCCTAACACGTCCAATGTTTTGTCTTCTCGTGGTCCCGTCCGAAGTTGTTTACCTTCTGCTTACACAAACGCAAAACCCTAAACATTCAACATCTCTACGCTAGTATCAGAAAGAAGGAAGCATTTATAAACAACTCCGGGGGATTTAGGTGTTGGGAGTCATTGACTCATCAAGCGACTCGACCACGGAAGCTCATCTCGCTCTCTTCGCTTCATTTCACCACCCTGGCACGCTATACTTTCACTCTCTGGCACACAGTTAACTCTCGGCGAATGAGGAGACGTTTAAAAATAACAAAATATCTCGGCAATAACAATTGGTTCGGATCGTTTACTGCGGGGGGTGGGGGAATTTCGCGAGGGTATGCTTAGTTGGAGTTGGGAGTAAAGGTCGGTAATGATAGTTTTATTAATTTCAAGCAAGAGCAGAGGGGCGTAGTTACCGCCGTATCAGCCATATCAATGATACGCCCCCCTCCAAGCTTCAGGGGCCCCAAAATGTGTAAGATAAAATCGTAAAATAGTGAGATCCCACCAAAAAGGGCCTCAAAGGAATTTTAATATGGGGCCCACTCAGAACTGGCAACGCTTGTGTGCAGGAGGTTTCCAAATTTCAGCCCAATAGTTAACACTTGCTTTCAAATTTTTTTGATTACATTGTAATATTTAGAGTTAAATAAATCATATGAACCAGTTAAGAAACTATAACTGACATACGATATGTATTGTTACTTATACCCAGCAGCTCACACAGGAATTTTTCAAGGAAGAAGGGGGGGGGGGTCGAAAGTCCACTTTTCTCTTATACTTTCCTACATATTCTTTTGATTTTGTCAATTTTCGTAAACAAAAACAGTAAAAAATTATCGAATGAATAATTAGCATTAATTATAAAATTAATTTTAGCAACAAATACTCAATTAAATTTTACGTGTTACATACATAGGATTATAATCAATCGAAGAAAAAAGTCAAGGGCCTTGGGAGAGTCCGGACCTGAGGACCCCCTCCCCTTGTGTGCGCCTCTGCTTATACCCCATGTCACACACAGCCACTATACATTTATAAACAACTATACTTCCTGCGGTATTCGAACACAAGCCCTTCGACGCAGCAGTCAGCGTCACTCTAACCATTATACCATCTGGGCTGCACTAACATACCTAATGAAATTTATGATATTGTAAGTTTTCAGGACAAATATCACGCTTAAATTACAAAAATTTCTGCGTAGTTAAAATATTTTTTAAATAATTGAGATTGATGTAACATTCAATTGAGGATTTTGCAGTTAAGGATCAAGTTTACGAGTGCAAATTCTTAGCAGCGACTTAAAATGCTCATCCATTACTTTGGATCAGTAAATATTTTTTTATATTTTGACGTACTTGTAAATCGAATTTCATGTGAGTACGTCAATTTTTGTAGGAGAAGTAGCACTTTAAAATCCTTTCACAGTTTTTAAAAATTTTCCTTAAAAAATTAAATGGTTAGCTTGTTATGGTATTTTGAGCACACAAATCTGTTGTTTTACATAATACATATCCATAGGGGAGAATCAAAAATATTTTTAAAATCATTAAATCAAAAAAAAAAAAAATGGTGTTAATCGTACCATATCCCTTTAATGAATGTACACAATACTTTAGCTCCTCTTAAGCCCTCAACGGGTATATTCGATTGAGGAGGGTTTTCAATTATTTATAAGATTCCTTGTTCTTTTATCCAAACAATTGTACAAAGTGCGATTTACGGTTCAACTAATGGGATAAGTTTCCAATACAAAAGTAACAATTAGGAATTAAAACGTAGGAATAAAAAAAAAAACTCCTGATTTATATTTTCTGTAAAAGTCTCTTATAGTTCATTCATTTGTAACAAAACATACCCCCCACAATAGTTTCAAATTTTGGCACTACCAGCCGAGCATGTCTAACTAAGATGACCAATCTATGATTCTGAATTTAATAGATATTGGATAACGTCACAGTTTATGCCTTTTCGGACAAAATATAATAGTCTAAGGGTTAATAGCCCTAATTATATATACCATATTAATAAATATCTCTCGTAGTGTAATTCTTAGGGCGATTAATAGCAAAAGCTCAACTAAATAATAGTGGTAAGGGATTATTTAGCTTGAAGTAACAAACAGAATTTCCTCATTATCGATGTCAATACTTTTTTCGTGAAACTGATTTCGCAAAATCGAATAAGCCCGAATTCTAAATTCCGTAAGAAATCTGCTTGAGCGTGTCGAGATTATGGTAGGGGTTGAAAAATGAAGCTCCCTTGTGTTAAATGAATTTTAAACATTTGCGATTAAAAATTTCTAGGTATTTTTCAAAGATTATTACACACACAAAAAAAAAAAAAATTTTTTTCAGTTTTCAAAATACAGAAGTATTGCGAAATGTAATATGGACAATATTAATTATCAAAAACATTTATGAGACGAAGTGAATTGTATACATTTGTCGTATCTTTTTTAGATACTTGAATTTTCGATGTCATAAAACCCCCTAAAATAAAGATGTTATCATATTCCCCCCTCGAAGAATTTTGTGTTGCTTGTAATATCAAATATATGGTTGATGCAATTATTTTTCGAATCATACTTTCATCAATGATTTAATAGTTGGGGGTGGAGGTATATTGATACACTAAATTTCTTTTTTAAAACGCTGAAATTAATGTATTGATTGTTCTTTTAAGAGTGCTATTTCATAAGCGTTCCGAGTTTCATTATGCCGTTCTAAATCTAGAATTTACGACTTAGTCGTCTTAATTTTTATAGATTACTCCAAACTATTTGGCATGTTGTTGACTCCTGTAATAAATTGAATAATAGAAATAATTTGTGGTTATTGATAAAAATATCATTATAAAGTTGGGTACTTATAACTTGGTATTGAATAATTTTATAAATAAGTATTAGAACGTTGAATAATTGCTTCCATTTTAAGTAAATAAATAAATATCATGTCTCATATATGCCGGCAATTAATGAAAAAAAATTGCACACACATATTGGGCTCTTGGTTTTGTAAGCACTCTGACGATCTGTATTTCTTTTACATTACAGAGTAAGAAATTTATGAAACTATTAATCAAAAACATAAAAACTTACCCGAAATCAGCAGCTTAGTTCTTCTCCTATCCCAAAAACACCATTTTTACTAAGAAGCACATTCTGTAGATAAAAGTTTGTAATATATAGATATTGTTATATCTACCTATTAACAAGTCCTGGGGAACTCATTTCAAAGATGCGGCGCCACTTTATCAAGTTTGGCGTAGTTTTAAAATTTAGTTCATTAGGTTTCACAAACGTTTTCGACTTCGGCGCCCTTTTTAAACTATGATTTCAAAATGACACTCTAGAATTCAAAATGTCACTAGTTTTTAGTCAAACATTAACTTTTTCAATGTCCCGATGCTTGCAAAAATGGCATGGTGCTCATTTTGAAAACTCCTGTTGTTTTGGTAACGTTTCCCGTAAACAAAACCAACATATTGAGATTGTTTGATTGATGTTAAACCGGAATTCTGCAAGCTGAATTAGAGAACCGACTTCAAGCTGGACCACTAGTTGATTTTTCTTAATGAGTTCAAAATTTTTGGCGGTAGAAAGTTTTTATTTTTAACAAATTTGTTTTTATTTTTGCAAACTTTTTAGTTCGTTGACTAAATTTTTCAAAGTATATATCATATTATCGAGTGCAGTAAAATGATCTTTTAACTGAACGTATAAATTTTGATACCGTAAGCATTTAGAAGCTTTGGTGAGTGAGTGAGTGAATCTTAACGCCGCCCTATTGAGCTACCGGAGGATTTTTGGCGACGGACCTAGTAATTTTAAACCAAGGTCAATTAACGAGGACGATACCTGAGCTGACATTCCCCCTCCCCTAACTTCCACTCCACACCAACGGAAGGGCATTAAAGCCCCATCAGATTTAACGTGCATCAGCCCTTTTTCACTGTAAATCTTCAGCGACACTAGGCCATGAGTCCGTAACCTTAAACATTAGACTACAGCGGCCATTTAGAAACCATAACTGTGGATAAAGAGAAAAGGGTGCTGATTCAGGTATTTACCGCGTCATCTGATCGCGGTTCAAAACTAACTGCGGCGGGTGAGTGAGTGTATATTAACATCTCAATGTTCAGCAACGCTAGGACTTTTGGCGACGGATCTCGTAATTTTGAACCATGCTCAAGTGACGAGGACGATACCTGAGCTGGCCCGCCCCTCTCCTAACTATCACACCACGTTAACGGGAGGACCTTTGAGTTCTCGAGAGAGTTAACGTGCATCACTTCCCTACAGGGTATTCAGTGATACTGGGTTCGAACTCACGACACGCCAGCCACGAGTCCGTTACTTTGACCACTAGGCTACCACGGCCTCAACTAACTGCGGTGGAGCTTTCTTTGATTGAAGCTGAAATCCGCACCCGAGAAACTTTCAAAACATGAAACATACATATTTTACTCGAACCTTTCCTTTATAATTACCGTATATATTAATTTTCAACGAATTCATATAGAAATTAGACTGATTAATACATAGTTGTAGAAGAAATTAGGTATAATTTCTGAAGTAAGTAATTAAATAATTTTAAAGGAATTAAATAATTAGAAGTAGTTATAAACTATTATGGAAGAATTTGTACACGGGATTAGTATGCTTTTAATCAGTGGCGTGAGGGAGAATATTAGCCCATCCCCCCCGGCAAACTCAGGTTTTGGATCCCAAGCCCAAATATGTACTTAGCGTCAGTCAAGTTTTGGGCCCCTTAGAGTCTCTGGCCCCCCAGCAATGCGGGGGGGGGGTGCGTTACGTCACTGTTTTTAATCGTAAACATCATTGATGAAGTATTAGCCGAGTGGCTATGGTCACAGACACGTGACAGATGTTGACGAATCACGAGTTCAAAACCCTAGTACCACTGAAGACCCACCGTGTAGAGGGATGATGAACGTTAATTCTGTCGAGGCCCGTCTTCCCGTTGGTGGAGTGGGGAATTTCGAAAGTGGTCTCAGCTCAGGAGTTGTCCGCGTCACCTGGCCGTGGTCCAAATTACGAGGTCCATTGCAAATAGCCCTTGTGTAGCTTGAGTGAGGGAGGGCATAAACGTTGCCCTCTAAAGCAGCATGAAGGCTGTTCACAACGGATCTCTTAATTTTTAACCACAGTCAAGTGACGAGGATGACACCTAAGATAGCAATTCTCCAAACTACCTAGCCAATAGAGGAATTTATGCCACAACAAACTTAAGTTATCCAATTACCCTCAAACTGTAATTGACAATTTTTTATGATTTTATTTTATAGGCCATCGTATTAGCTTTATAAAAATACCAAGTTTATTATTTTCCGTTCACTAGAACAAACACTACAAGTGTTTTAGTCAAAGCAGATGCCATTACTTTAAGCAACATGTCATACTTTAAAATGCGCTTTACTCGAAATGTGTTTTTTCTAAAATGATTAAACGGGGCAGCGATTGCTCAAAAAGTTTTGAAAATAATGAACTGAAATTTTTAGTGTATGTTCTGTATAATAGTAGAAGATATTAGACCTTCAGATTTATCCATCACTTTTTTATTACAAAATTTACAGCCCCTTTTGTGAATATAATCACTATTTTTTTAAGCAATTTCATATAATAAATAAGATAAAGTGTTCCAGTTCTTGTAAGAATTAAATATCTTTTATGCTGAAGGTCATTTCAAAAATGAGTAATATAGCAACACATCCGAATTGAAAATTTGTTTATAAACTTTTATTACAGGATGGGCCCCGTTTATGTAAATTTTTTGTAAATTTTTACCCAATTTTCCCCCTTTTAGTAATAATAATTTCTTTTTCTCTTCTTAATTTTAGCATATTTTTTTCCAAAAATATACTACACAAGTCTAAATACCACAAAAAAAAAATCTCCATATCTCCATTTTCTTAAATAAAAAAAAAGAGTTGTCGCAAGTAGTCAGATACCTTAATGTGCATCAACGCCTCTACACGGAGGGTCTTCAGTGACACTAGGGCTCAAACTCATGACACAACGGTCATGAGTTCGTTACCATGACTACTAGGCTAACTGCGGAGGCTTTAGTGCAGTGTGAAAGATAGAGTGTTTGAGTGTGGGAGTTTAGAGGTACAAGAATCGATTCTACAAGAAAGATAGGGTACTAGCTTAGGTGTCGTCCTAATTACTGGACGATGGCTCAAATCTTAGTTGTTCATCGCCAATCGTGTTGTTTCCAAGTGAGACATTAATAAATAATCAATCAACCAGCCACAGTTTTAAATTATATTTATAGCACAGTGGCACCCACAAGGGGGGGGGGGGCTTGGGTCCGGACCCCACCATAACCCTTGATTTTCCTCCCCGATTGATTATAATCCTATGTTTTTGTACGTAAAATTTAAATAAGTAGTTGTTATTAATAATTAATTTTACTAATTAATGCTAATTATTTATTCAATAATTAGTATTAACCATTAATTAATTAATTTTTTACTGTTTTTGTCCCCGAAAATCGACAAAATCAGAAGAATATGTTGGGCTGCGCATTGGAGCATGACACGAGTTTGTTGGACTTTGGACCCTGGATCCTCCCCCCCCCCCTTGTAAAATTCTTGTGTGCACTATTGATGTAGAATGATGTTTTTAGAATGCCATAATATGAAAGAAAACAAAAGGAAGAACACTTAGATGTCTTTTGATTCCTTTTCTCTTTTTATATATCACTGGTTTTTTTTCTATTATTCAATACAGGTAGTTTAAAATCTGCTTGATATTGAAAACTAAATAGTTTTGAAGCCTTTGTTTGCTCTCTGGATACAACAAAATGAAATGAAAATATATTCTCGTCAATCTCATTTTTTTTTCAAGATGCGTGTTTTGAATACCATTTTATAAAAACATCGAAGGCTTGCTTAATGAACTGTGGTAGGAGTTCGCTTCACATTCAAGGTGGATGAAGCGTGACGATTACGCCTTTTCATCGATCACTATTTTGGAAAGATCACTATGCACAGTTACTGGATCGTTAACCTTGATCATCGATTCATTACACAATCGATTGATGCTAATCACTGATTGATTACATTGATGAAGGAATGTTTACAAACAAACTGCTTCCTAGTCCATCGACAACTTTCGTCTCCAAGGCACTTGTTTTTAAACATGTGTCGATTGTCGGGGTGGGCATTACGTCGATCGCGATCGACCGGTGGACCGCCAAGACATTTTGGGGTGACCGCCTGAAGATTTTAGCAGTTAATAATTATATATGGAAAATTCAAAATTAGCTAACAGTACGCAGACTAAGTCTTCTACTGACTATAGCAACAAAAACTAACTTTAGATAAAAATGTTTTATTTTTTAATGCATTTTGAATTGTTTCATAATAAATGCATCATTTGATATGATTATATTTGAGGCTATTATTATAAAATTTGTATCTTGCGTTTTGCTTTAAACGTGGTTTTAAAAGTGTTGTTTTTTAATTTTAGTTCTGTAGGTAAATACATATTCCGTACTTATTATTAAGTTATAATAAATATTATAGGCCTTTTTCTTATCTCACCACACCTACGACATTGGGCAGTAGCGTACACAAGAATTTTTAAAGGGAAGGGGGTCGGGGTTGAAGGTCTACCCTTCTCGTATCATATCCCAATACGCAACCAAATTTTTTCTTATTGTGTCGATTGTGGCGAACAAAAAAACCGGGGGGAAATAAATTCCCGAATAAGTAATTGATATTAAGTAATAAGAAGCTACTTAAAACAAATACTTCATTTCATTTTACGTGCTATATACATGTGATTATAATGAATCGGGAAAAAAAATCAAGGGCTATTAGGGAGGGTTCGGACCCGTGGACCTCTCCCCCGCCCTTGTGTGTACCATTAACACTGGGTGGACCGAAACACCTTGAAATAATTAGAAGTAGCCCGTACCCTGGGAAAGTCTGCCCACCCCTGCTTTAAGGTATCCCACTGGTTGCGACAACTTTTTTTTTTTTAAAAATGAAGATATGTGGATTTTTTTTTGTTGTTTTTAGATTTTTTTAGTACATTTAAAGAAAAATATGCTAAAATTAAGAAGAGAAAAATAAATTATTATAACTAAAATGGGAAAAAATGGGTAAAAATTGACAAAAAATAACATAAACGCGGTCTATTCTGTACCAAAGGTTTATGAACAAATTTTCAATTTTGATGTGTTGCTATGTTATTCATTGTCGAAATGACCTTCAGGATAAGAGATATTTTAATTTTTACAAAAACTAGAGCATTTTATCTCGGTTACTATATGAAATTGCTTAAAAAAACAGTGATTATATTCCCATAAGGGACTGTAAATTCTGTAATAAAACAGTGATTGATAAACCTGAAGGTTAAAACACTTCTACTATTATACAGAACTTACACAAAAAATTTCAGTTCATTATTTTCAAAACTTTTTTAGCAATCGCTGACCCCGTTTGATTATTTTCAAAAAATCACATTTCGAGTAAATCGCATTTTAATGTATGACATCTTACTTAAAGTAATGGGCATTTGCTTTTACTAAAACACTGGTAGTTTTTGTTCTAGAGAACGGAAAATAATAAACTTGGTATTTTTATAAAGCTAATGAGATGGCCTATAAAGTAAAATCATGAAAAAATTGTCAAATTTTGGCAAAATTCACAATTTTAGGGTAGTCGGATACCTTAAGGACAATTATTTTTATTTTACGCTTCTGTTCCGAAATGTAGAAAATGTATCTAATACGCATTTCTTTTTCAAAAGGCAATATTTGAATTCACGATCTGCTACATCTATAAAGTGGCGGTGGTAACCTAGTGGCTTTTTGGACACGGACTCGTGATTGGTGTGTCATGAGCTCGAGCCTTATTGCAACAGAAGTGTGGCCACGATATCCTAGTGGTCAAGGCTACGGACTCGTGGCTGGACATGTCATGAGTTTAAGCCCAGTACCGCTGAAGACCCGCAGTATAGGGGGTGATGCATGTTAAATCTGTCGATGACCAAACGTCCTCCCGTTGGTGTGGATGTTAAAAGAGGAGGGTGCCACTCAGGTGTCGTGCTCATCACTTGTCCATGGTTCGAAATTACCAAAAGGTCCGTCGCCAAAAGTCTTTTTGTATCTGAATAGGGCGACGTATCTGAATATTCCCTCACTCGCCACTGAAGACCCAATTTATTAGAGGGGCTGATGCACGTTAAATCTGTCTGGGCTCAAAGTTTGCCTGTTTGCGTGGTATGGAAGTTCAGATCAGTTGACGAAGGCTCAAAATTACGAAGTTCATCGTTCAAAATACTGATCTTTCATGACTTTTTTTTGCACGCCGGGCTCAATTCTCGCCAAGCCGACACTTTTGACAACACACAAAACACGCAGAAGTTCAAGCTATGTTGGCTGTTATGTTCTAGTAATTTTACTGAATTTGCAGCTAAAAACCACGCAGAGAACGCAAGTGAAATAATTGTTGCAGTTGGCGACATTTCTACTGAGTGAACAGCATTTGGCAATTTTTCGTCTGTTCTCGGCTATAACCACATTTTCTATTTTTCTTAAGAAATGTGTGTATAATTTTCCCTTAAAAATTTAAATCACACTAATTTTTTAAATAAAAAACTGGTATATTTTGGGGGGAAATATAAATTATTGAAACAATTAAACCTCCTATAAAGCAGAGGTCCCATCCTCCGAGTAGTGGACCGGTACCGGTACGTGGATCAAATAGTACCGGGACGCACAAGAAACATTAAATTATTTCTATTTTATTCTCTCGGGTTTCTAAGCTAAAGTAGTATTTCTACCAAATTTCAAGTCTGTCGGTCTAATAGTTCCGGATATCTCGTGAGTCGCTTTTCTCCCATATATATATTTATTCAGATAGATAAATGTGTTACATCTTTTTAAAATTATCAAAAATATTGTTATATAAAAATATATTTTTAAAAAATAGGTTTGAAAACGTGTTACATGCTCCCTTAAAAATCATCTCTTCTCTCTTAACAAAAGAAGAAAAGAAAGAAAAAAGAAAAATAGCAACTAGCAGCAGAAGAAGAAAAAAAATTTTTTTTTTCTCTATTCATGCTTGATTATTAAGAGGTAAAAGCAGAATTCCTCGCGCTTCTTGACATTATTCAATAGAAACGATGGATAAAGCACCTTATTTGGATAATAACAGAGCGTAGAGATCATTGGTACATAATAACAGGGTTATGTGGGACGGTTTCATTTTCTTACGGTCAGAAGATGACTAGATAATTTTCTTGCTTTTTTTCTTATTAAAGAAAAAAATCTTCCTCAACGTTATTTCAAATCCAATGAAAACTGAAAGAGGTTTTTTGTAGTTTGTTTATTTTGCTCATTAAAAGTTGAAAATATTGCCCTTTTTTCCCCTTCTCCGTAGTAATTGTTAAAAAATTTTCGTTTTTATTTTAAATATGTATATTATATGCCTGTTTTGTAGCGAATAAAAATTACTTAACGTTTTAAACATAGTCTTTTCGTTGTAAAGTAATTGTTCTCCAGATTGTGTTGGCTGTGATTTAGTCGCAAGCGTTATTTTTATTGAGTCGTGATTTCTTGTCCGTTACTTCTAGAGGGGCGACGGTTTTTGATTTGACGTAATTGATCGACGTTATATAGCACAAGTACCGATGCGTTTTAATTTTTTATACTTTTTTTTTGTTTTTGTTTTTTTCTGCTCCAAATCTGGAACTATTTCCATTTGTAAAGATAAAATCTAGATCCGATGGAAAAAAATCAAAACAATAAAAAAAAATTTACACTATCTCTGCAGTTAATTTTGGTACTTACGTATTATTCCATCGACCAATTTCGTCAGATCGGAAGAAGTCGCCAAATACCGCGATATGCAGCCATTAGTGGAAAACCGTTTCCGCGCAAGTTCGAACACAATGATAACGATGACATCATTTGGCGACGTTTTTTAAATTGGCAAGGTTATTTGATTCGGTGAAATTTCATCGACGGTGTAATACGTATAAGTACCATATTTTTAATAACGACTCGATTGATAATTCATGTTCTATTACAATAATAAACTGTTTTACAATTCCTTTTAAAAAATTTGTTAGAAACGTATAAGAATTTAAGATGTCCGAACACACGTTCAAAGAACTTAATAAAAAATAGGCTATTAAAACATTATAAATATGTTTTTAGGGATCAAATGCCCCGATAAATATTAATACTTAACCAGTAATATTTAATATGAATTGTCTAAATTTTTCAAAAATCCCAATAATAAGTGACATTTTAGCAATTTTTAAAAAATTCTTTGAAGCACACACAGTTAGAGAAAAAAGTAATAAACTTACATCAATGAAAGTGTTACTAAAATAAAACTACATCCATTTCTCTAGGAAATGTATTAAAATTTAAATGTTTTATTAAAATTTTAAGGCTGATTGAATAAATAGAAAAAGAAATGTGACCTATATTTAGGATGCTGTTATTGAAATAACAAACCCCAAAAATAGCAAAAATTATTTTAGTACACTCCCTCGAAAATAATATAAATATCATGTTCAAAAAAGTTTCATAGAAATATATTTATAATATTTTGAGTTATCAAACTCCGCAAGATAGATTTTGAACTATTTAAATGCCCACTTTTAGTAGATCGGTGGGGGGGGGGGGAGTCCTGTTAATAGAATTACTAACTGTACGTAATATATTTTACTTCGGCCTCTATTTAAAGTAGAAATAGTATAAAATATATTTTGTAAAATCGAAAGGTTGCTCTATTCAATAAAATAAAAAAATAAACCAAAATATGTGTGTTTTGATTGAAATTGTTCTTTTTAACGTGGTCGAATACATTTCCACTTATACTCTCGACAACAGGGTTCGGCAACGTATGACACGCGGTACAGTTTTTAGTGGCAATCTGCACAATTCTACAAATTTGCTAATTTTTGAGTGGATAGAAGTTAATAAATTTGAAATGGACCTTATTCGACAAACATCATGAACTTTTACGGAAATTACGAAATAATCTGTGAAAGATAACTTTAAAGATAAATTTACAGCTCTTTTGTAAATTATTGAAGTCCATTTATGGAGAGATTGAAATGTTTGAGAAAGAAAATTTTGCATTTACTCTGCTTTTTCCACTTTTGATTCTACATATCTAAGTAAAAAAATCTTTCCTCGTATGAAAAATATTTCTATTCTGCAGAGAAATTTTTCAACAATTGAATGCTCAGAATCAAAATGTCAAACAGGAAGTCACAAATTATACCCCTGATTCTACGATATGAAAGTGTTTAGAGCCATGCAAGCACCAGGTTCGCGTTAAAATTTTTATTTAACTGTAATGGAGGGAAACATAAAAAAAATTATATTGTCTATTTCTTATTTTAATAAATATGTTTCAAAATACATAATATATGAACAATTTTAAATTTTTTTATTTTTGTCGAAAAAATAGTTATATTTAATGCCGTTTATTTTTTTATTAAGAAATATCTTTAAATAATTCAAAATTAATATATATAAAATTTTTAATCTATATTATTGACCTTTAATCTCTAACTCTGCATGCATTATCTCGGGAATCGAATTGTTTAAAAAATGTCCTACTGTGTGGTAAGCTGAATCCTATTAGTAGATTGGTTTGGTACGCAACTTCAAAAAGGTTGCCGACCCCTGTTGTACAATTTCGAAGCCATTTAATGGCAACAATTTAAATATACACTTCCAAGAAATGTATCTTTATATGTATAAAATATTTAAAAATCACTTTCGCCTTTATAGCATAAACACGTAGACCTTTAAAACAGAGCAATTAAATCTAAATGCACTTAACCTTATTCAGTTTTATATTCTGTAGCATTGGTTTTGTTTTATTTTTGTATTATAAGATGCATTCCAGAAACATTTTCCAATCTTGAAATACTTTAGCAGAATTATTTTAGCATTGGTACTTTCACGGCAAGATCTCGTAGTGTTTTCTAAGGAAGATTTATACGTTTTTCCAAGAAGTTGTTCGACAATTTTTTTCCCTTTCTTTTGATAAAGACATTACTTTATGAGGTTGATTGCAGGGCAAAAGGGTTCATGCATGTGAATTAGCTTAATAGAAGGTAAACGGACGTATAATATGGGTTCCTGAAATTAAAGATGTCGATTATATGTGGTTTTTGAGTCGTCTTTGCGCGTTTCTGGTTCCTGACCTTTTAGTGGCTTCGACGCAGTTTTTTTTAAATGTGTTTGTCGTAGTGTTTTTGTTGGTATTATTGTTTTATTTTGGAAATGTGTTTAAAGAACAATGCGAAGGTTTTTTTGACCTTTTATTCCATTTACATAATTGGTTGATTCCATTTACCCATTGGGTTCTTTATAGAGTTTTTTTTTTTTTTTTTCTTTTCTATAAAGGTGATTGACTACTGTCGTGATTTAAAAAAAGCGAATGAAGGAATTTTTTTAGATATTTAGTGTGACTTGAATTAAAATCTGTGTATATATAAATGGATGTTTGTATATATGAAATCGCTTCACTCCAACACCATTCAACCGATCACTATGAAAGCTGGCATGTATATGTATTTTTTATGGGAAGGTTTTTGTGCTATCCTCTTTGTTGCAGCCCCTCATCAGGTGCTGCTACAGCATATCAACTTCTGCACCGTTCAATCAATTGCCAAACTACCAACATAGTCGCCAAAAATGATGCTAACTTGGCTCTATCACCCACGTTTCACCCATGTTTCCATTGAATCGTCATGATAATGTAAGGAATGGCGTTGCTTGCGAATATTACAATTTTAACAGAAAATAAATACAACAGAAAGTAATATTAGCGTATTATACACCCAGAAATAAATTATTTACACTACTTTAAACGTTCATTACACAAAATTTGTAACAATATGTTACTTTTGCTGAGAAGACATTAGCTTAGGAAGGTGTTTTCAAAAACCGACCCACTAAAGAGTTACGGGGCGTTATAAGAAAAAATCTTTTATATCAGCTATTAGACCTTCGGACTTAAAATTTAACAAATATGGTATTTTTGTTCACCTGAGATATGCAAAAAGCTTTTTTTGTTTGTTTAATTTGCAATTCACGTAAAATTAATTCATTAAAAACTTCTTTATCCTTCAATCTGTATTGTTTAATTTTTCAATTCACCCGTACGAAAAACGGGTGTAGTAGCTAGTATGTATATAAAAGTGTTTTAAGAATAGTATTATTAGAAACATTATTTAAATGCAACTTTTTTGGCAAAAAAATGAAGAAAGGATGATATATTTTCAAAACATTCTCATTTTCTTGAAAAACGATTCTATAATATTACTACTTTGAACTATGACTATGACTGGCGATGACTTCCCTACAAAGCTTGAAATAGGATTTTTCAAATATATAATACAGAAGTGTAGATTTATTCATGCTTTAATGTATCATAATAGAGAAATTTTAAGAAAAAACACTGTTTACTATTTCAATTAGTCGTAACTCTGAAAATAATGTAAATTTTTCAAACATCCAAATTCAGGCTCTGTAGAGAAATCCTATATAAAAAATATAAATTTATAATTTTTATATATAAAAAATTATTAATATAGAATTCTTTTCCATAAAAAGAGAATGTTTTCAAGTATTTCATTTTTTTCCCCTTCTTTTTTTGCCAAAAAAGTGCATTTAAATAATTTTCCTTGTTATAATGTTTTTTAAAAAATTTTCTACGTGTAATCTATTTTATATTGCACTAAATATTAAAAAAAAATATTCATTTATACGTTTTTTTTTCAAAGTCATGGTTCAGAAAATATTCAGATGTTTTAACCATAAGATGTTTGAACATGGATGACTATCCATATTAGGGTATACGACTACTTGCAACAACTATTTTTTTAAAAAAATAGAGATATGAGGATTTTTTCGGGTGGCTTTTAGATTTGTTTAGTACATTTTTAAAAACATATGCTAAAATTAAGAGGAGAAAAAGAAATTATTATTACTAAAATGGGGAAAAATGGGTAAAATTTACAAAAAATAATATAAATGGGGTCCGTTCTGTACCAAAAGTTTATGAACATATTTTCAATTCTGATGTGTTGATATGCTATTCATTTTTGAAGTAACCTTCAGGATAAGAAATATTTTAATTTTTACAAAAGCTAGAGTACTTTATCTTTTTTATTATATGAAACTTGTGATAGCGGTCGGTTCCTGCTTGTCTCTGAAACCCCTTGTCTACCTGTAAACCCTGTTAGGTGTGTGGGTGAAACTGAATGATCAACAGACATGATTTCAATCTAATTAATTTATTGTTACCAAAATATCAATCAGACACAATAACAATCTAATTAACAATCTAACAAGTTCTTTTTTTTTAATTCGCGTTTTATTTATACGGTAGTCCGATTATACTGCAGCAGTTGTGGGTTGCGAATTCAAATCTTACTTATACTCACTGACTTTTTAAAACTTCTTGAGAGTCTGGGTCCCAAATGTAAAAATAGGCCATATCTGTGACCCGTTTAAGATGACAGCAGAAGAATATGTGTTGTCAAGTTCTCGCACAATCGGTAACCCGTAACAAATATGTGTGCGTGAATCACAATCTCGCAGACCAAGGCACAGACCGATTCGACCTTTTTCCTCCTTTAGAATAAAGGAGTTTCGATAATGGATGCAGAATACCTAATTTTGCGGAGAATATGTTAGGGAATATTATTTGACCATTATAAAATTATTCGGATCATGATCTTATTGAGTCAAACTTAAGAACGAGAAGTTTGCTACAGCGACCGAGGATCTAGATCCAGTTGGCCTTTGCCTTAAAACATTCCTGCTTATGCCAGAAAAGATAGCAGTAATCTCGTAATCATGGTCACATTGAACCCCAGGAATATAAATCGTGATTGCAGAAAGCTACAAAATCCGTACAAATCGTACGTACAAAATAGACGGAGGCATGTAATAAGGAACTAAAGAACAATGTTCTCAATTGAAATTTAAAATAAAAACATTGGGTGTTAAATAAACAATTATGTACAATAAAAAATGTTTACATCTTATTTTCAAATGACAAATATAGATTTATATATTTTTATCCCTCCATGGAAAAAAATAAACAAAATGCTGTAGATAGATATAAAATTTCACTTTTTTTTGGAGAAATAAATTATTTTTTGAAGTATTAGTAATTATTTACGGTACACGTGTGTATGTTATTATCAAACTAATTATATTTCCATTTATTTTATAGGTATGTGTAACGTTGCAACGCTCAGGAGGTCAGTTGGTGTTGAAACCTAGTAAGTAGCCTTTGTGTTAGTCTTAAGATGGGGTTTTTGTAACCATTATGCTAGGACAGTGTTTCCCAAAGTGTGGTTCGCGTACCCCCAGGACTACGGGAAAAATTTAGGGGGGTACGCGATGCACCGCAGTTTAGAGGGGATATGCACAGCACTGTGCTTAGCTGCGCCTAATTCTACGTTATCATGAGTAAAGTCAAAATAATTTTATCCTTTTAATAATCTAAATAAATGTTATTTTTTATACAGCTTCTATTTATATTTTATTTATGAATAATTTTGTTCCTCTTTTCTTATTATTTTGTGTATGTCACAAGAAATTAAAAAATAAATAGTGATTGATTGTTATTAAAATACATCTATTTTTTAAGGGGGTACTCAGCGTTATGGAAATTTATAAAAAGGGGTACAGATATGTTAAAAGTTTGGGAAACACTGCGCTAGAGCTTCGTTAGTAAATGTTTTTTAAAAAATGTCTTATTTATAAAAGAATAAAGTAAAAAATATATATAATTTTTTTGAAATAGTTAATCCAAATTCAATAAATTCAAATAAATGTTACTACTTTAAATATTAATATCTACAAAAAAATAAATAAACAAAATGCTCAAACAAATATTTTCTTAGCTTTGTCGTAATCTCCATATTAGTCGGTAGTTATGAAATAATGTTTCTGATTAGTTAATTTGTTACTCAAAAGTGGGGGAAAAGATGTGTTTCCTCATATTTTGAAATAAAATAAATCGCCAGTTTTAAATGGCTAAATTCATGTGACGTCATGGTCACATAATAACTACAATAACCTGTTTCCATTTAATCAGTTGATGAATTCATATGACGTCACAGTCACGTAAGAAATATTATCACGTGGTTCCAGGCTTCGCTGTTGCCAATGTTTACTTTTTGCAGAAACTTTCTTTTCAAAAGTACATGTTTGTGAAAAATAATAACGCACATAAGTAAGAAAAAAATTGATTTAAAACTACAGGTACAATATAAAACTTTTTAATTTTAAAAACTGTTTGATGATACTTTTAACTGTGGATTCCTGGATTCGCGAATAGAGATTCCTGGATATATAAAAAAAAAATCGAGGAACTGTATTAATTTTTGAAACATCTTACTTTTAGCACTTATAATGTTCGATTTCTTTTTAGGCTTAGAAAAAATAATGCCAATGAATATTTTCCTAAACAGCTATGTATTGAATTTTTTAATCAGAAAAAAAAACATAATTTCATATTAATTGTAAAAAGAATTACTTTAAAAAGAGTAGAATATAGTTTTATAAATCTCTATATATTGAATATAAAAAATATAGTAATGATTTTGTTGCAATGGCTAAATCCAAAAGTATAATTGGAAGAGGATAATTTAGAATATATAATACAGAATGTGTGAATATAAACTCGTTAAGATTTATCTTTCTATGTGTAGTGAGATTTATTTTTAAAAAAACTTTTTGTTTTGATATTATTTATAATTTTCGAACAAAATATTACTGAAAGTAAAAATACATGTTTATAAAACTATGTAAATTTAAATTATATTTGTTCAAACAAAATAAGCCAACCACATTTTATTTCATAGATTTAAACCCTTTTAAAACGATTATTAATTGTTGCAATTAATTTTAATATTAAGAAAGTCTCTCTTTTGAACTTCTCGAACTTGTTTCAATTTGACGGTTTCAAAAACTCAGTTGACGCATGCGCAAAATCACCAAATCTGGGCGAAAACGATAAGAAAAAAAAATGGTATAGCATATATATATATACAGGGTGTCCAGCCTTAATGTGACCCAATAGCTAATTCCCGAACCGTTCGGTTTAGATAGGCACTTCCAATTAAAAAAATGTTTTAAAAAAGGTGAGGAATGTTTTTACGTGCTTTTCGAACCAAAAGACCCATTTACAAAAAAATTACAAAAATTAATTTTTTATATGGTCCCCAGGTCCTATCACTTATATTCAGAAAAAGATGCAGTACACAAAAACAAAGTAAACGCAAAAAGTTTCATTTTATTACGATAAAAACTGGCCGAGTTATGCCTACATAAATTTGAAGCATCTAAATTGCTCAGAAAAGGGGATCGTATATAAAGTGAGCTTAGAGCACAGTAATTCACTATCTTACAGAAAGAGCACAAAAAAAATCATAGAAAAATTAAAACATTGTAGTAAACATCATAGATTGACAATTTGTATTGCGGTATGGCAAACAATAAAAATTAAATTAAAGAAATACAACTTGTACTGAAAAGATTAAAACACCTTGTTTTAACAAATAGCAGCAAAATAATACAGGATTTGCCGTTCAAATTATAGCATAATGTGGAATGATGCGCCAATCATGAATCAGGGGTTTTATTATAACAGAATGACCAAATTAACTTAAATAATGGTGAAAGCAAGAGACAGGGAATTAGTTTTATAGCACAAGCTGAACAGCACAAGCAATTGTGCAATAAGATGGATGTCTTTGAGTGGGAAATTAAATAGCATAAAGTCTTGCTGCCTCTCTCTTATTTCGATTACACTGCCCATAAAACAGTACCATTTCGCAGTTTCTTCATTTGTATACATCTCGTTCTCCTCTATTATAACTCGTAATATTAGAATACGACTGTATGCAATTGCAAGCGACTACACAACAGATTTTTAACGTTCGTCATGATCAGCAAAAACGCAGCAAATCAGACTGAAGCCGTAGCATATAAGACTATTTTTTGGAACTCCTATTGAAATGTTTTCTTCGTCCAAAATATTTTATTTTTTCTACGTTTTACACATACACAGAATAAATTTTAATTATTGTATTATTAACGTATGCATTTAAATTTAAAATCGATTTACATAAGAGTGAAAGTTTCCTAGCAGAGTTCCAACTAATTTCACTTTGGAGACGGCCCCTTACTAGCTTCTTGAAAATAACCTAGAAAATGCATATAAAGTATGATTTTCAAAGTTCCATAACTCGGCCAGTTTTTATCGTAATAAAATGAAACTTGTTGTGTTTACTTCGTTTTTGTGTACTGCATCTTTTTCTAAATATAAGTGATAGGACCTGTGGGGAGCGTATAAAAAATTAATTTTTGTAATTTTTTTCTAAATGGGTGTTTTTGGTTCGAAAAGCACGTAAAAACATTCCTTACCTGTTTTGAAACATTTTTCAAATTAGAAGTGCATATCTAAACCGAACGGTTCGGGAATTAGCTATTGGGTCACATTAAGGCTGGACACCCTGTATATATATATATATATATATATATATATATATAAATTTGAGTAGCGGCTGAAAATAATATTTTGGAATAGTTTTCGATGATATCACGTTTTTCTGTCGTTGATCACGAGTAAATAAATTTAAAATCATTGTTGCAAGAAAAACATTACATTTTAAAGATAATGTAAACATTTTGAAACATTGAAGAGACAAAACGTTCTTTAAAAGACTTAGCTTCTACAGACAAACTTTCGATTTCACTTTCCTCTTCTGATCACAGTTTTGAAATTGATTGCTCTTAAACAAGAATCTTTTTTTTTTTTAATGGAGAAATATATTGAAAGTATATAAATAAAAAAGCATGTAATATGAAAGTTATTTAAAACTTTCACATTTTTTAAAAAATAAATTTTTAAATTCCACTCTTACATGACTGTAGAACGAAAAATAAATGGCACATGAAAAACAAAACATTTTAAGAGACCAACGCCGATTCAATGCATTCCTAATCAACACGAACGCGAATAGAATAACAATTCGATGCGGATAAGGAATTTCCTGAAAATGTTGATATACAAGCACTGTAGAATGACAACACGTCGAAAAATGATTCAAATGAATTTAATTATGACTCATACGCATTGGAATTCGATACGAATAGAGCATTTGCAGTTATAAATTCATCGTTTGACAATATGCAGATGAAGTAATAACATGTCATGCGCAGTAGACCGTTTATAATATATTCTGCTCACTTATGAAACATGTAGGGAATTATCATGTAATGATGGGTTGTTATATCTCTTTATTGTGTTTCACTGTGTTCTGAGTTTTTTTAGAACTTTTTATGCTAACTTAGATGAACTCAATCGCGTGTGTGCGTAAAGTGTCAATGCTTATTTAATTAAAAATGAATCAAAAATTGAATTATTTTAAGTTAAATTTCTGTCATTTTTCCGCAAAAAAGTTCAGACGATTTATTTTATTCTGTTTTAATAACTAAGTTATAACAAAATGGCAGCATGTAAAAAATTCAGAATTCGAAAAATTTTTATGAATGATCTGGATAATGAATTTATTAGTTTGATTTAATTTGCTGAGAATAAAAGGTTTTTTTTTATTTGAATAAACCGTATATAAATTATTCTAAATGTTAATAGAAAGTTTAAAAATGTTTTAATATATATATAAAATTTAATATAATGTTTAAAGTAGGTTAGTATTCGAATAAATCAAATATGGAAATTAGATAATAGTATTGACAAATGATATAATAATGCTTAATTCATTCCAGTATCCAAAAATATTTACTTTTAGTTTAATAATTTTCTTAAAAAATGCTAGTATACATTATATGAAAATTTTTATGAAATAATGGGACAAGACTCTATGTTTGGTATCTTTCATTTTGTTATGTTTTCGTAAATGCCTCAGAAACCTTCCAGATTTTTTTTAAATTTGATAATATACTTATAGATACATTTAATCGACTAGTCAACTTTCAAAAATTTCTCTACTTTTAAAAATTTAAACTTAAAAAGAAACCTCGCCATGATATACCGAAGATGTTTTGAATAACTTAATAAGTTAAAATAACCTCACCAAGTTTAAATATTTAACTAATTTAGCGTAAACCGTACGTTTATGGGTTTCTTATATATATATAACAACTTTCAAACTTTAAGCATTTTTAAAAACACTGTACGATAACAATAAAAAAACATTTTTAATCATAGGCTTAGAACTTAGGTTCCCAAAGTGATTCCTATGAGCCCCTAGAGGAGTCCCTCACTAATAGCCTGTTCTTTTGTCGCCAGTTCCTTTTTATTTTTTTTTTATTTTTTTCGTCTCAAGTTAGTGAAACACTCTTTCACAAGAAATTCAAGACAGATAAATAAAAAGCTATGCAATTTACAAAATAGTAAATAACTTTTATAACATTCTGTAGAACTTAAAGAACACTTGCTAGCTGTCATTATTCGAATTCCAAAAAGTCTAAGCGATATTTATTTTACAGTAAATTCCTTCGAAGGTTTTAAAGAACAAAACATCTCAACCACGGTTTCATGCACGATGAGTTTGTTGCTCTTCAACAAGTTCCAACAACTTAGATATATAAAAAAAATTCCTTCTACAAAACAAAACCAACGTTACAATCCTAAAGGTAATTCTTTTCGACGTAGAACTTGCCACCATCCAAACTACCCACCTTCTACGAACAATCAAAGACAATACTCAGAACAAAAAAGAAAAGAAGGTAAAAAGACAAAAAGAAAAAATGACGGTCAAATGGTAAATTTCCTTTGACTCAACATTCACTTCCTTTCGAACCGTTGCCAAACACGGCGATCGAAAAAAACAGGCTATCGTAAATAAAAATACCGACTTTTCTTTTGTGTGGTGGTGGAGAATTAGTGAACCTTTCAATTAAGCCAGAACATTCTCAACGCTTCGCCAAGAAACGTCTGAGCTGTGTGGATTTTTGTCAAGATGATTACAGTATGGAGAAGTCATTCGGAAGGAGTTTTTCGAAAGGGAAAGGGGGTTGCGGCAGGATGGAGAAAATAAAATGTGTACCTGTCAGACGAAATTAGAGACCTCCCAACGGCTGATTAATATTTGACGTCCCCAGACCCGATTTTGATAGGGGGGGGGATATACTTAGATGTAAAAATGATGATAATAACAATAATACTGTGGACAACATTGGATTGTTTATTTATTTTTTCCTTTTAAATTGAAAATGATTTTCGTAATTCTGTGAATAAGAACATAAAACATTGTTTTGAAAAGCAAGATATTTCTTTATATTTCGGGGGAAGGGGGAATAACTATGTAGTTAAGGAGAAATAAATTGGATGACCTTAGGTTCAAGTCTAAATTCCATGAAATATCTGCATTGGAATAATGAGCCATGTTGCACATGAAATCTAACATGGACAAAAATTCCTCTTCCAGAGGAAGTATAACTTCAAAGACTTGACCACATTGACTTTACGTGATGAGGAAGCTTTGGGGATTTTCGAGAGAAAGATCTTACGTTGTATTCTTGGTGGGATCCAAGTGAATGGATCACGGAGAAGAAGATCTAACTTAGAACTCTACAAAATTTATAAGTAACCTGATGATGTAAAGTTTGTCAAATTACAAAGACCTAAATGGGCTGGTCGTCTGGCTAGAATGAAGGAAGATCGTTGCTGCAAAAAACCTTTCTGGCAAAGCCCATGGGAAATAGACCTCGGGGCAGACCCCCTTTAAGATGGATTGACTGTGTCAAAAAAGACCTAAATATTTTAAAGGTCAAAAACTGGAAAACAGTTGCCAAAAGTAGGAAATGCGTGGTGAAAACTTCTGGAGAAGGTCAGGGCCCACCCAGGGCTGTCGAGCCATTGAAGAAGTATAAAGACAGGAGAATGTATATATTTGTCGAACGCGCGCGCGAAAGATATTAAAAACTTTACGAATCCGAAAGGGAAAATAGGAATTGGGAATAATTAAGAACGGGAAATCAATGCTTCTTACTCTAAAACTGACCAAAATATCAAGCGTTTATGAAGCTTTTCTAAATCTCTGTGCAACATTTCGTAGTTATAGCTAAATTATTTAGCCAATTATTTAACTTCTTTTAACAGAATGTCGAAGCAAAAACGGAAACGAGAACACGTGACTTCTGCATTTAGCTCCTTCGTTTATTTTACTGGCCTATAGCAATTTAAATGATTTTTCTGGGATTTTAATTTTTCACTCTCATTGAGTATTTAACATGCTAAGGCTTTTTTTTCCATATTCAGTATAAAGTATTGAACCTTTTCTGGTTGTATCGTATGTTTGATGATTTTGTGCGTATGGAATAATAAGGATTTATGTGTGAATCGTTACTTTTAAAAAATCATCAACACTAGATATAGATTTTTTTAAAACTTTTTTTATAGTGTCCGAAACGAATAAAAAATTTTAAATAAAAATATCACCCATGATATGAATCTCGTGCACGAAACACTTCTAAGAATATTAGGAAAAAAAGATGTTCTATAATACTTACATTTTTAGAAGTGTAGTAGGAATTATAAGATATTGAAATATATATTTAAAAAAAATTTTAACGATTTCTTGCTTAAAAATGAGGTTTTACTTCTGAAATGTGCTCAAATAGGGTATATGTAAACATTTTTATGTAAATGTATGAATAAAAAAAATTGGGTACCGTGTCCCCATATAATAGAAGTGATATCTTTTCGTTTAGAATGAATCAATATAAGGAAGTTAGTTGATTGGTAATGTCATCAGTTTAGCCAATTCCTCACATTTTTTTTCACGCCACTCTGTCAAAAGTATAGTTTAATAAAAATTCTTTTCGAGTTCATTTATTTAAAGAAAACAGACAACAGAAAAGACTTAACAGAAAAAAAACTCAAATGACAAAGTGTGTGACGCAAGACGAATAGCAAGAACAAAGAAAACAGTAATAAAAACAAATGGAAAGTCAGTTAAAAATATTGAGAATAAAGAAAAACACTACAAATAGAACAAAAAAAGCAAACTTCTTTCTGGTAGAGCCAAATGAATACTGCTTAAAATCTCGACGCAGCCGATTAATTTAAACGATTTTGACAAAAATTAAATTCTTTAAGAATTGTTTATACGTAGAACGTAGAATGTTCATTGGGGCACATGATCTCAAAAGAGGTCTTTATCCCCCTATCTTCACAAATTGGTAATTGACTTTACTGATTAATTTGCCATGTTAGATTTAAGGTAATAAAAATAGAGAAAAAATTTTGAAAATTAAGTTTAATAATTAAAAAAATTGTTTATAAATGGTATTTTGAATACTTTGTTCATTTGTATTCTTTAAATACATCGATACTAATACATCAAACAATATAAAATCAAGTGCTCCGGATAAAAACCAAGCAACAAAAAACAAATGTAAGAAATAAGCAGTAACAATAATAAAATAACATATTCTAAATAAGCCTTAACGTGTTTGATTAATGCCTAACTCTCAGAGGAGCAGATGTAAGGCATCAATTTTTATTTTTATTACCACCTGGCACACTATGGTCCATTCTTCTTGCAACACGCCAGCTGACAAGACAAATTCTTTTCTTACAGTCAATCATTTTTCATAAACAGCTTCCTATATCTCTTCAGACAGATATTGATACGGACAAAGAACTTCCATCATTACATCGAAGAAGACATGAAATTCGAATGACTGTAATTATACCAACATAATGAAGAAAGCAAACATTTTTCTTTTCTTCTTGTACATGTTTGTCAGTTTGTAATTCTAAGAAATTGATAGATTATTTCTCGTGTAAGAAAAGAATACGTGCACGTAGCCTTTTATTTTGTTTCAAGAGAAAGTCGTCAAACGATAATTTATAGAGAGAATCATTACTGGGAATCTGGCAATCAGTGAAATTTTCCCGCTCTTGGTTCACGAAATGATATATTATTTCACATACTGATTGTTCTAATGAAAGTCCACGTCAGAATATTTCGTGTTACACATTGTTAATGAACATTAAACTATTCATCGAGTAAATAGAATCCATTTACAAGCCTTATATTGCTTGGAGAAAAGAACATACAATTGGTTTCGATTACCTTATGTTTGTATAGTATGTACGCAGAAAAAAAAGTTTGGAGGACTTTCGAACTCTATATCTACTTGTAACATTCCCTTTTTTTTCTATAGAACTAATCGCCCTTTTGTTTTCCCCTTCCATTTTCTTAATTTGGAAATAAATACTTAAAGACATGTAAAGGTTAAGTATATAGAAACTAATACATATTGCAAACACATGAGCACATTGCTATAAATACTAATTTTCAACATTTTCTTCTTCATTTAATAATGAAAAACATTTAACTGTGTTATCTACTACTAGATTTTTTTAACGAGTATAAATGCCAGAGGGAAGAAAATATTTTGACAAAGCTGTTAAAATTAC
Organism: Trichonephila clavata; assembly: GCA_019973975.1. Lineage (NCBI taxonomy): Eukaryota > Metazoa > Arthropoda > Arachnida > Araneae > Nephilidae > Trichonephila > Trichonephila clavata. Next base: position 61,487 of record BMAO01021783.1, read on the forward strand.
AGAAATGTACTCAAATATATGAGGAACTTTTAATGTAAATTCATATTCAATATTTATTCTTGAAGAGTTAAAGTGTTATACGTTTTTTTTTCTCTTGATGTTTAAAATGCCTCTATAATAATTATACATAGCTAAGACATTTTTACAGAGCCTGAAGTAGAATTTTTGAAAAATTTCTATTATTGTCAGAGTTACAATCAAAAGAGAGAAATAATAACCGGTGTCTTTTTGTTAAAATTTGTTGTAAGAATAAATCCATTTCTAAGTTATAAACCTATTTCAAAAATCCTAGTTTACCCTTATGCATAAGTCCTAGATAAATACAGGCGAAATAGCATTACTCTAGCATCAATTATAGCATTATTCTGACCTATTAAAAAATATATTCCTTACGCCATTATCAACTGTTGCCAATTTTTCGTTTGAAAAACCATTGCTTTTTGGGAAATCAATTCATACTTTTTTTTAATCCAAGTCTTTACTCTGACTCGTTTGTATATTGAGCAAGTAGTATTGTCGATTGATACAACTGTTTTACTAAAATTTTAATGCTTAATCACCCTTGTATAAAATTCCTAGATAAATATAGGTGAAATATTATTATAGAAGCATTTTTCATTTCATTTCATTTTTCTTCATTTTTTGCAAAAATATTGCTTTTAAATAATTTTTTACTGTTAAAACATTATCAAAACAATTTTATACTTATATTCAAATTCAATTGACATTAAACATCAAACAAATATCCACTTGCATGCTTTTGCTAAAACACGGTTCCGAACACATTATTCTTAATGCTTCAATCGATTACGAAACTAATACATATTCCCTTTTCATTTTTCTTAAGTGTACATATTTTTTCCTTAGCCTTGTTATCCAAAATTTTTCCGTTTTGAATTATCGCTTGACTCACACGCATTCCTACTAAAATAACAGCCGCTTTAGAAACCCTACAATATTTATATTTTTTGTCTTTCATTTTTAATATCAGACTCTTTATAATATTATTTATTTTTGAATAATTTTTGTAACACTCATTGTGGCAGTTTTACGAAATACTTAGACCCACCGGGCTCTACCCTAGATCATTTACTTCTGTGATATGACTTAAATAATTCATTTTAATATTCTGCATACAACAAGCAGTACCACATGCATTGAGAGTAACTATACATGATTTTGAAATTGTTTCTATTGGAATTTGCCTTTCGAAAAGACAGTTCCAAAGCTTCTTTCTTTCTCTCTCTCTCTTTTGTATAATGTAGCTTAAGTTTAGTCTTTATAAAAAGAAAAGTCAAAAAGTTAACTGAAATATAACTTTCTATTTAATCAAAAAATTTACTCTTAAAATATTTGTCTTTTTTAGGAAGCTCTTTACAAAATCAATTTCCTTTTCTTTTCTTAATATTATATTTCAATTCTAAGAACAGTACAATTTGGCTTGCAAAGCGGATGCTTTTTGCGATGGTTACAAACTCGCCAATTCGTGATCAGTTGGCCCTAGGTCACGGCAATTGCTCTTTTTCCCATGAGAACTACTGTCTGTTTAAAACTCATTAACAGCTAATCCGTTAATGTAAGAGTGACGTAACATATTGGAAAAGACCACGCCTTTTTTCCCCCTCAAGATACATAACAATCGCCGGCAGCGATGTTCCTATCTTGCATCGTGACAGAAGACGGTAAAGGAGTTCCTCTGTTTTTCAAGTTACCATTTTTGATGTTATCATTTTTGTTTCCAATTATTTTATAATAGAAGATATTTCTGAAGAATGTTTTTATTGGTTTAATTATATATATATAGTCGCATTAAATTTTTTTCTCCATGCTTCCGTTGTTTATATATATATATATATATATATATATATATATATATATCTAAATTCCTTCAAGACTAGAGCGCGGAGAACGAAGCGCAATCTCAATATCAAGTATTAAAACACGAAGCATTGCCACAAGCTCATGTATTTTTAGCAGTTTAAGTCTATTTGAACGAAAGAAATTCATATAAATTCAGCATGCCTTGCCGCATGATGTTCTATTGAAAAATAAGGTGGATTGTGTGTGTGAACTCGCTATTTATTATAGAACAGTCCTCAATTCCATCGACTAGCTCTTTACAATTAGTTGTTGTTGTTGTCTTGTCAAAGTAGTGTAGACAAATCAAATGGTGCCGAAGGCGTCCAAACCAGCCCTCACAATGTCGAAGATCTTTGATGAACAGAGCAGTTAATGGTTCGTGGGGTTTAGGTCTATGTTGTGGATAGCCAATATAGAAAGCAGTGACGTAACGTATACCCCCGCACTGTGGGGGGCAGGAATTCTAGGGGGCCCAAAGCCTGACTGACTACAAGTACGTATTTGGGCTGGGGACCTAAAACTTGATTTTGCAGGGTGACCCCAATATTCTACGTTACGCCACTGATAGAAAGACAATTAAATGTATGATTAGGAGAAAGCTGAATGTCAGGACAAGTATTGTAAGTTATTTGCCCATAAGGGGATATCTTCATCTCTTTAAAGAGTCTTGTACATAATCTGGCTATGGTAGTTGGAATTACGTTTACAATGTGAGTACATTCATGATATATTTATTAATAAGTTGACTTCGTATTGGTGGATAATATTTTTCAGAAGTATGTCACTTATTGTTCAAGTATTTCTCATCATCATGCATGATCTGACAGTCTAACTTGGGCCAAGACCTTCTGAATTAGACGTTTCCAATCACCTCCACTGACATTCAAACTCACCGATTCTCAGTTTCAGAGACCAAACAATCTTCCTCTATTACATCTATCCATCTAAGCCTAGGTCTACCTCTTCTTCCAGTGTTACATGGTCCAGCCGAAAAAAGTATCTTTTGGAATATTAGTATCGTTCATATGGACAACATGCCCAGTCCAATTGAGGCGGCTTATTTTAATGTAATGAACATTATCTGGCTCTTTAAACACTTAGCATAATTCGGTGTTGCGTCTTCTATGACAGATACCATGTACCTGAATTCTTCCAAAAACACTTCTCAGGATCTTGCGTTCAACCCCCCCCCCCAAATCCCTTTCTCCTTCGTGGTCTTCAACGCGTAAGTCTAGGAAGGCTGATTTTAGATCCTGTAATACGTAATACATCATCTTTTTTTCTAGATAATAACCCAGATCTAAGTAAAGGTTCCAATCCATAAAAACCCTTATTAGAGCAGCAACAATTCATTTCTTTATTTCAGGCAGGATTTCAATGTATTCTGTAACCGTATCAAATTGATAATCATCGATTAAAATATGCGTTGGGGAGTAATCATTTGCAATAGTAGTCCTATATTTAATTTTATCTTGATTAATAATGAGCTCCCCAGCTTAGCCTCCCTCTCAAAAGCTTCAAACGCTTATACTATCAGAAGTATCAGTTATTTTGTTTAAGTACAGCAGTGGTGTAACGTACACCCTTGCAACCCCCGCATCACGGGAAGGGGTAGGGTTCTAGGGGGTCCGAAGCCCGACTGACGCAAAGTAGGGCTTTGGGACCCCAAACCTGGCTTTGCAGGGAAGCCCTAATATTCTTCGTTATATCATTGAGGTACAGGGTCAAAGTAATTAAAATTCCACTGCTCAGAATTATTCTAAATTTGAACTGAATGTATTTTTAGCGGGAAATGGTATGGTATTAGAAAAAAATTCATCGGCGCTTTCATTCTTGGTTTTTATGCGGTTCAAGGACAATTAAAACCGATTTTTCCCATCCAATGTTTGCCGTGGCAGGAGGACATTTCACAAATAGTGCAACAACTGTTGAATGATTTTCAAGTCTTTTCAGTTAAAAAGTCAAAAAAATCATGCATATTGAACATTATACTTGGTTTAATGTACAACTCATGCCAAAGCCGTAGTAATTCGATTCGAAATGCCCCTTGTAGCAGAATCCCCTTTCGTTACGCCACTTATAACGCTATCTATTGATACACTTTGGAGCTTTTTTCTTGTGCCATACTGATTCCTCTTTTTTCAAGTATATTCTGTTTAAATTTGAAGTCATTCTGACCAGTCGTTCTTTTTATTTTACAGAATTTTAAAATGGAACTTTAATTATAATCCCCTTGTATATTTATTAATCTTATACAGCTAGGCATACATGAGAGACATATCCACTAAAACACTCCTTAATTCGAAAAAAATACTTTATAAAACCTATTTTTTGGTCTCAAATCGGGAACTCGTTCTAATCCCAAGTTTTCGTAAAGTTTCTTCACATCAATCGTTGCATTGCTCCTCTGTGTCATCAATCAGAGTAGAGAAAAGGTTGAGTAACTGGCGGCTTCACTTCAAAGAAACTTTCCAGTGTCTTCTCTTGTTTCCTGTTTCGAACACAAAAACAAAAACCCCCGTCTGCTGTAGGTACAAGGCACAAAATAGCTGCTGGCGATTGCTTTTTGATGTGTGCGAGCGCTTGACATAATACTCAGCTAAAATTTACCCAGACTTTGGGGAGTCGTACTTCAAGGTGGTCCAGACGTTCTAATCATCTGCAAAACTCGCTTCACATAATGACTTTAATGAAAGATCTGTCACAATGTCTTTGAATAAAGTTATATTAAGTGTTTGTGAGTGTGTGAAATGAAAGTTTCGATACAAGCTATATAGATGTAAATTTTTTAAAAATAAATTTCATTTTAAGGCTCATTGGTATTCATAATGTTGTCAGCCTTTATCTATACATCTGTCTAGTGAAAAGCTAAATATAGTAATTTATGAGAAAATACAACTCAATTTTAAGCATTGGGATTAATAGCTCTTCAAAATGAATTATGGTCGAAGTGTAATGATTCTTTGAGCTAAATAGTTGAAGATCAGTACGGGAGAAAAAAAGGCGAAGCTTTTGGTTTGGCTGCTTATCCTTCTTTTTTTAAGGGGGCTAAATGTTGATAATGTTCACAAACCAATGTTTGCAGAGGAAAGATTGTTTCATAAAAATAAACCGAATATTGAAAAATAATCCTTAAATATTCAATAAAGGACAGAAATATTCTTAATCCTATTAATATTGCTTCCAGAATACAGTTCTAAAAATTATCAAAGTGTAAGGGACGTTTTAGGGCATGGGCCGACTCGGCTTCAGTTGAAGATCTTGTCCTGTACTCGACTCGGCCTCGAAGAGATCGTGATCAGAATAATTGTAATCGTGAAACGTTATTTATTCCCGGACATATTATCCACAAAATTCGAAATACCGGCAACAATGGCAAGACTAAATTATTACGCTATGACCTTCGGCCTGTCTAGGCCTAGACTTACCCCCATACACCTTCATTTAGTTGAAAGGTAGCAGTCGGTCTAGTCGGTAAGGGCCTAGGTTTTTGAGATTGTGCGCAACGTATATTTATTTGATACGGGTTACCTTTTGTTCGAGTATTTGATAACGTATACTGGATAATGTATCCTTAAAAGTATCCTAAGTAGAGCCTATGTTTCATAGGGTCCCAGGTCCTCAAGAGATCTTAGGACGTCTCTAAAAGAATTCATGAAGTATAAAGAAAAGAAACTAAGATTTTTAGGTTGACTTTTCTACAGGCAAAAGGTTTTTCTTTATTCAATTTTAAGTTTTGAGACTTTTTCTGGTTGTTTTGTATAGTACGTGTGATGATCCTGTGCATGGAGTAAGAATTAAGGCGAATAGTTGCTTTTTTACTGTTATTTATAGTGTCCACGCGCGACGCGAAAATATTTGTAAAAACAAAACTATTATTCGTGATGCCAATCCCATTCACAGAATTGTGAGGAACACTTTTAAGAATAGTAGGGGAAAAAACTGTTCAAAAAATGATAAAATGTCTATAAGTAGTAAGAATTATAAAATATTGAAATATTTTTTAAAAATTCATAAATGATTACTTGTTTAAAAATGGTGCTTTTTTCTATAATGGGTATATTTCACGTATTCAAATAAGGTACATGTAAACTTTTTAATATACATATATAAATATTAAAAAATGCTTACAGGATACAGTGTCCCCTTAAATGTTTTTGCAAGAAAAATTCAACTTTCCCAACTGAATTTTCATCTTACAGAAATTTTGCTGTGCAATTAATTTTATTACAAGATGTATAGATATTAACAAAAAAAAGTAACGCATATGAAAAAAAGGATTTATTTTCTTACATTCGAAATCTATCACAACAAAACCTGCAATTTTCCATTAATCCACTCACAACTTTGATGTGTCAACGCCTTAACTTTTACATTTATGTTGCATCCATGCAAAAAGGGCCAATTTATTCTTTCTGTAACCTTAAAGACCACCCCAAACCCCTTTCACAGACGTCCAGTGCGTCTCTAATACTATTAAACCAGGAAAAACTCAGGTGTGGTCGAAGTTTTACTCATAGCAATTTAAAAGTCAAAAAACGCATATTGCTTTAATCAAAGTTGGGATAAAACGCGCGCGCGCGAAGTAAAAAAATTCCCTAATTCGAATTTTCTTTAAAGATATAAATTACGTAATAAAATATAAACTGTATGTACTCCTTTCATCGTGTTCTAAAATCCAATTCAAGTAATTTTTCAAGGGTCAAAACGTCTGTTAAGGTTGAATTATGACAAGATCCCACTGGCTATTAGTATTCATACAAAAGACGTTTTAACACGGTCCAATATCACCCCTTCTCTTAAAGGAGCCATTTTGGGAATCTAATGATACCAGATACAAAAGCTTTTATTTTTACATTCAATTATGGAGACATGTTTATGCGGTGTTTTATTCAGATAATCACAGGCTCTTGCAAATGGCTGGGTGTTGCCAAAACGGATTTAGAATTAAACTCTTTTTAATTCTTCTTCGACCGCCTGTATTTCATGGTGATTAATTTGTCTCGGAAAATAAGAAATGACAATTAGAAGAGTTTTTTTAATGTATTCCGTGGCTTAATTGTTGATATGTTTTGTTCTCCTTCATGTTCTTTTTGATCGATAGGTGTTTTGTTGATGTTAAGAACGATGGAAGTTTTTTTCTTTTCAGAATTGATATTTATAATTTCTAGCAATTAATTTTGGTTATTCAGGAATTGTTTTATTTATTAACTGTTTTACTGCTAGTTTTTTTTTCTTCTTATTTTTCATTGTTTTTCGTCAAAATATGAGAATGGTTGTTAATTGGCTTATGTTTTTTCATTTACTCATTACTTTAAACTGTTTTTCGTACGAAACTTTTTATTGATATTTAATTTTTTTGATATTTAGGAATTTATCAATGCTTCTTCTCGTAATTGTGTTTGATTTTCTTTACCAATTATTTGTACCATTAACTTGTTTGGTTTAAAAAAATTAATTTTTTCTTATCTAATTTAGAAGGTGTTTTTAGGATTTTTTTACACGGAAAAGACGCTAAAAATACTTGTAATGATGTGTTTCTACAAGTACCCATTATTGTTATTGTTATGTAATTATTTTTTTAAAATTAATGTTTAATGGCTTTCAAATATGTTGCAATTTTATAAAATTTATTTTTTCTTCGAATTGGCTCATTTCCTGATGTTCCCATATAGATTTAACCACGTGTTTTTCATTGAAATCAGAGCCGATTTTTTGTTATACTCGTGCAATTCTATGTACAATTTAAAATATGTATAATGTGATGGAATTAAGATTCTTCTAAAAAAAACTCCTCTCAAAAATAAGAAAAATTACTCCATGAAAAGCTCTGTAAAAATAGTTTGAGCCACTTTAATAGAATACTTTTAGAAATAATAATACATATCTTGAAAACTAATGATGATAATAGTAATACCTTTTCGTTGCTGAATATTTATTTCGAAACCATAGCATTTTCTCTTGACGAATTTCTACCGACCGTTCAATTTTTCCTCGGCCAATATATTTAACCGCTGTTCTCAATGCTGCACAAAATTCTTCCCAAATTAAAATCACAGTATCTTTGTCCAACACGTCTTTTATAATACAAAACAGTACAAAAACAAGATGAAGATCATACGATCACAGCTACTAACTCCGAGACATAACCCTAATTGTGGAATAATTCTTCTTTACAAATTAAATTTTACAAATCAGTTACAGAAACTGTTATTTATCCGACCGTAATAGCAAACGATTCATTTAAATGAAGTGTATTATAACTGCCAATTTATTCGAAATTAATAAAATTAATCACACAGAAGATATTTTATCAATATCTATATATTTTGAAAAGTGTTGTAGAGATTCTTACATTAAGTATACATTTATCTTATCTGGGTTTAATGTTGTTAAGAAACATGAGTGTAGATAACTATACAGATTTTAATGTAGATGTTAAAAAACTCCATCGTGTCTAAAAGATCAGGCCAAGTACATATTTTCTGTTATAACTTTATAGTATATACCTACAATATTCCATACTCTAATTAATTTCAGTAAATTAAAATACACCAGTTAGCAGACGATTTGAGTTGAGCCGCTGAGAGGCTGCAGTCAGATTTGTATTCAATAAATTATTGTCAGCCGGCTCAAATTCATAGTGGTCGAGTACACGTTTTCACGAGCGCCGTCTTAGCAGTTTAAAAAGAAATTCTATGAAGAGCAAGCGGTGGAAAACATGAAATGATTCGCTTGAAACACGTAATTATATCTATCATTTGACGATCAATCGAAACGTGTTTTATTGACGGTTTTATTTAATTTTACTTTTTGTTTTTATTGCCAATATTTATTCAGAAACTTTTATTTCTGATTGATTGAAAGCAAAAAAAACATCAATTAACATTATTTTTAAAATTTTTTAAAATAAATTTAACCTTAAAAATATTGTTTTAAATTATTTTACTCTCTCTCGCGCGCGCGTGCGATTTTTTTACTTCACGGATATTTAGAAATCTCGTAAGTTAACATAATTAAGTAAATTTGTCTTAAAGCAGGTTGATATTTAATTTAAGATAATTATCGCATTTCTTTTGCATTTTTAATAAATTATTTTACTTATAAATTGAGAAATGAGAAGTTATACGCTTCGTATGTGAATTTAATAATGTATTATTAATGCAAATATTTTCTTCATCGGATTTATATTTTAAATAACAATTTTTAAAGATGAATTTTTTAAAGTTATATATTATTAATAAATAACAATAACAATTAGCAGTAAACAGTTCTTATATTTTACAATTGTATTACTAACAATTTTATGCTCATTTAATTTAAATAATTGCAACAGCAGGAATTATAATGTTAAATAGTTCCAAATAAATTATAAAAAATATCAAAATAGTAAGAGCATTGTGAAAACAAAATTCTTAATTTTACTTTTAATAGGTATTCATTATTTAGAAAAGATTAAAATAATAGAAAATTAAATTCTAAATAAATGATATCCTTGTCGAAATTAGTCAATGAAAGATAAATGAGAAAAATTTCTCGAGAACTAAAATCATCCTTTTGATGGTTTTCTTTTTTCATTATGTATTGAGTCTGTGAATAATGTTTTGCTTAAAAATGCGTGAAATGATGTCATTAAACGCATCACTTCACTTCACTTTTTTCCTAGGCGAATGTTTAAATAAATGATTATAACATTAATGATTCTCTTTAGAAAATTGATCTCTGCTATGGATATAATAAAAACTGATATACTAAGATTCAATTTTTTTCCAATTATGAATAGTCAGTCAAAAAATAAATTATGAAAGAAAATGTTATATAATGTGCAACCTTTTTCTTTGATTTAAACATTTATCGACGAGTATCTAACAAGTTGAGAAATTCTTTCAGATGCTTTACTCAATTTTCTTAGAAAAAAAAAACAAAGCATGGAATTTTTTTCGCGATTTTTATTTTAAGGGAATCTTTTTTGAAAAAAGGAGTGCCATAAACAAAGGTACGTTTTCTACTCCCCCCCCCCTCCCCACTTCGCTTTCATTCCTTTTCAATCTTAATACATCACATCCAGGATTCACATTTTTCTTCTAAACTGTGCAAACGTCAACGATTATCAAAAGAGAATTTTTAAAAAAATCATTCTCATTTCATATTTTTTTATTGCAGAAATTTACAGAAAGATCACTAAAAAACCAGGAAATAAAAACATTTCATGTTCATTTAATCATATTTGTTGTCAAATAAATTACACGTTTCTTTTCTATATAAAATGTAATACAGAAATACTATGAATAGAAATCGTGAAAATATATGAGAAAGAATTCTGATGTTTCATTCCTATTAGTTATTAGATTTGTTGCCAGATTGTTGGAAAGAAATTGCGATGAGTGGAAAACATTGAAGAATAACGGATGTTTTGTTGAAAACTATTCTTAGATGTTAAAGTAATGATTAAAATGAATTTATTTTTTTAAAGATGTATATTATATAATATTCAAAGCTTACCATGCGTATAATGTTATTATGAAACAATTCTATTTTTTTCCCCTTCAATTATAATTAATCGTCATCTGCTGTAATTTTTTGTTGTAATTTTTTTTTGGTGTTTTTTTTTCCTTTGCTTTTTTGAAAACCATTTTCTATTATTATTGGCAATAAAAACAATTATGTGAACTGCTTAATTGCGTGAATATATACAACGTATATATATATTGCAAACATAATTATTTATGTTGTAACTGTTTTGAATTTTTCAATTCGCAGTGAAATTTTGTTTGTTTGTTATCAATTGAAATATTAATTACGAAAGCAATTCAAATGTTAGGGGACAATTATTTGTATAAAAAATAATATATCTGTGATTTAATGGTTTTTCACTAAATTTTTGGTTGCACTCTAGTTATGTAAAATAGTTTCTGTGTTCGAAATTCCACAAAAAACTAGCCATTTAATTTTTTACAGAAAAATTATTCTAGGGAATCTAGGGGGCCCAAAGACTAACTGACGCCAAGTACCCTTTGTAAGATCCGGCTTGGGGGTCCAAAACCTGACTTTGCAGGGGGGGGGGCGGTAATGTTCTCCGTTACACCACTGCTGCAAACTTTTGAGTCTACAACATATTCAACACAAATCAGTCCCTTTTATCCACCCCGTCGGTCTTAAAAAAAATTTGAGCTTAATTATCTAGGGTTAAACTCTGTAGCTCAGAGGTAGGGAACCCACGACCTCTATCAGTTTCTTGTGCGTCCTTCATAAAAGCTAGCCCATCTATTAATCATAATTAAATTATATAGATTACAACATAGTTTTCACAAATCAATGGAATTAAATAAAGAAAGGCAGGAATGTTTGCATATTTCATTGACTGCTCTTGGGAATAGCCAGTTATACATTTCAAATGTTAGAACGCCCACCTAGTGCAATATTGCAACACTACCACACTCTGGCGTAGCTAGTCCTTAGTGGGCCCTGTATCAAAATTCCTTGAAGGCTCTTTGGGGAGGGGGGGGGAGCTGCTTAACATTTTGTGATTTTTTGCTTAGGCATTTTGAGACCCTTGTTGCTTGGGGGCCCCGTATCATTGATACGGCGGTAGCTACACCCCTGCTACCACGTATGCTCAAGTAAAGGAACAATTCAAGGTTTTACGTTATCAAGTTTGATTGTAAAGTTACAACAATATCTATGAATTTAATAAATTTATAGAAAAATAATAATCAAATGACGAAAATTATAATAAATTTTAACCCTTATGTGAACACGGAAATATTTTATATTGTAACTTCTTATGTCAAATAATAAAAAAAATAAGAATTTATAGTTCTTTTTAATAATATTTCAAAAAGTTTAAAATTGTTAAAACTATGATAATTTTATAAAAGTCGCATTTATAGGTGCATAAACCTATGCGGCTTCCTTTATTACGTCAAACTTACATGCGGCCTCTAATGGTAAAAAGGTCCCCCCACCTCTGCTGTAGCTAATCATCCGACTCATAAACTACAAATTAAAATCGAACAAATGAGGATATCTTAAGAAAAGTTATGTAATATTTCAGTTGAAAAAACAGAAAGGTTTTAAAAATTAGCATTTGTATTCTCGGTAGGTATTAAAAGGATATTTTCCACAAATAACTTTTTGCAGTAGCAGCATACGTATTTTTATATACTACAGGAATCAATTACTTCTGAAGTTAATGCAAAGGGAAAAATTCTACATTTTTTTTAAAATTATAGTTTTCGTTACTAAGTTAAATATTAATATTTTATAAACTATTCAAAAACTATACAACAAACTATACTTTTTGTATATTGTATAATTCATTTCGAATATTTTTTAATGATATTGAATAAAAAGCGATCATTTGAGGCTATGGTAATTTTAGTAATGTGGGAATATTAAGTAAATAATAAATGACAAAAAATATGAGGTAGAAGATGATGAAATATTTTGAAACATACTAATTGTATGGGGTGATAGCATACTTTTAATAAATATATCTACCTTAAAATTTTTACAGTATTTTAATATAGGAAAATTTTAATAAATTAATAATTGCATTTTATTCTTAAAACATAAAAGAAAAGTATTTTTATTTTTAGAAAATTTTTTGTGTACCTTGTTAAATTTTAATTATAATAGCAAGTGAAAAATTTGTAATTTAATAGCCTTGTAAAATACCTGAAATGCGTGTTTGTTACATTATTAGTGTTTAATTGTATTTAATTCTATATATTAATGTAGAAATTTTTATAGTTTGTATTAAAAATAAATCCATGTTTGTATTGTGCACATTTTCAAAATCATTATTCTCTGCTACGAAAGAAAAGTTGTTATGAAACTGCTTGAAAGAAAAAGTTAATTAAATGTTTTTAAAAGATTTCCAAAATCAGATTTTTAATATTTATGTACATATTTTAGAACTTTTACTTTTTAAATCCAGCAAGAACACAACTCTTTTTCAGAATATCAACAATTATTTAGCTTTCTAAATTCTAAGTATTATTTATTATGTTTGTATTTCATTCCACATTCTTTAGATTTCGGATTAATTTTGTTTCATTTATTTTAAATATTATACAACAAACATTATCAATATTCTATTTTTCTTTACTCTATTTTCATATTTTATTAATTTTGCATCAGTATTTCAATAATTAGCTTCGATTCCAGTAATTTTTTTAAAAAAAATAATCGTTTTTTATTTTAACTCTGCATTTGATTTTGTTTAGAAAAACATTCAAATTGTTTTTAAATACTCTTATTTAAAAAATATAAACCCATTCCTTCAGTTCCTTTTATTTTAAATGTATACGTAATTACAGCAATTTAATTATTGAAAAATAATATGCGCAGTAATTATAATAATACTGAGAATGAAAACAATGAGGTACTTACTATAAAATAAGTTAGCAAACAAAAAAAATGGCAATTATAGTCGAATATAATATTCCAAAATCCCATTATACTTAAATCAATAATGTTCTTTTATAAATATTATACATAAAGTTTTATTACATCGCAAAACAAGCTACATGAAGAACAAAGTATCACTCGTTTATTGCATACCATCGAAAGCTTCACCTAATCGGCGACGCGAAAAGACAACAACATTCTTTGTTGCGATTTAAACAATATGGCGTCCGTCAACAAGAGGTAAATGACCAACGAATCGTGATACCGTTCGCGCTTCGACGAATTCTCGAGGAAAAGTAACCTATCGATACTCATAACTGTTCGAGCGACATCTAATATCGTGTCGGAACAATGAAAGTATAATTTCACATTGTTTTAAGTCTGCCTTTTTGAGATAGGAAATCGTTTGGCTTTTAGAACTCTCTATTCATTAGAACATTAAGCTCTTTTTTTATTTTTATTATTATTCTGACGTCGTCAACTTAATTAAAATCGTGACTAATTTTCCCGATGGAGAAAGGAGATTATGGAAGAAGTGAAGAAAGAAGAAAAAAGTTAGTATGAAGCCCGCATGTGGCGAGAAATCCCACGTGTTTTTTGATGCGTTGAAAGAAAGGAGAGACATTAGTAATGGCGGCTTATGGAAAAGTGAAGGCTATAGTGTGGAAGTATTTGAAAAGATTTTTCAAAGTTAATTTTTGGGAAACGAATAAAACGCATTACACTTTACAGCACGTTTTTTTTCCTGCTGTTGCCAGTTTTGAATCAGTATTTTCACGTAGCAGACAGACAGCGTAGGAGAGGAAACGATGGAATCATGATAGAAAGTTCGTGATAATATTTTTCAAAAATAGTTTTGGTAAGATTTTTTTTTTTTTTTTTGCAGGGTTTGTGCAGAGGGGGATGTTTATTAAAATGTTAGTTGAAGCTATAATTTAAGGAATAAAGGAATATCTTTCGGGGGGGGGGGGTGAGATAAAGTGAACAAAAGATTGACGATTACAATAATCATTTAGAAGAAAATGATAGTTTATCTTTTCTTCCCCCAAAATAGATACATTTTTACTTTCTTGATTTTTTTTTTATTTTAGCTTCGCTTCCGGGGAAAAGGAATCACATAATATTTAGAATTCAATTTAATTTCTGTTTTTTAAGCGTAATTATAAAAAATTCATTTCACTGAAAAGCGCACAAAATTAATTCGAAAATTTTTCGTTTATGATTTGAATTAAAAGGATATTTTTCACGGTTTTATATTCCAAAATGAATTTGTTAATTTTTTTTACAGAACAATTTTCAAAACATTAAATTGTTATTTTCTCCCTTCGTTCTTGCTTTTTGGTTCGCAGTATATACATAAAGCTTTAACCATACAGTAGAGAATCCTCTATGATAATCTATAATTGTGCATTGTTAATCCTAAAACACTGAATTTAAATTGTAATTATGAAACAAACAACAGTATAGTTCCTCTATGATATGTTTAAATCGAAATAAGGGGATAGTAAAGCACAAAATTAGAAAAAACTCAAAATCAAATTTTTGTAAACAATCGAAAATTTGTAAGTCAAATTCCAATGGATAATAAACACATAGTTTATTTTAACTGTCGTATTTCAACTCAAGAAATATTTCCTCTGGGTTATTTGAAAATAATATGTATAATCTCAAAAGCATATCTAAAATCTAAACCTAAGCCTTGAAAAAAAACACAAACCATCAAATTAAAAATATCTACCGGGGCATTAAAAATGACCATCAAAGAAAGGTTATGAATTCTTTCTTTTGAAACAGTCTTTAAGTTTATCTGCTACGAAACTCGTTTCTTTCGCTAAGTTGAATGGACGTGGAATTTTTTTCGCCATTCTGAAAGCAATAAAAGCGAAATATTATATAAGAAGTTAGTCTGGCTGTGATTTTCTACTTATTTAATCTACAAACTGTATTTGCCTCCACGCGATACGGTCTGAAAGTTTGTCACGATTTTAAGATGGATATGGATAAGTTTATCTGTGGTTTCACTTCCGGTTATGTATTTAAATTTAAAATAAAATATATTGAATCTTGTGGCGCAAGCATTTTTCAGGGATTATTCGACTTAAGGGAACGAGGACATCATACACATTCAAAAAATCGATCTTTCAATTTTAGTATTAAAAAATAGTGCATATTTTTCTATTCGTCGTTAAAATTCCCTTAAAATATGAAAAAATTAATTGACAAAAATGTAAACAAACGTTTACAAATGTTTAGATTTTTCACTTTCTCTCCAAAGTATAATTTTGTGCTTTTTGGTACACTTTAAAAAAAAACTGTTGCACTACAGGGTTTCGAATTTTTTATACTCCTATACAATATACCTGTGCATATAGTGAACCTGTTTTTTTTATTCGAAATAATGCATGGTTTTTAAAAAATAGTTTTATGTGTAAAAAAAAAGGGGGGGGGAATAAAATTTTCAAAATTACAAAGTTTTATAATTTTTTTAAATAAACTCTTATCTTAATATTTTACTAAAAATAAGTTCACTATATTTTGTGCATTGTTTTATATATATGCAAAAAAATATTTTCAATATCTAAGAGACTCTTTTTTTAAAAAAAAAAATGGTACTTAAACATAAGCATGTACTATAAGATCTCAAAAATTATGTCTAACTTAAATTAAACAGAGAAAAAAAAATTTTTTTTAACTGAAAAATTATATATTTTTGTATTTCTACAGAATGATTAAAATATTTTTTTTAAAAAATCTAAGCTCTATTGGAAATTTTTAAAGATATAGTCCCATAAACAAAGATTCTTATTTTTGACATTTTACTCTTTCGAGCATGACCCTTAAAGACTTAATAAGTTTAACATGCAGTACTATTGCTTTAAAAATAATTCAATAATTTATTTATGATGCACAGATATAAACTTCTCTCTGTTTTGATAAGGTTGTTTCAATAAAATTAATTTCGCACTAAAATTACTGAATGCTTCATAAAATGTCAAAGATGAGAACTCGTGCATTTTATTGTTTAAAATGATTCTCACTTGGACAAAAGTAGACGTGTTCGCAATTAGATACTAAACTATGTACCACGAAAACAGCTCTCACTACCAAATCCGTGTATCGTTGTTCCCATGGAAACCAGATTAGTCCATTCTGAAACGGTAAAACTTCGAAAATACATTCGTATTAAGTTATTTGGACAAGATTTAGAATGATACATTTTGTTTCGATCAGTAGTAACGTTGTAAAATGCAATAATAATTTTCATTTGTGATTTTTTTAAAAAGAAATCCCTTTTTGGAATGATTTTGACGGTAAATAATGAAAACAATCTGCTTCGTTAGGCTCGTAATTACACGTTAATCAAAATCAGGTGATTTTTCTTAAAAGAAAAAAAATTAAAAGCTATAAATTTTAAAGATTTCTTATAAGTTTGTTTAAAATACTAATTTACTTTAAATTAATAAAAATAAAAATTTGTGAACAAAAACGCTGTCTAGAAGTTTTTTTTTTTTGTTGTTTCAAATAGCAGTCAGTAAGTATTAATATTTTGTAAGTAATTGTCAAAAATATTTTGTGTTTTATCTTATTTTAATGTTGATAGATTATTAATTACTTAAGTTAATTTTTTCAGTCCAATAACTCACCAAATTACTGTTTTCTAAGCTAGAAGTTTGAAAATGTCAATCTAATAACATATCACAAATATCAATCATGCTACCAGTAAATTAATTTATTTGATGTTAACGAAAAGGAAATGCGACATTTGAATTACAATTCATTTAAAAAGACATGTCACTTCATATCTTTATTTTTAATTCTCGAAACAATTTGCCAACAATGTCAGTGACACCAGAATAGAGTGTATTTCGCGTTCCAAGAACAAATTAGTTACTCAGCAAAAACTCTGGACATGCAATTTTGAATACCCTAGTTCAATTTGGGAAGGAAGAAACACTGGCTTATTTAAAACTTTCTTAGAGATGCTTATTAAAAATAATGAAGAATATTCTATTATACCTAATAATTGGTATCGTGTGAATGTGAATCATAATTAAGTCCTACCCAACTGTCATTAACATAGGTAATACTTTCAAACGTCCAAGCAAATCAAATCGTAATTATGTCAGAAAAAGAGATGAAATAAAAAAGATACAATCCAAAGGAGATATTATTACGTACGAAAAATGAAATTCTATTCAAGAAAAAGCTTTCATTTGTCTTGTGATTACGACAATAAAAAAAAAACATGCTTAAAAAGAAATTTCTGCCAATTAATTATTATTATGAAAGAATTATATCATTAGTAATTAAGAAAAACTTAATGAAATAAATATTAGTTCTTTAAATCTTTGAATGGAAAATAATTTTCAATGACATGGAAATTGTGACAAATTATTTCAAATGTTCAAAACATTAATTATTTAATTTTTCGATTTTCTTTTTCATAGATTAGGAACCCAACTGTGGCAACAATACTTTAGATTTACAAATGCAAATTTTCTAAACTTAGCAATAAAATACTTTTTTAATGTCAAACAAAAAATTAGTTTTGTTTCTTTTTGAACATTGTACATATTTGAGGGTAATTAATATTATATAGCCATATTTATTTTAACAACAACAACAAAAACTTAGCAAAAGCATAAAGAAGAAAACAAAATCTTATCAGAGAAGCCTTAGAAAATTTTTAGTTTTCAGAAACAAAACGAATTTGTTACAAATTTAAAATTCAGTTATTTATTTCAGCCTTTTTTTTTTCAATATGTAATTTAAAAGAATAATTAATATCCGATTCTTATTTCATTATATTTTTCTTGTGAACATAAGTATTATTTTATTACTCAGTATTATCCCATGCGAACTTTTAATAATTGTAATTTTATTATAAACAATAGCCCCAGTCACATTTCATAATTTAAAAATTTATCACCTGATAGTGGCAACAGCAAAAATTCGAAAGAAATCAGACATGAAACTCCGATTCTAATGCAAACGATTCTGTCTCTCGTAAGCCAGACATAATTTAAATTTACTTCTTCAAAACGAAAACAAAGAACAAAAAATAAACACATCTAAAAACGCTTTAAAAACGTCTAATTAAAAAGTAGTGATGCATTTGATTAGGCCCGTGTTCTTTTTTATTATTTTTTTTATTCGCAGCGAACCGATCATTAAACGCCATCTTCTGGTAACCCTGGAAGCGAGGTGTATCTTAAATCACGATCGTTTCCTGTTGTGTTGTGACTTGTGCTCTAACCAAATGCGGATCTTGGTCTTTTCCTAGGTGAGACATTGACCTCTACAATCGAAAGGTGCTGTTCACCCTTCAAAGTTTTTCGTTCCAGTCCTTCGTGATTATTTTTTTTATTTTCACCGTCGTCTATTTTTCTCCTGAAGGATTGTGGATTCGTTTAGGGAGTGTGCACTGGGTGAATGGTTGGGAGAAAGTATTTTAGGAATTAATTATCAGCATGAGAATGCATGTGGTATGTGGATTGGTTTTGAATCCACCAATGCAGCATGATTCAAATCTGATACATAAATTATGCGCCTTGTTGAGATTCAATTTCGATTTTTTTTGTTTTGTTTATTTTGTTTGCGGCTATTGTTTTCCACACAGTAATACATATATCAAATAATTCATTGTAATTCAGAAATCATATGAGACTGGAATATATATCGTGCAAAATTCAAAAAATATTCGTATAAAGAAATCATAAATTGGGATCTTTGATGAACCAGAAAAAAGCGTTTTATTTATTTTGGATTTAATAAGGCCGCGTCTAAAACATAAAAATTTAAACCAATTTTCTTATGGTTAGAAAATAAGAGTAAGATAAAGTACATTTTTGATAGTATGCATAGGTTTCTAAACAATGTGTTCTTTGTTTCAAATTTTTAATCAAGATATCTAAGTATATTAAATTTCTAAAACATTTAAGAAGAAAAATAATGTATTATCTAAATTATATACTATAAAATTTTCTTAATTTTATTTCAAATATCTTATTTTGCACAGTTGTGAACATGGAAATATATGCCTGTCATACAGTAGTGTACACAAAAATGTTTCAAGGGGGATCCAAGGCCGAAAGTCCCCCAACTCGTATCATACCTCAAAACCACACCAATTGATTCTTCTGATTTTGTTAACAAAAACAGTAAAAAATAAATTATTGAATTAATATTTAGCATTAATTAATAAAATAAATTGTTAGTTACAAGTTCTCAATTAAATTTTACGTAAAATATATACAGAGAGAGAATTATCATCAATCGAAAGAAAACTCAAGGGCTTTTGGGGGGAGGGTTCCGGACCCCCAGGACACCTCCCTTGTGTGCGCCACTGCTGTCATATAATTAATAGTACAAGATATGGTTTTCATAAAATATTCTTTTCATCCATGATATAAAAAAAATGCGTGGATAAACTCGAAAAGTGGTGTATAATATATTGCATTTTCATTACATTCGTCTTTAAGTCAGTCATGTTTTTATTGTAAAAAAAAACTTATTAATATGCTTATTTTTGCTACTGTAACAGTTTTTACTTAAGTATAATATACTTTCTGATTATCAATACAAAATTGTAGCTTACAAGTTAATTTAGTTATTTTTTTAATAATTTTTCAAACGATTTTTTTGTGCATGTATTCTAATTTTTTATAATGTAAAAAAAGATTACAATCCAATATGGAATTGTAAGATCATTTGTTCGTGATATCGAGAATATTTTGATGGCGAAGTGGGAATATTTTCCTTTCTTTTAATTAACCCTTTATAACAGAGATCGCCAAAATGGTGGTCCGCAAGAAAGTCTGGCTGGAATTTCCAGCAATTCTTTCAGCTCACTAGGAAAAAGTTGTTCGAAGCCGTTGCTATAGCAACTGGGCAAAAATCGCTCCAAAGGTCGCTTGAAAGAAAAGTTGCTCTAAATATGTATACGTGTGAAAAGGCTTTTGGACAGAACTACTTATTTTTTCTCTATCAGCAATTCCTTACACATAAATCCAATATTAACATGAAGGATTTATTTTAATAGGCTAAATTCATGAGACGTCAGAGTTACATAACTAGTATCACATGTTTCCTGCCAATCGGTTCATAACTTCATGTGACGTCATAGTCACATGATAAAGGGCAATTTTGTGTTTCCAGCCCAAATCAATTCATATACTTCGGCTATTGCCAACTTTTGCTTTTTGCAGAAATTCTCTTTTAAAAAGCACATATTTGTCAATAACAACAATGCACACAGATAAAGAAAATGCATTTGATTTATATAAGTCCATGTAAAAAAGAATATTTTCTTTAATTTTGAAAAACTTTCTGAAGAATCTTAATATTTGAACATCTTTACCTAATTTTCAAATTTTAAATTTCATCTAAATATTACAAATATAACAAGTACAATTCTAATGTGAGTTTTGAATTCAATAAGGAACACGTGATTCCTTTTGTCATGTGACAGTCTTGCATTTAGCTCGTTGAAATGAATCATTGTTATTTTAATTAAAGATTGTTAGCATTTCGATTTTGGTTCTTTTTATGTGTATAAATATTATTTTTAAGGTCATTTTGAAGTCCATTCAAGCTCTTTTTTTTAATTCTTAATGTCGCTCCAAGATATATCGATTACAAAAAACTTCTTAAAAAAATTACCATTCTTTAAGCATTAACGGCCTGACAAATTATTCAGTGCACATACTCACAAAATACTATGCATATTAATTATTTTAAGCGATCGCTAATGTCTCCATAAAAAGCGATACGAAATCTTAAATCGAGTTCAAGTTCTCGACTAGGAAGTATTTTAACTTTCTCAGCATCCAGATACTATCTACCGTTACAAAGGCTCATTGTGCAACAGAATCATCAAGCTCGATCAAGATTACGATTATTTGCAAGCGAAGTCGCCGATTTTCATCGAAGTTCAAATACGTTTGCTTTATTCCTCATTGATATTCAGAACGAGTTGACGAACATGAAACAGAACTGTATTCCATTTCCGGTGAAGGGGGAAAGGAAGAGAAAATATGAAGCATACTATTATTCATCTGTTTTTGGATGCCAGACGATATTTCACCTTACACTTTCTTCTGAACAGCTGTGCAAAATGCGGTAGCGCTTCACGCTCAAGTAATGATTTCGCGCCATTTTTTTTGCTTGGAACATCATGGAAAGAATACTAAATAAAAACTTTTACCTGTCTGATAAATTTTTGCGGTTTTTTTTTTTATAGATTTATTCCAGCAATTTTAGTATCTATATTATTTACGGATGAAAAAACAATGGATATTTATTTGATAACTGAATTTTTCGTCTTTATCTTAACCTTTCGTAGAAATTGGATTGTTACATTAATGGCTGCTATGAAGCGGTGTACAGTTTTCACTAGACAATGGATGAATTTTGATTGTTTTAAAATTAGAAAGATTTTCGACCCAATAACAGAAAATATGTGGTCTGGTAATTAAATAAAAGTGTGATTTTAATTTAATTTTCTAAGAAAATACTCTTGCGTATATGAATCTGAAACGACTTTTGATTACGTTTTTTTTTTTCAATCCTAAGTTCTATAGTCTGGAAAAAAAATTAATTTTGAAATAAATTTTTAAAAATCTTATGGATTGAAAAAGTTTTTTAAAAATTGATTAATGATTTTCAAACTTATAAGTCATCAGGAAATTTTTAAAAAAACGATCAAAAACATGTCAAATTAGATTTTTGAATTACTTTGAAACGGCCAGTTTTGTCATTATTTCGGCTGAACCAGGACTTTTTTTGCGTGTCAAGTAAAACCCCCCACAAATACCTGAAAAGTATTACAAAATATTTTTTCAATGGAATCTCTTACTTTCGTCGATTATTCTTCCTATTTCATTACAAAATATTTCAATTAAGTTTACAGAAAATATTTGAATTTCCATCAAATGCCTACAAACTTTTAATTTATGTATATTTTGCATTTTGGTGGTAATTGTACGCTATTTTCGTATTGCAGAAATATCCAATAGAATACATGCAAAAAGCTATTGTAATTCGTAATGTATTTACACTTACCGTCTGAAAAAGAACACACACACACATATATATATATATATAGATAAAAAAAATATTGAATTTTTAGCTACAATGTCCATTTTAACTGTTTGGAACAATCGAAGAAAGGCAAAAAACCAAACAATTTCTGTATTTTTTAGGCAATAGTTCACTGAAAGCGTTCCTTTACCTTAATTGTCCATCATAAAAACATTTAATTGCAAATTAATCCTCTCAAGTTCTACAAGGAAAAGCATTTAGAAGAATCCACAAATTAGAATCTACAAATTTTGAACAAGTATTCTAACAAAACAAAACAAAAAATATGTTGACTTATGTAATCAAAGAAACTATCCTCGTTTTTTCTTTTTTTATATATATTTTCCGTTCTAATATACGCATCATTAACTATTCGTCGGAAAAAGTGTTCTGAACAGGTTTCTAAATATATAATTTCTTTTAAGTTTAGATGTTCTATTTCAAGTGAAGAAAGAAACTGTTGAAACATAATGAGAATTTAATATATGTTATTGTTTTCTATGACGGCAGATTTCGGAATCTGAAGAATTGCTTACCTTCTTTTGGAATAAATTATAACATCTGAATTCCCTTCCGCATGAAAAAAGAATTTAATATTCAAGCAGCTGATCAAAAAACTAACATGTGAATAAGAAAAAGAATGTTAAATGCATAGTATATTAATTTTTTTTTAAAAGTTGGCATGTTTTGAAATGATTGGAGTGTATAGAATAAAATGTTGTGTATTTCGTTATGTATAAAATGGTAATTACTTTAAAATTTATTTTATACTTTTTCGTAAGAAATATGATTTCTTTTATTTTGCTTGAAAAAAAATCAAATTCTTTATACAGTATAATTTTTTTATTTGAGTGAATTGTTCTAATAAAAAACATTCACGTATAATAATTTTTTAAAAACTATTTTAAAGTTATGCACTATTTTTATTAAATCATAATTACAAACTTTATATTAGCTAATATAAACAAGATATAAAATATAAATTTTATAAAAATTTGTTTTTAATCGAAAGAAAAATAAAATTGATTGTTAATCGCTGTAATTTCAGATGCAATTTATAAAGTTATAGATAGAATAGCAAAAAAAAAAAAAAAAAAGCTTTCATGCATGCATTTTTATGCTTACATTAATTTTTTATCGCTAAATTTATGAATGTCACATGATGCATACAATCACGTGACCATTGGATTATAAACTCCCATTAGGCTTCTGCTTGTTGTTCAATTTATAAAATTTAGATAAAATTTCAAATTCAATGATTGGGTAAAGATGTTCAAATATTTTCTTCAAAAAGATCTTCAAAATAAAAAAAAAATTACCTTCATTACATATGTACTTTCAACTAAAGTGTATTCTGTTAACTTATGTGTTGCTATTGGTGACAAACACGGACTTCTTAAAAGAAAATTTCTATGAAAAATAAAAGTTGGCAACAATGAAGCGCATGAACTGGTTGGAATTACGTAATTGCAGTTACCATGTGACTATGACGTCATATGGCTTTAGTCCATTTTATTCATTACAGTTCATTTTTGCATACTTTTCCAAATACAATAACATAATCACAAATTATAGTACTTTTTAAAAAAATTAATGCAAAATCATTATTTTATTTATTTATTTATTTTGAAAAAAAAATCTTTCTTTATTATAAATAATTTGCGTCTAAAATATGCATTCGATAAAAAGATACGTTCGAACAAAAAATTTATCTGATAGATTCAATATGCACCCCTATTATTTTTTTTTTTTTTTTTTGCTTACATCTAAATCAAGATTATCGAGAGAAAAACGAGAGTGGATAAAAAAAAAAATAAACACCAACTAAAATATTCGAATAAAAAAAAACATTACCTTTAAAATAAGAACGCAAATTAAATAATTTTCTTATCTATCAGGCTATGATAACCCAGCAATAGGAGCAATTTTTTCTCTCTCTGTTGGCAACGTGGAATCTGTAATGAGTTGACGATTCTTATTTTCGCAAAAAGGTCAAAGTTTCTCGAGTTTTGTTGCATTTAGGCTCTTGGGCTTGGCTGTTGGAAATTTTAACGCAGACCTCTGACATTCAGGGGAATATAAACTAAGGTAACACAGGGGGGAAAGTACCTTATTTCGTTATTATTTTGAGTAATCTTTTTCTTTTTTTATGTCGTGAGAATGTACTGTCGTCGTTATTTTGCCACGGCCACAAATTTAGCTGTGATTTACCTCTTCTGCAAAGCCAAGATGACCTTTGATGTAACTCGGTGTTGCAATTTAAGTGTTATTTTAGTGTGGAGGATGTTCCTCTAAATCGGTGAGGCATTTCATAAGAGCTGGAAGATTTTTCTTTTCTAGCTATCAAAAAAGATTTTAGTGTAAAAGTTTTCCTTTTTTATCTGGTACTAAGGCTACAAAGTATTTGAACTATTTTGTCGTGGATGAGGTCTAATTCTTGGTGACGTATCACACCAATATGTGAATAAACACATCAGTAATACTTCTAATTTACATATGGATTTCGATTTAAAGAAATGTATGTCTATACCGTCATTTTCAAACATCATCACGTACAGATCTTCTAAAAATAATTTCCAGCTAATAATTCCGAAGCTTTTGTTGGCCTTTAGAAGTTTTTAAAGAAATATTTAGATGTTTAAATATGATTATTTCTAACCAGCGAACACTGGTGTCAATGTTAGTTTTGTTACATACCAAAATAATGAACTTCTCTCTGCATATGTGCAGCGACGTCTTAGGGCATTGGCCAACTGGGCCCGGGCCCATGGCCTCAGCTGCATTGAAGGTCTTGTCTCGTTCTCGACTCAACCTTAATAACAGTGGCGTAGCGTACACCCCTGCATTGCGGGGGGCCTAGGGACTCTAGGGCGCCCAAAGTTTGACTGACGCTAAGAACGTATTTGAGCTTGGGGTCCAAGACCTGAGTTTGCAGTGGGCCCTAATATTCTCCTTTACGCCACTGCTTAGTAAGATCATAATTCGAATAATTTCAACGGTCAAGTGTTATTTCTGGCTGTATTCTCCAAAAAACTGGGAATTTCGGACGATATGTTAACTGGCTACATGCGATGATCGTTGTCCACGTACAGGTTTAGGCCTACGACCATACACCATCATTACTTATTGAGTCAAAAGGTGGTTATCAGTCGAGCCGGTTTGTGCAATTATAAGTCACACAAATTTAATTGTTTCGAGTTATTGTTTGTACGAGTATTTGACAATGTGTATGCTGTCTACTTTTAAGGATCATAGGTGGGGCCAGGAGCGTAGCTACCGCTGTATCCTAGCCCCAATCTACAGGGGCCCTAACATGTGTAACTACAGCCCCACTAACAGGGCTAAAAAAGGGCCCCGAAGGAATTTCGATACAGTGCTCTTTCAGAACTAGCTATGCCTGTGGGTGAGGCCTTCATTTGTGGAGGGGCCCAGGGTTTACTTTTGAGTAGTGGTCCAGGGAAAGAAGTCTTAAGACATCCCTGCATGAGTATCTATTTTTGCATTTCAAAAGCCCAGTTGAAGCATGCGTGCGAGCAAACAGGGTTGGTGAATTCGCAATGAGATTAGAACTACAGTAGAACAGGGGTGTGCAATAGTTTCGGATCTCGGGCCCCATAGTGGAAACGAAGGATACCGGAGGGGCTCACCTTTTTAAAATGATTTCTTTTATTAGTTAACTTCGCATCTCAGAAAAGGTGTAAGCTGTAGAATAAAAATAAATAAATATAAGTTAAATAAAATAGAAGTTTTATTCAACTTATTTTGATTACTTATTTCATATCTATAACTGCACAAGCGCATTTTATTTTAGAATCAGTTTAACGAAACAAATGTACCCCCTATCACACTTTACTGTAATAAAATCAGGATTGAGATGGCTTGCTGAAATTCTCATCTCAGCATACTAGTTAATGTCAGCCAATTTGTATTTATTTTTACTCTTATTGATCGTCATGCAAGAAAAACTTTGCTCTCAAATTATATTTAGCATTCTGATAGTTTTGGCGGCCCGCTATTTGTCCATCCCTTCAGTAGAACGACATTAATTATGGAATATTCCAGCGTATAAAGTTGCATTTTTAATTTTCGTTTACAATCGCCGTATAACGCGCTCCTTTTTTTACGAGGAAATACTGCAGTTCTTTTCCGTTTCGCCGATGCAAATGATGAAGTCGCCAAGAATGATACAACCGACGCCAAACGGAATGTTCGTGCCGGTAACCTTTTACACCACACTTAAAAATAGACAAAAAACCAATGAGAATTAATATTAATAAAAAAAATTTTATGTGAATATTATGTATTATCGCCAATAAAGCCTGCTTGGCGAGATTTGAGTCGGCAAAACGAAAAAGTACCCTTTTATCTTTTAAAGTGTAGAAATAGTATGTGAGTGGATTATAAAAGCTTGGAATAAAATTAAACCTGTCATAAAATCATTTTTTAAAAAATGTTGTAAATCTAGAAATCTACATAGATGGCACTGAAGAGAGAGAAAGAGAGATGATTATTTATTTACGGATCAGAGTTATAGTGATAGCGTAAAGATGAAACAGAATTCGAGAATGTGTGCCAAAGGATATTACGGAAGATGAATATGACGATTTTTCCATAATAAGAGTTCACATGTCATGTCCTTTTAAATAAACAGTATATAAAGACATATAGAAATCTAATTTTTCATGCTGATATTTTCTTCATTTTAAAAGTTATAATTTTATGTATCAAAAAACTATAATTTCATTTAACGCGCCTCCGTATATTTGGATCTTATTCTTTGCATTAAAAGTGCACGTTATATACGCCGGAATATACAGTAAAATAAAGTCCGGAATAAACAAAATAAGCTATAAAATGCTTCCTGAAAAGTACCAAACACTATGTACAGAAAAAAGAGCTTGTGTTTTGAAATGGAAAATAATTTTTTAAAAAAAGAGAGAATTTAAATTAACACATTATTTACATATTGGCCATAAGAAAATTATTTAAAATATTTTGGTTTTTGCGTTTATTAATTAGGAGATAGGCTTTAATAGCTATCCGATTTTTTAGCTACGTTCTGCTTAGTGATTTCCGGACCAAAGAAGGCTTACTGTAAATAGAATTATCTATCAAATCCATCAATTCTTTTATAATTTAAAAAAAAAACAGGCATATCCCATAGGCGAATGGGTCATGAAAAGTAATCTAATTCCTAGTTGGTTTTTAACCTCTACTCATGACCTCTGTCAATCATTCCATTTTCCGTAGACATCCCAAACTCTCTTAATCATATCAAACATAACCCATCAAATGAACTATTAAACCCTTCAAAGGCAATCATATCACAGTCAAGTCTGTCCCATCCAATCTGGTCCTTTCATCTTAAAAACTTACGTTCCGGTTGAACTGAAACAGTTAGCCACTTGCAGTCGCACACATTGTCAACGAGTCTCATTTGGGAAGATGGCTGCCATCAAGTGACTATCTGGAGAATGAAAGCAAGGCCATCATGGATTATGCGATGGGTATCCTGTTGAGCTGTCGACAGGCTGACGCCTGTGTGAAAAGCCTAAGGCTGCTCGGATAAATATCTGGTGAAAGTGAACTCATCGGTGGAAAAGGCCTGGGGGTAAAAGTATCGGGTTAGAGGATTGCTGTAGATTAAGATTGGGTTGTTAATGTCTCTCTTTACTTTCGCAAGGATTGGATATTTGCTGTCGTGCTTCTGGGCAAAGAATGTTAATAGTCTAAAGAAGAGAGTTTATTCGTTTTGTATGATAATATAGATGCCGGAAAATTTATTATATGGAGTTTTGTTTCCGATCCATCATTGTTGTTGTAAGAAACATGTTTGTTTATATATTGTTGTTATAAGAAATAGATAAGAGGAGTTACTAACAGATGATAAAGCTTGGAGGATATAACCCTTTAGTTCGAGATCGTAAGATGTATTGAAAAAAATCTTCTGATCGCCCTAACCCAGGGGTACTCAATCTTTTTTTCTGCTGGGCCACATACATATGTCAGCTATTTCATTGTGGACCGCATACATATTTCAGTTATTTCACTGTGGGCCGCATACATATATCAGTCATTTCACTGGTACATCGATATCCAATTTTACGAAATTAAAATAATTTTAAAAGGAAAACTAAAAGAGGGGAATACTTAGTTATTTTATCAGTATTAAAACTTTTTAATACATGCATGAAACTGTTTTTTATTGGTTTAAATATACTCATTTAACTCATTTTTTGAAGTGAAAACTTCTTTAGCGGCGTTGGGCACTTTTTGGTAGGGGAAAATCTTATGGGTTCTCGCGTCACCGACATGCTCTGACTGGCGCACGCGCAGTGTGTTGTTCGCCTTAGACACTATTTGGATGGGTGAAATCTCGGGCGTTCGCGTCACCGACATGCTTACAGTAGTATATCTGTAGCTATACACATGACGTATAGTGCTGTGTATATCTTATAAGTGAAATTGAATGGATTTAGTGAAAAGTTCAATGTGTTTATACTGTGCATTGTTCGTTGCGATTCCGAGAATGGGCAATACATATAAATGGTTGCCGTTTATATTTCGCCTGGAAAATCTATGAGACAGATACAACAATTTTTAATCGAAAATTTGATGATTTATACAAAAAAAGGATCTGAAATACTCGAAAAAAGATTTGGTGAAAAATATGATATGTACCGATGATTTTAAGTGGAGACTTCAATATTAACTTGGCAGATGATAAAAATCTACCACTAATTGAATTTCTAAATGAAACACTTAATTTAAATATATCCAATGATCGAAAACTCAGTACTACAAAATATAAAACGACGATCGATGCGGTTTTTAATTGATACTTAGATAAATTTGAATCAAACATTTTCCTTTCTTACTTAAGTTACCATAAGCCTATTGTATCTTTTTTAGAACAAAATGAAAAAAAGTGAAAGTACAAAAAGTCCAAGTATTGTTGAAATTAATGATGACAATGATGCAAACAATTAAAATAATGTTGAAAATCAAGTACATTGAAATTTAGGTAAATACAAATACTATCCATAAATAATATGATTGTATTTTTATTGTTATTTCAATTGAATTGTATTTATATTTTGTCATGATCTTGTACAGCCCGTAATATATTTGAATAATAAAAAAACATATAAGCATGCATTTAGTTGTTGCTCAGAGTTTCAATAGATGTGAAAACCAGATTGATGCTGATAGTTTTAATTCAAACATTATGAAATTTCAAATTTTAATACTAAAAGTTCTAAGTTTTCACTTCTATCGGCAGTCTCTATAACTGCCAATTTTTTTCCCTTTTCGATTCTAAGCCGCGTCCGATTTTCAGTTACATTAACATTGGCTAAAAAGTGTGGCTTAGATTCGAATAAATGCGGTATTTTAAAAAACACAGAGGAAAAATTCGAATCATAAGAGAAAATTTTATTGAATAGAAAATACACTTTGCTATTTGGAGGCTATTTTACGAAGAAAATCGTAAAATGTTCTTGGTTCCAGGAAAAAATTCGCGATATAGAGAAATTCGTAAAATGGAGGTCCAACTGTATTGTATACTTTCTTTTAGCTCACTACAGCTACGCCACTGGGTGGACCCCAACACTTTGAAAAAATTAGAAGTAGCCCGTAACCTGGAAAAGTCTGCCCATCCCTAATCTACACAGTCTACTTGAAAAAGTCGCAGGTGGGGCCTACTTTACCATAGAGGCCTATGGCCTCAAGACGTTACTGAGGAAGGTATCAGAGTAAATCTTGAATACAGGAAGCAAGAGAAAGGGTGATTAACCCTTATTACAATATTAATATTGCTATTAATTAGTGATGTATGAAAAATGAACAAAAATATATCGTGAGGAAGCGAAATAAAGTTTGGTTGCGGTGGTAGAATGTATTCTAAAGACCAAAAGCCTCCCTTTTTTGCTACTTTGACCTATCAACCTTCTGCAAAAGCCTTCATAAAATCCGACAGTGGCAAAGAGCTTAAGATCACGCCTTTATTTCTCTCTAAAAGTATATTATAAACAATATGCATATACAATCATTATTGAAATAATGCACGGCATTTTCCCCCTCTCCTACCCTCTGTTATATACATATATATTCTAAATAATAATCACCCTTAAGTCCTCAGGTACCGATACTAGATCTTAATGGATATTTCTATAAAATGAAGTATCAAAATCACCACCTAGCATGACCATTAGCAATGATGGCGTGTGGATTCCCTTGTAATCATTAAAATCTTCTGGTTTTACTTTATTCATAATATACAGATTATCGTTATTCTTCTAGACACACGTCGATTGAAAATAACCTATTTGAATTCTGACTGTAACTGTGATTCATCATTTCTAATGGCCAAAGGCACAGAAACATAATGGAAAGAAATGACATAAACCCGCCCACTGGGTTGAGTTGTTCGTTTTATATCGTGATATTTATGATAGTTTGGATTTTATGGACATATAACAAGAATTTTTATTTGCGTATCTGAAGCCTCCGGGTGGATGGAATTGGATTGCTTAGTTGAAAGGAATTTTATATGCTTGGTTCAGGTATTTGAAGGTTAAGGGGTTTTTGTACGTTAAGGGGTCACTTTATGCAGCCTTTTTCCTAGCATCTTCACGTTAAAAAGAATTAAGTTTAATGAACATTATTAAAGAATCGACTCGTCATATAACCTCCAATTTTTATATGCATTTGTTGCTTTTTTATTACTACCCTAAAATTGTGAATTTTGCCAAAATTGACAGATTTATTCTATAGGCCATCTTGTTAACTTTCTAAAAATAACAGGTTAATGATTTTCCGTTCGACTAGAACAAAAACTACAAGTGTTTTAGTCAAAGCAGATGCCATACTTTAAAACGCGCTTTACTCGAAAAGTGTTTTTTTTTGAAAATGCTCAAACGGGGACAGCGATTGCTCAAAAAGTTTTTACAATAATACACTGAAATTTTTTGTGTATGTTCTGTATAATAGTAGAAGGGTTTTAATCTTCAAATGTATCAATCACTGTTTTATTACAAAATTTACAGTCCCTTCTGTGAATATAATCACTGTTTTTTAAGCAATTTCGTATATTATCTAAGATAAAGTGCTCTAGTTTTTTGTAAAAATGAAAATATCTCTTAACCTGAAGGTCATTTTAAAAATGAATAATATAGCAATGCATCAGAATTGAAAAATTGAAAATTTGTTCATAAACTTTTGGTACAAAGTCCGCCCCGTTTATGTTATATTTTGTCAATTTTTACCCATTTTTTCCTCATTTTAGTAATGATAATTGCTTTTCTCTTCTTAATTTTAGCATATTTTTCTTAAAAAGTTCTAAATGAATCTAAAAACCACAAAAAAAATCTCCGTATATCCATTATTTAAAAAAAATAAAGTTGTCAAGTAGAAGGATACCTAATGAGAGTATTTTTTAAAAGAATATAGAGGTTTATATTACTTAAAAATTCATATGTGGAGTAACATGGAGAAGCTTCGAAATGAAGAAAATTCATTTTTAACCGTAAAATTTATTGAATAATTTCTTTGACAAAATAAACTTTCATCAAAATATTTATATAGTATTAATATAAGTACAAATTTTAAAGTGATCAGAGAAGTAAAATTTTCAAAAATATTTCTTTGTGTTGTAATTTACATTTTCGAGAAATTACGATTTAAAAGAAGACACTTTTACTTTTAAGTTATGCATACTAACATTGAATCGCTAAAGTACTTCTTATTTTCTTGGAGTAAAAATTTAAACTGAATTATAGAATCAATTTATTTTCCAATAATAATTGAAAAAACAATTTTTTCAATGATATTTGTGAAGTAACTCCTTTAAGTGACTGGTTTATTTAAAATCAAAGAGTTTCAGTGATACATTTTTGCAGATCTGGGTTAAATTTTTACCATTTATTTAAATTTGTAACATTGGAACAAAATTCTATTTAATATAAAAGGAAGATATTCGAAAGAGAAATTTCAACGTATTTTGAACCTTTCTTCAATCTTTTGAAACAAAATAGTTTCACGGCGATTATTTGCAGACATTTTTATTTCCTGTAAGAGACATAAGTATTTGATGGATATTAATTTTAACAATTTTAGATATTAATGAAAAAGAAATGAAAATTCTTTCTCTCATTTCAAATGAAGCGCCAAGGTGATTCACTACATAGGAACCGTTATTTTGAAAGTGTATAAATAAATATTTTTTATTTATAGCTTCCGTTGAATTAGAACATACGTACAAAATTCTTTTAAGAATATTATTACAAGAAAAAAATTATTTAAATGCAATTTTTGGGCAATAAATGAAAAAAGAATGTGCTATATTCCAAACATTTTCCTTTTATAGAAAATGCTTCTATAATAATAATATTTTGCCTATAGCTGCTAAGACATCTACATGAAACCTGAACTAGAATTTTCGAAAAATCGCATTATTTTCAGAGTTACAACGAATTGAAATGATAAGTTTTTTTTTGTTAAAATATATCTTCACTCTCTCTAATGTAATAAAATATGAATAAATCCATTTCTAAATTATACATTTCAAAAATCTTAGTTCAATCCCGGTTTAGGAGTCCTAAGCTATGTATAAGAAAATATTATTATCATGAAAGCACTTTCATAAAAGGAGAATGTTTTGAAATTATAACATTCTTTCTTCTTTTTTTGCCAAAAAAAAATTGCATTTAAATAATTTTTTCTTATAATTATCTTAAAATTATTGTATATTTTATTTTAGGTGACACTGAATATATATATATATATATATATATATAATATTCATTTATATGCTTATTCAAAATTGCAGTTCCGAACGTTGTTAGACACGTTAAAAACTGCGAATGTTGCAAATCTTTGGTATAATAATTTTTATTTCTGTTTTAAATACATTGCTCCATGAATTTTTTTCGCTTTCTAGTAATTATTACTATTTATTTATTGTACTGAATGCACTTCTAAACTTAAATCTACATTTCCAGGTTTCACATCATTAGATTTTATAGTTAAATGTATATTTCTTACAGCAATAGCAAAAAAAGGGTCTTTCAAATGTTTTACACCTTATTATTAACTAAAATGAACCGAAGAAAATCTACAAGATAGTAAAATATTTTTTAGAATATCTGAAAAAAAAATAACATCTTGTGAGATGGTCCATAATCAGCCTTTCAAAAACATCATAATTAAGATTTTTTTACGGCAGACTAAGCAGTTTAGTTAGTAGCTTCGAGACAAGAATAATAATTATTTCCAAGAAATCCCGATCGGTATCGTAAAACAAAATATTCCTCGGATTATTTCAAATATTCCGTTTTAAAAGATTCTAGCGCTGATCTTTTTTTCAGACGATTTTTTAACGACTACCAATCTGTATGGTTTTTTTTTAAACAATAAAAAAGAAAATGCATACAATATCGTTAAGAAAAACAAAAGCTATGAAAAGGAGAAAAAAAAGTCATCCTAATTAGTTCCAAACGATTTTTTTTCCACTGAAGTGGAAGTCGAAGTGCTTAATATTTCGAATATCTGATAGAGAATTTTATGTCTTCCGTAATTACGGTTATGGCGAAGATAAAAGAAATACGATTCTTTGTTCTGGTAGAACATGAAAACTTTTGTGTGAATTGATTGTAGAAGATAAATCTAAGTTTCCAGGAGTTTTTAGTATGCGTTATTAGTGCTATAATAAGGCAATTACATTCATACATTCAATTAGAAATAACTCTGAATATGGGATTATTAATTTAAAGTTCTTCAACCTTCGAGGAAAGGCCTATTTTTTATGCACAGTAATACGTCTTTATGAGGGTATTATTTTTTATGGGCGCGTTGAACTTGTTTTACCCAGGAGTGATTTATCTTAATTGAAATATTTAATTTCAGTTAATGCTTCTCATAAGTTTTTTACTGACAGTTCAATTTTTCTGATTTATTCTTTCTTAAATTTTATACTGGCTTATGCGCAGTATTGCTAATAATTTGGAAAATAAATTCAAAATTATATTTAAGGAATATGAAACTTAAATTAAATTGATAATTATTGACAAGTTGAAAATTTTTAACCATTTTATTGATAGATGATTTATGGGGACACGGAACCTGTGCACAATTTTTAATGTTTTCATGTACCCTGCTGGCAGGGACGTAGCTAACGCCGTATCAATGATACGCGGCCCCCAAGCTGCAGGGGCCCAACATGTGAAACTGCATTCCCACTAACAGGGTTCTCGTATCTAAAAAAAGGCCCCGAAGGAATTTTAATACAGGGCTCCCTCAGAAATAGCTATCCCAGTGCCTGTTGAAACACTCGTAAAACATACTTTTCGTAGAAAAAAATTACTTTGAAACGGTTATTTTAAATTTAAAAAAAATTTCAATATTTTAAAATTCCTACTATTTTTTTATACAGTCGGACCCCAATTTAACGAACCACTGTTTGACGAATTTAGCAATTTAACGAATTTGTTCTTTCCCCTGATCAAAATGAAGCAAAAACCCTTATTTAACGAATAATAAACTCGAATTAACGAATTATTTCAACAACCGAAGAAAATTTTTTTATTAGATTGTATTAGAACAAAATTTTGATTTTTCTTTTCAAATGACATAACCTTGTTGTCTTTAGTATTATATGAGTAAAGCTTTTATTTTTACAATTTCTTTCGTCTCGGATACTACTACTAAAAAAAGCTACACCTAACTTTGACGATTTTTTTTAAAAAAAATAACTATTCACTCTCAGAACATACTACACAAAACAACCAAAATAATTTCAAAACTTTATATTGAGTATAAAAAAAGCCTCAGCGAAATACACTACGATCGTGAAAAATAAGACCACGAGAAAAAGCCACTGAAAGTCACACCTGTAAAATAAATGAAAGAGTTAAAGGCAAACGTCACGTGTTTTCGTTTCGGCTTACGCTTCAACATTCTGTTTTAAAAAGTCAAATAACTGTCTAAATAATGTAGCTGGAGCTACGAAATTGTACACATATTTAGAAAAGTTGCATAATTAAGATGCGAGGATAAAAAAAAATTCGACACTTTAATCATTTCCACTGTAATCTGTCCCCTTAATTAATTAAATTAAGCAACAAAATTACGCTTAATTAATTTGAAGATTAACAGAAAACTATCTCGAGCAAGATTCAAGTAATTGATATTATATCGGTTTTTTTAAAAATAAATATTAAATAATTCTCACACAAGAAAATGACAAATATTTTTAAAAGGACTGTTTTAAGCTGCCTTGTAAATATTTTGAAACACAATTTTGGATACCACCTGCGAACGATGTGATTTACATAGTTTATGTTGTATTTATTAGTAACCCCAAACAATCTGGCAACGTAATTCAAATCATGTATAAACAAGCTAAATGTAATTTGATTCTTTAAAAAAATTCTTCATTAGAAAACTTAAATACTGCAGTTCGAAAGTTATGAAATATTAAGGAACAGCAAACGATTTAGAACGCAGAAAACCAAAATTATTTATAAACGGGGAAGTAAAATATCAGAGCAATTTTAAAAAATTTCTAAGCAAAAAATATAAAAGGATTTTAAAATATTATTTATCAGCAAAATATAATTATTTAGGTTAGTCAAAATTAAAATTATTTGTCATCTAACTGCAAACGGTTTGGAATGCACGTAATTAGAATTTACAAACGATTTTGAATTAGGGAATTATTTGTGCTTAATTTCTTCCATTTCTTTTTCAGGCTCATCTCTGGTATCAGATGTGCACATAGCATGTAACAGTAACACAATTCTAATCACCATAGCAACCTCGTCCAATTTTAATGGAATGATATATCCAAAAGGTCTATCCAAAAATTCC
Source organism: Trichonephila clavata (assembly GCA_019973975.1). NCBI lineage: Eukaryota > Metazoa > Arthropoda > Arachnida > Araneae > Nephilidae > Trichonephila > Trichonephila clavata. The sequence goes on from BMAO01021783.1 coordinate 97,706, forward strand.
ACATGCATGACAGAATACTCCAATGGAGGTCCCTACATCAACTACACTTTGCCTTTGAGATCGTGCAATACGATGAGTGCCGATTTTGTAAGTCATTTTTTAAAATAATATTTAATTTTGAAATGTTTTGATGAGATTGTATTCAAATAAATCTACAAATTTTTTGAAAATTATTCTAAAATTTATTATGGAAAATTATTGTATACAATTAATACTATAGAAATTAATTTCTAAGAATAAAAATTAATGAAAATTTCTGTGGAATTGCACTAAAGTGACAAAAGTCAAGGGATAACAGTATGAAGAGATACAGATGGTTGTAGTATTGCGTACAAAATGTATGGATAGGCAATGCTTTCTGTGATTCTTGTGAAAAAGTTTATGACGTTATTATGGCCCCACGACGGGAATTGGCAACTTTGAATGCAGAATGGTAGTTGGAACATAACGCATGGAACATTCCATTTCGGAAATCGTTAGAGAATCGATATCCATAGCACCAAGGGTGTGCCGAGAGAGAGAGAGAGAGAGAGAGAGAGAGAATACCTATTTTCAAACCTAACCTCCCACCACGGACACCCGCGTGTACTTAATGACAAATACCAGCGACATGCGTGTACAATTGTCAGTGTATATTAGCACAAGCGAAGAATTTAGCGGATTGTAATAAATTGTAATCTAAAACTAAAGGTTTCGGTTTCGAATTCTAGTCTGTTGAAAGAAAATTGATTCAATGAAAAGTCCAAGATCAATTTGATATTATTGGATATATTTTTCAATGCTGAAGAATATTTCAATATGAATGGAATAGTTCACATGTAATAGCATAGTTAACAAGTTAGTATATTTCACAAGTTAGAATTTCGACACAAGAATATTTCACAAGAGAATGTTTCACTAGACAATATGTTTACATCTTAAGAAAGACACATGCACTGACTGTTGCCACAAGACCACTTCTAAATGGAAGCGGCTCACTGCAACAGCGCTACCTAACGGCTTTTACTATTCAACAGTCAGTGTTAACAGACAAACAACACTGCTTGAAGTAACCACAAATAATCAATGTGGGACGGAAGGTGGACATGTTCATTTAGATACTGTGACGAATTCTGGCTTTCATGGGCTATGGCAGCAGAAGTCCAACTCGAGTGTCTTTACTAACAATATAACATCGCCTGCAGGGCCTCTCCTGGCGTCACGGCTATATCGTTTGGAACCTAGACGACTGGAAAACCGTTGTTTGGTAAGGTTAGTCATGATTCCAGTTAGCAATAACTCATGAGGGAATTAGAGTATGGTGCAGACCCCACGAAGCCATAGAACCAAGTTGTCAACAAGACGCTGTGCAAGCTGGTGGTACCTCTATAATGGTGTTTTACATGTTATAGACAGGTGGACATGACATGTTACAGACCTGTGGTCCAACTGAACCGATCATTGACTGAATGGTCATGACCGATGACAACTGAACGGTCATGTTCAGCTACTTGGAGACTATTTGCAGCCATTCATGGACTTCATGTATCCAAATGATGATAGAAGTTTTCTGAAAGACAGTGAGCCACAAATGTTTGCGAGAGCATTCTGGACAATTCCAACAAATGATTTGGTCTCCTACATCACCCGATATGAATCTTATCGAACATTCTGTCCATACAGAAAATCTTGCACTAGCAACACTTTCGCAATAGAGGCAGCATGGCTCAATATTTCTGTAGGGGACATACAGCAACTTGTTGAGTCCCTGCTACATCGAGCTGCTGAACTTGCTGGTCAAAAGGAGGTTCAACACGATATTAAGAAGCACCCCATAAATTTTGTTACATTATTCGTACAATTTTTTCATGTCTGTTTTAACCATTCATTTATGGATTTTCAAATTTTAAAATATATATATATATATATATATATATATATAAAAGCTTTAATTAGCAAAAGAAAAATATAATCCAAAAAAGATTTAAAAAAAAGATTTATTATTTTATGCTCCTTTGAATGCATTTTGTTTCATTCAAATCGATACGCTAGTCTAGATTTGACGAGGAAAGCAGAATAAACATTATGTTCACGAATTCAAAATGGCGGATAGGCATGAATCTTAATGCATTGTATTATAATTCCGATTTATAATACGTTATAATAACGTGATTTTAATATTTTAATGATTTTAGTGATTTACTTTTTACTGCGGAAATTTACATAAATGGTAATTAAAATTTTAAGTATGTGAAACAATATTCTAAAAAGCCCAAAATAAAAAACAATTTATTTCTTCAGAATTTATATCTGTTGAGTACAAGGAATGAACGAATTCTGTTTAAAAGAGGAAATAATGTAATCAGTAAAAAATAAATATTTTGAAAGAACAAAAATAAATATAAATAAATAAATAATATCATCAAGAACTTGTAATTAAGAAAAGTTTGGTATAAAATTGTTTCATTTCACTTTCAACAAAACTTTGTGTAGTAGTTTTTTTTCCAGATTAAATTTCTTCCGTATGTAAACACATTAACTTTTATTTAACTTTTTCTTAAAAAAAAACATTTGAATTGTTTTGTAATCTATCATTTAGATTACCCCACGCCATGTTTTCATTCTTTGAGAAAATAAACATTTTGGGTGAATGAAAAGTTATTTTAAATATGCATTGCCGTAAATATCAGCAATATTTCAACCCTTTACTCATTCGTAATGTTTGGAATTTTTTGAATGAAGTCTTTTAAAAAGTATAGTTATTCATAAACACACACAATATATATATATATATATATATATATCGTATATAAACGCTGCAATGAACGTGAGAAACGCAAAATTAACAATATGCCAAAAAAAAACAAGCAATAATTATATTCCATATAAACCAAACCCATTATAACAAATACTTTCACAAACAGGTATTTTTATCTTGGTTTAATCTATATCTCAGAATCGTTTTGGACTTTTTGAAATATAATATAGATGAAAATAAATTGTACAGTACACACTGCTGCTTCATTACAAAATGCTACAGGTAAAAATTCTCAATGTTACTCAGCTCTCAAAAGCTTCTTTCCGAAGCAGGTGAAAATCTTTCGTAATGTTTACTTTTTAGAACAAAACCGCTTTACAAAACATTGCATAATCATTTAAGTTAAAAAATGTTTCGAAAGTAGTGTTTAAAATGAATTATTTTTACATGAACTGATTCTATTAGCATTATTTTAGAAAGGTAATTCTTAACTGTTTTTGAGTGATAAAGTGAATATAAATTTATTAATATGAATATATTTTTCAACATGAATGTAAAATGTAATAGCATTAAAAAGAAGAATGTAAGCATCAAAAGTTAAAATGTTCTTTTTAGAATGTAGTTTTTATTCTTTTTCACCTACTATAATCCTCAGAATTCTATGAAAACTAAACACACCACCGAATAAGTATTTTAATTCAAATAATATACTGTTTTTACTTTTTTGAATAAAAAACTTTTAAAACTTCATTCAATTTTCAGTTGAATTAAAACTATTCAAAAAAGAGGAGAAAAAATTATTTATATAACTCTAAACATTATTAAACAGTTAATAAAGAGAGAAGATTAAGAACGTCAAATGAGCTGAATTCATATTTAGCACTATTTCAGAATTCTAAATAAAATGCAGTAAAAAAATAATTTTGATCAGAGTTTTTAATCAGATAACTTAATTGTACATGCGACAACTATTTGTAACTAATATCAGGTTAATTATTCATAAAGTTTACTAAAAATCTTCTACGTTACTCTATATGTTAAAAATCCAATGATTCCGTAATATAACAATTGCTAAAAGACTTTCAGATAGTAATCATCGTACGTAAAGCCGTCCATTTGTATTGTAGAATCTTTTAGTTCAAAATAACTTTCAAATAAAATTAAAAATTTAAATGTTATAATCTTAATTCTAATATTCATAGAAAAAATGTTCTGGTTTTAAATGTTATCATATTCAATAGGCAAGACAGATTCGTTCCTAAGTAATGTAAACGTGGTATATAAATGTATTTAATCGAAAAATTTTGCTCATGTCAAACAGCAAACTTGAAACTTTGATTAATTTTAAGAATGCGGAACAATGTACATCTTCTGTACAGCCATTTAAATGTTTTGTAAATTTATTCCAATTATTGTTATTTATACGACACAAACTCATTCTTCACATCATAATTTTGAAGTAACATTATTATATAATTGTTTGAAAAAAACATAAAAACATTTTTAAAACATTCGTCAAGAATTAATAGCTTTTTTAATAACGAATATTATCGATTATTGCAAGTGAAGGATAATGCATTATAAGAAGCAACAAAGGACTAAACTTTATTTTACATAATAGAAAAAATATTCCATTCAGAGTGCAATTAAATTCATGAAAAGATGGCGTGAAGTTATTTGTTCTACGTACGAAGCCAATTTACAAAAACATTTGGTTTTGATTTATTAATGCGAATATTTCTAACGTTCATTCTCCGTTAAGTATCAATGCCATTGTCCTTATATAATTAAATTCAAGGACGTAAATCTTCGATATGATCCTTGATAAAATTGGTTTCTTCCAATGAAGTTATTTTTCCTTGAGGCCTTTTCGATTCTTACGTTCAAGGTCATCATCGCATAAGGAAAGTGGTACAACAGCTATTGAGGATGGATTCCAATGACTCAATCGATATTTTCTGTAAATCAACCTCTGGAAAAAAGAATATAAAAATGTAATTAATCCATTAGTTTCCAAATATAAGTGCGCCTGTGAATTGTTTACACCATTTTTCCAATGATTGAAATTGAAACATTTGTTGCAGACGATTTCTTCCTCACTGAAAAGAATTATTCTTCTTTGTCACGAGACAATTCAATGTTTGTTAAATGTTCTTTTTTTAAATTCATATCCACTTAAGAAAGTGAAAATGTTTGATAAGTTTCCCAAATGTTGTAAAATACGCATTGTTTCCATTTGAATATAATTTTTTTAATGTTTTCTCATATCGATTTTTCCCAAGTGAAATTTGAATTAATTCAGCAAGAATAATTCTATTATTAAAATTCGTATCTATTTGTAGCTTACATAACCAATTGTTTTCAAAAAATTATTGCTTCTGATATTTTTTCTGTCTCTCCCAAAGGCTTTTTCACATACAATCAAATTTAAAAATTCTATTAATCGAACATTTCCTCTCATTTCAAATTCAATAATATAAAAACACTCGCTGTGGAAGTATTTCCAAAAATAAATAATGGAATTTATTTATGATAATGTCCTAGACGCTGGCGTCACAAACAAATGTTATTGAATATTCGGTGTTGCTTCACCTGCTAGAAAAAGTGTTACGGATTTCCTTACATGTCCTTCTTCTTTCGTAGGACGAGGGCGTTGAGTATTTCAACACAGTCGTCATCCAACCCCACAGGAAGTTGGTGACCAGTCAAGGTCGGGGATACCATGTCCGGTGTAGGTACCAGACCAAAGATCAGACCATCACCTCCAATTTCAATGTCAGGTAAGATTAAAACTTTTTTCCCTATTTATTGCGCTTAGATATTGATTAGCTATAATGATGACCACTTGAGAAAATTATTTACTAAGAATAAACGTAAATTCTTGCAAGTTCTCCAACATGTCTCGTAAATCTCCCTATAATTAAACTTATATCACAATTTTTTTTTTATGAAGGAAAATTTTTTTCAAATTTTTTTTATAATCTTTAGTTACAATTATGTGCTACTATATCGTTTGTTTTGGCGTGCTTGTGATTCACTTTTGGCGAGGGATTTGGCATGCATAGAGATAAAGCATCGAATGGGTAAAGAAAAAGGATTCCATGCTCATCAATACTTATTTCTCTTTGAAATATTTGTATTATGTAATACAAGAGATGAAATATTTGTATCATATGAATCACTTTTTAACAAAATAATCTTATTTAGGTGAATGATTTTCAAAAACAATTTTTTAACTGTGTTTTTTTTTTTTACGTTCGGATCTTTAAAATAATAATAACAAAGTACAAATCTTTTTGAAAACGTACAATGTAGAAAATCCGGAACTTTTTTCCACACTATACGGCTTAGGTATGTGGAAAAAACACTTTATTCCCTCACTCCATCTTACTGGTACGTATCGGCGGTTTGAACTCGGTACCTTCCGATTCGTAAGCGCGTAACTTACCACTAGACAAAAGTGATCACTCCTGTCCGGAGGCTGTTACTGGCTTATTTAGATTCCGCCACAGTACTCCCCCACCAGTGAGTCGGTGGATAGGCGAACGAACGAGATATTTGTTGTTATGGCGAGCGTGTGAGTTGCTACTATTGCGTCAAGTGAGTCTGACGACTTTGCTGCGTCGAGAGGGTTCGACGACTTTGCTGCGCCGAGTGAGTCTGATGACTTTGCTGCGCCGAGTGGGTCCGGCGACTTTTGCTGCGCCAAGTGAGTCCGGCGACTTTGCTGCGCCAAGTGAGTCTGGTGACTTTGCTGCGCCAAGTGAGTTTTGACGACTTTGCTTGCTCTTCTTGCAGGTAGATGGCGCCATGACAGATCAGAAGATTTTGCGTTTTTCTTTTCAGCCGAGGTCACCAATATCGGCGGTTTGAACTCGGTACCTTCCGATTCGTAAGCGCGTAACTTACCACTAGACAAAAGTGATCACTCCTGTCCGGAGGCTGTTACTGGCTTATTTAGATTCCGCCACAGTACGTTACACAGAGTCACTTGGTCCTGTCAAACCTCTATCTCCGAGGATTAGAGTCCGAATGGTCTTAAAACGCTTTCAAATTGCCCATTTTTAAAATTAAATATTTAGATAACATAATACTATTATTGTAGATTAAGAATTAAAAGGTATTACATGGGGATATTCTCTAAAACTGTATGAGTTATAAAAAATAAAGCTGGGTGAAAAAAATCAGGACTTGGAACTCACATGTTTAGGAGTATGCGAGCGAGCTAAACTGAACCGGTTGCAAATCCGTGAGTGAGATGGGAAATATTTAGGTGAAAAAGTTAGGATGCATTGAGATGTCGAGAGGAGCTTCTGCGATTGGCTGACCAGAATGGTTAGTTTAACCAAATATCCTCAAATGAACACATAGACAATTTTAATACAAAAAGGAGATTTTATTTTTGCATATTTTCTGTATCGTCGTTAAAAATATCCGCTTGGCGAGATTTGCAGTCAGAAAGTCTCTCATTAGTTTTTGATTTACTCTTTCTTAGTCTAGACTATTTTATATAACTAACCACAGTAAAATACAACCGAAAAAACAAAATTAAAGAGAAAAGAAATCACAAACTGCTTACTTTATTGTCCTTACATAATCATTAAAATAATAGAATAACACTCCGAATAATTGGGGAAAGGAAAAAACAGACAATTCCAAATTCTTAGCTTTTTTTTAAAGATGCATTTCAATGCAATTAAATATAGATTAGAAAGATATTATTAGAAACCCAGCGAGAAGTTATAAGTCATACAAATTCAAAATAGCATGTAAACAGTCTTAAGTGAATCGTATTACAGAAAGAAATGAATGAATAATCAAATAAAGTGAGCCCGTCTCTGTTTTTTACTAATAAACAATATAATCAAACCAAGACTTTGATTCTGAGAAAGAAAGCCATTCATCAATGTCTAAAAAAGGAATAAATAATCACTAACTCATAAACTTGAAGGAGACATTAAAATTTAATTTTTTATTGTCGAATTATAAAGATGGTAAGGGGATGGCATTTGAAATGAGTCATTCATTTCAAATCATTCACAGATGTATACTTAAAACGGCGACGTGTTATTTGTTTGTCACTTTCTTATTCTAGAACTCAATTCGCGAAGTGTTATTTACGACACCTGTTGCTATGTGTTATTTTTAATATTGAGAATTGTTTATTAAAGGCTCTGTTTTCAGCTGCTATTGCGGATTCCGCGTTTTCTAGCAATCCAAGGAGAAAAAGTTTTAAAAATTATGTTTTTTTTTTAAATTCTTTTATTTTTTCAATACAAAAAGAAAAAAAATCGTTGAATTTTAAGACCAAGCGAAACGAAATTAAAAACCGTATTTATTCCGATGATACATTGACATAAAAATTATAATTTTGTCATTGCTTGAGAAAGCAGCAAATAAATAAATAAATAAAATCAGTTAAAATGCAGAAAATTTATTTTACGCTTTTAATGTCATTTTGTCAAAATGAAGTTTTCAACATACGCTTTCTATTCCAAAAAATTTCGAAATGCAGGTATTTCGAATTACTTTGGTGCTGTTCGTTTAGTCAGGTGCAAGTGATAAATCGCCAAATGTTGCTATCACTCATTCAAACCTTTCAAAAGCATCGCCAATTGCAACCGTTTTATGTCATTCCCCACGCGGTTTTTAGTAATGATTAAGTAAAATTCGTTATGACTAATAATAAATAGATTTTCTTTGTGCATATTTTGTGTGTCCATATAATTAAAAATGGTGAAATGTGTTACCCAAAAAGAACCAGTAAAAATCTAAAATTATTAAATAGAACAAAATAAATTATAACCATTAAATATCTAAATATTATAAATAGAACAAAAGTACAAATCTAATGCCAGTTTTGAATTCAATGGAGTACACGTGATTGCAGGTTATCATGTGATCGTCATAAATTAGCCTTTGCTGTAGTTCAGTAGCGTAACGGAGAATATTAGGACCCCCTGAAATGTTAGGTTTTAAGCCCCAACTGGTTAAATACGAATTTCGTGTCAGGCTTTGGGCCCCTCTAGAGTCCTGGACTTCCTCGCGATGTGGGAATTGCGAGGGTGTACATTCCGCCACTGTTATAGCTTCAAGTGGCGTCTTATGTAGGCTTATTTTAATATGATTTATGCGTATTATTACCAAACAGAATTTTTTCCGTATACCGAAAACTCATCGAATGTAATTAATAACATAAAATATGGTACTCTACGCCAGAGGAGGCATCTAAAAATAAGCATTTGTACGATTAAAATCAGCCGAGATCGTTTTCTATATATGAGATCCCTCTGAGTTTAAATCATATCAAGACACTCTTTGTTATGCTGTGAATTAAAAAGTGGGTGCCATTTCATATGTGGTCCTCGTCACTTGACCAGGGCTTAAAATGACAAGATCCGTCGCCAATAACCCTCGTACTGCTTTATAGTACGAGGCCTCGTACTGCTAATATAACTCTCGCTCGCTTGAGTTGAAATCGACATGCAGCAACCACTGTATTTCTAATAGTGTCCCAAAATAACGATGCCCATTATCAATAGTCTTCATGTAGCTCCCTCTCTCTGTACTCAGGGGGGTCTTAAGGAATGGGTCTACTGGGCCCGGGCCTAGGACCTTATCTTAGGTGGGGGCCTTGTTCGTTTTTGACTCTGGCTTAATAAGTTTATGATGCGGATAATTTTATTGGTCAAAAATTATTCCCGTACATATTCTCCAAAAAAACAGGAAACTTCAAACGACATTTGAACTGGCAAAATTGGTAAAATTGTATTATTATGTAATGGTTGTTGTTCATGTCTAGGCCTAGGTTTAATACCATAAACAAGCATTCAGCTCATTTAGTTGAAATACGGCCGTCGGTCGAGCCAATTTGTGCCTATGTTTTGAGATTGTGATACACATTTATTTGTTTCAAATTACAATTCGAACGAGTATTTGACAAGGCATGCTACATACTGTCTACTTTTAAAGATTCCAGGTAAGGCCTACTATTGCAGGCCCTCAAAAAATCTTAAGATTTATCTCGACCCAGGGCCTCAAAGAGTCTCAAGGCGTCCCTGTCTGTACTCTATATCGATAATTCGAACCTAATCAAACCAAACCGTCTTCCATTCAGCTCAATTCGGTGTAACCGATCTATTTTAATGATACTAGGATCCGGTATCAGTTAGGCAGACGCCTGTTATTTTATCCTCATTTCTGATTTTCAATCAAATCAAGAGTATTATAAGCATCGAAATAACAGCTCGTCAAGACGGAGGTATTCCACCTGAAAATTCATCCACAGACCACGAGTCACAAAATCCTAACCCACATTCACCACGATTGAGACACAGCGCACTAATCATTAACGGTAATCACATTTTAATGCTATCTTGGTGATCTTTAATGTCCATATTTGTCTGTGGCAAATTTTCCTTAAGACTTACCGTCCAATTCGAGGAGTATGCTTGACCCCAAGTAGCTGTTGGGTCGCCACAAAAAAAAACTGTGTTTTTCTTGTCCGAATCGTGATTACCTGTTGAAAGAAATAACGGTTTCGATGACGCAGGCTCATGCTTTTCAGGGTTTAATAGCCTTACCTGTCTTAATTACTGATTGACCTTCAGTTTATCCTTCACGGTGCCATGTATGGACTACTTGCCGTTTTTAGGGGAGATTTACTGGATCAATATCCCTATCTTTCTCCCTTTCTCGCAAGAGTGATGGATGGGTATGATCGGTTTTTGAGATAAGAAGTGAAATATGAGTAAACGGTACGGGAAACACAATCGTTAACTGAGTTACTTAAAATAATATATTATCGAGTGGTCATGTTTTTACAAGAAAAAAATTATAGAAATTGGAAAAAATTCAAAATTAATTTTTTATAGGTAATAAACGCGTCAAATTTGAGTTTTTTTTATATTTGTATTTTATTAATACACCTTCTCATCGACGAAAAAATTACGCAATTTCTGACCCTTCTCACTCTCGACCCCAAAAGTAAATAAATGGAAATAGCAAATGAAGAAATATAACAGGAATAGAAGGTAGTGCCGTTTTAGGTTCATTTCGGGTCCTGGGTGCAAGCGATCTACAGACCCTTGGCACTGGAGGATCGAAATTTAGAACCAGAAAATATGGTTAAGTTCAGCTTATCTGAGCCTTTCTAGGCCTCTCTGGGCTCCGGGCCCCTGGACGCCCACCCCAAGCTCCGAATAGAAGGTTTCCGGAACTAATGCAACAAGCATAATGGATTACATGTTTTGTATTTTTCATATTACGTATAATTATTATGTGTTTGAATAGCAGCTATACATATACCGATTGAATTTGTGTGTTTTATATATAACCTTTTATAAACCGTGTGTTTAAAAGAAAATAGAGTTGGGAAATATAAATTTGAAATACAAGTTGATAGCTGGAATGGAAGTCGATCATAAAACGATGAATTTGATTGGTTGTTCTTTAACGTCGAATTCCTAGAGTACACTAGGACTACTGGAAGAATGCTCAAGAAGACTGAGCTCATTAACAAGGGCTTAGAACAGAGGTTCCCAATTTTTTTTTGTCTCACAGACTCCTTGCCCTACATATTTTTCGTTTTTGGATAGACCCCTGTTTACCTAATATTAAATTTTTTGCACATTTATCAACTTAAATGACTTTTTGAAGGCTGATATAGAGCTACTTACTTTAAAAGATTAAAATGTTTAACTGTAGTGGAGTGTTTAAAACCTAAGCACATGTTAATTAGTTTTAAATTTAAATTTAATAACACGTAAAATAACTGTTACATAAAATAACTGAGCAACAAGCAAAAAAAAAAAAAAAAAAATGCTTTTAAAGGGTGGGAATGAATCTGGCATTTCAATAACAAATTTTCAACATTTGGCATCAGTCTTGTCAAGTTTAACCCTAAATCTCCTCGGTTAGTATTGACCAGTCTTTTTTTTTTTTTTGGAGATTGGCAACCTTGGTGAAACTCGTGTCACTAGGAAAAATAATTAAAAAGTTTTTCACGATATTCCATATTTCGGGGTATAAATAGCAGGTATGTTTTTTAAATCCAAAATAACTGGCATCCATTTCTGAACTTTACTTTAAGATCTTCGTTAGGGCCTATTCTGATCAGTTCCTATTGTAATATGACATTTATTTTCTTCAATGTGACCATATGATTTCTTTGTCTACTGTGGTATTCCTATAATCAAAGCATTCTCAAATCTAGTTTCAAAATCTGAATAGCATTTAAATGAATGTAGGCAAGGTCGTAGCTACCGCCGTATCAATGAAAAGGGGGCCCCAAAACGTGTAAGAAAAAAATCGCAAAATGTTAATGGCCCCCAAGGAACTTTGATACAAGGCCCACTCAGGATAGCTTCGCCAGTGAACGTAGGTTAAAACGTAATCTTCCTGGTAGATTGTGACAAAATGAGAAACTGGGGAAATTCGTGATGTCCAACAAAAAACTTCTTTAGCTTAATCCTGGCAAGAAAAACTGAAATGAAAACTCTATTCATCTTGTTTTAATGAAATGTACGCTGCCACCTTGTAACTGTGCAAATTAACTTCATTAAATGTAGTAAATAAATATGTTAAATAGGTAAAATTCAATTTTCCCTTGATTACATTTTCTTTTAAAATTAGTCATGATCTGGTTTAATGGGAGCCACTATTGTGGACCCTTAAATTATTTTTTACTGACACAAACCCATGAAACTCGTCATAGACCACTGGGGGTCGATATTGGGAATCACTGGCTTAAAGCTACAAACCGACCTTTAGAAAACAACCACCCCTGCGTTCAGCCTTATGAGGCCAGTAAACAGACATTGTGGAAACTACACTCTTTACACAAGGCTACTTATCTATTCAAATTGGAGAAAGCTTTTTATTACTTCTTCGGACTGAATAATCGGACCGATCAGTTCCGCACTCCCTTCTCATTTAACTTTGTGTTTGTTTCTGAAAGGAACTCTCTTCCCTCTTCCCCTAGAGAAGTGGGGACAGAAAACGAGCGAGTCGACTGGCACAAAGTTGCCTCATGTGAAACTGGCCTTAGTGTTTTGTCTGCCACTCTCCAGCGCGACACTGAAACAGCTCCTTTTTATTGTTCTACATCACTTTCTTCTGACGATGACATAGGAAATCTTTTGCAGGGGATGCCAGCTCAGGTGTCGTCCCCTGGTCGTTTGACCAGAATTTAAAATTATTATATCTGCCACAAAAAAAAGTCGTTTTCTTTCTGCAGGCGAAAATAAATTAATAAAAACAATCAATCAATCAATCCTCCCTTCGTCTTAGAACAAACCTATGCATTCAGAATGCTGTTATATTATACAGAATATGTAATGCCTACCATAGCGTTGGTCAAATGGTCTCCACGTTGAGCTGGAGGACGACAGTGCTTCAGTCGAGTCGAAGTGTTTAAATCTTGATTCCACACGATAGACTCGTCATGCAGAGACGCTGATACACGTTAAATCTGTTCGAATGCACTTAAAAAAAACGTGGGAGGCCAGTTACGGTGTCGTCTTCGTCATCTAGCTTCGTCGACTAGTCCCAATATCCCGAAACAGATTTAAGATATCCTTCCTTCTTCAGTGGCTCGACAGCCCAGGGTGGGTCTTGGCCTTCTCAAAAAGCCTTTTCCGGGGCATCCTTCTTCTTGCTAGTGTTCTCCAATTTTTAGCTCTCAAAACTAAGAGGTCTTTTTCTAGGCCATCAATCCATCTCAGATTTGGTCTGCCTTTTCTCCGTGTGCCAATTGGCTTAGCAGTAAAGACTTCTTTAGTGGTGCGGTCTTCGTCCATTCTGACAACGTGTCCTGCTCATTTATATTCATTGTGCTTTGATTAAGTTAACTATGCTAGATTCTGTACGTGTTTTAAGATATATTTACATCATTTTTCTTACATATTATATTCTTAATACTTAATTATTTATTTTTACGAACATATCACAACCCCTTGCATTTTAACTGTTATTCATTTACCTTTGTAGAAAACTGGTTATTCTTTCAAAAAAATTCTTTTTTTTTCTCTTTTACATTTCACAATTTAAAAAAACAGTCCAGCCATGTGTGCAAATGTGCGTTATTTCAAATTCCCCGTTCCGTCATTTCTCAGTCTTAATACTATCTAGCGACTAATGTCTTTAGTAAATTGATCCTGAGGAGGGAGGCTTACTGGCACAAAGAACTCAAGAAGAAAATAGGGGAGAAAAGTTGTTCTTTGGGATAGTTTTTTTTATTAAAAAAAAAGAGCTCATTTTTTAGACGTAAGGAATCGAATTCCTTTTCTAAATTTCCGACTACTTAAGTAAAGTGCTATAATCTTCTCAAAAAACGTAATCACTTTCACCTTTTCTCTCTCTGTATCTTTTTTTTTCTCGCTTTGTTTGTTCCTTATGAGACGTTCTGAAACTTAGTTGAGTGCAGTAAAAAATGGATTGAGTTTTCCAAAATCTACACTTCGACTATTTTTTGTAGAAAGATTCACTTATTTTGCAAAAAAAGATATTTCATATGCCATTTTTTTCTTCTTATTTAGAGCCTAGTAATATAAGCAAATAATGAGAAAGGTTGGCGCCTTGGAACAATATTCAACCCTAAAAACATATTCCTAGGTCTAATAGCTTGCTAGTATATTTCTTTCACAATTTTACTATTACCTATAGTCTTGCAACAACCTTATGTATTTATAACTTTAAATTAGATTTATAGCAAATTGGTATATGATTGTATACGTCATCCACACATACCTTTTCACTATGACCACCTAAAACCAGTGCCGATTTAAGCTCAATTTGGGCCCTGGGCGCAGAGGATCTACGGGGCCCTTTGTCACTGGTGGATCGAAATTTATAATCAGAAAATCTGGTAAGTCCAGCTTATCTGGGCCCTTCCGAACCCCAGGCCCCTGGGTGCCCGCTCCAAGCACCCAACGGATAAACCGACACAGCCTGGAACAATGAACTTGCCTAGAGACAAAACCAGGGCTGAATATAAAGATCTCACGCTCTGTCTTTCCATTTCCACAAGTCCGATTCACTCACAACCGTCTTTTTACGCAATTTTTTTCCCAGACTTCTGTTCCTAAGACTTGTAAAATTTAATTTATTTTTTAACTCCTTGTGTTTTCTAAACTTCAGAAGCTGCATTTTCATTTATAAATAGTAATTTTCAGCTACAGGGCAATTAGAAAAGCTATCACCAACACTTCAAATTGCACAAATGGAAATTGGAGACCAACAGATTTTGGAAATTTAAAACGATAGATTCTGCAGTATTATAATATTATAAACATTGCTGCCTGAGGACAGTTTGTACACTTACAAAAAGTGAGGTTTAACCAGTTGTATGGTTATCCAACCTTCTCCCTTTCTGTTTAAAGTACTGAGCGAAGTCCTGTGAAAATTACTAATAGAAGTTCTAAATCAAATTTAAGTAAAAAGATATAAGTTATCTAAAGCTGCATGCGAAAATTTTTCGATCATGATGAACCAAAGAAAAATAGAGTAAAAATTTTTGCATCAGGAATAAGTTCCGAAAAATTTTTGCCAATATATTTTTTCTAAAAGTGCGTAGTTTAAACTATAATTATAGGAAAAACGTTAAGATTGAATTCATTATTTTACCATATCATAACACTAATAGTAGGAGATAAAAAAAAAAGGTTTACTGAATATTTTAAGAGCTACAGTACCGCCATCTATGAAATGAGTGGAGAATTAATTGAATGTAGTTAATACGCATAGAAACAAGAATATTTTTGTATATTTATTAAAAAATTCAACTTCATATGATTTTCTGAAAAAATGCATGCATAAAATAAGCGTACTTTTTTGGTGTGTGTCCCAATTTTTACTATGCACCCCGCCTAGGGTACGCGTACCCCACTTTGGAGACCATTGGCGTAGCCAGACATGAATCGGCTCTGTATCCAAATACCTTGGGGCCCCTGTAGCTTACGGGCCCCGAATCCTTGATACGGGGTTAGCTACGCCCCTGTTGGAGACCATCTATCTATCTAATCTGAAGCATAGGCATGCGCAATAAGGCAGCTTTTACTGTCCTGTATATCGTTAAAGAATTTCAGCTGTTGCCATTCCTCTATGTTAAAAAAACCATCGAAAATCTGGAAAAGGCGTTCTTGATGTCTTTGTTTCCTGCTAAATTATTCTCTTGATAGAGGAATCACTTTGGGGGGCTAAATACTAATGGAAGCGGCGACCTTGTAGCGAAACATAATCATTTTCTTGCCTTAAATTACTACGTCTGTTTTAAGAAATGTCATGAATAATCTACCCGACCATCATAAAGTTTTCATGGATGGAAGGGTTATTTCAGAAACCGTAATTTAGACGCTTTTCTTTTTCTTTCGAAATTGTTTTAAAAAATTCATATTGTGACTGTGTACATATCAGTAGTCGTAAATATATCTACCATACAATTCCGCATTTATTGTTGACGATTGAAATCTGAAATTTAAGAAAAATTAATAATGAACCTTCTTACTATAAATCGTGAAAAAAAAATGGCGTTCTATCAATTGTTCTAAAATGAACGCAATTTTTAAGGAGACAGACCAAATTCAAAATTTTGATTTGAAAAACAACTTAAAAATGAATAATTTTTTTTATATCTAATCTCTGTTGATTTAGAATATACGTATAAAATTATTTTAAGAATATTATTAAATTAAAATATTATTTAAATGCAAATGTTTGGCAAAAAAAAAAAAGAATACAGAATGTCATTTTCAAAACATTCTCCTTTTTTATGAAAAATGCTTCTGTAATTATAATATTTAGTCTCTGTATAGCTAAGACTTCCGTACAGAAAGTGAACTAGGATTTGTGGATTCTATTCCTGTTTTAATATATCAGAGTAGAAAAATTTAAAAAAAAACATTAGTTTTTATTTTAATGTATCGTAACTCTGAAAATAATGTGAAATCTTCAAAACCTCTTGTTCGGTCTCTTTAGAGAAATTCTAGTTATATATATGGGCTAAATATTATTAATATTATAGAAACATTTAGCATAAAAGGAGAATGCTTTGAAATTGACATTCTCTCTTCACATTTTAGCCAAACAGTTGCATTTAAATAATGTTTTAATTTAATAATATTCTTTAAAAAGTTTTATATGTATATTCTAATTAAATTGACTCTAAATATCAAAAAAAAATATTCGTTTATGTGCTTTTCCACAACCATGGTTTTGAATCTAGTCAGTTACCTCAAACGAGTTAAACAGTAAATTCTTAAAAAATATATATAATTACCCTGATTTAAGACATTGAATACATAATATTTAAAAAAAAATTTTCATTTTGAAATTTGAATTGAATGGATCGTCTGACTGTTGCCAGATAATTATGAATATAAATTATTCGCTGCAATAAACTGTACATTAAAAACAGAAAATAACGTTTTTCAGTTTCAGTGGTGAAAAAACAATTTTTTAAAAATGCTTTTAGAGAAAGAAACTCGTGCGAAAGTATGGGAGGAGTTCTTTTACAAATAAAAAATAAATAAATCTAAGCAAATTTAAATAAAATTTTACAAGTGAAATAACAAATAAATTTTTTACTTTAAAACAAACCAATACAAAAAGAGAACTATTTGATGACATATGTTGATCTTCGATGCATTATCGTTGCTTTAAATTTAAGAAAAATCGTCTGCAATTAAAAGGCGTTGCCATTTATTCTACACACATCTAACTTTAAAATCCTAAATAATGCGTTGAGAAAAACAGATGATAATAATAGCAAGTAAATTATATTACACACAGCAAAGAAATTTTAACTCAACATTACTTTATCTTTTTAAATATAATTATATACTATTTTCTCTTAAACTTAATTATATACTGTTTGTTTTTCTATTTCTTCTTTATAGAATATTCTTTTCAAACAAATACCCGAACGCAAAAGAGACGTGATTTAAAGATTAACCAACGGATGGAATGAAATACTTCTAAAAGTAAAACATGTAAAAAATAACGAAATCCGGTTTCTGCAAAAATATACACTTTTGTACCTAATCATTTTGAAATCCGCTTATAAATATGGTTTTCATTGTTAAGTTGAAGGCTTGCTCATGCTGATTCTATTTAACATGGGATTTTTATTTACCTAACATAGCCCCATGCTAGGGAATATAATAGTTCGGAAGAGATGAAATCCATCAAGATTAAAACTGGAAGTAGGTATGATGTAGGGAAAAGCACACAATGCTTTCTCCATGTTGAAATATAGTGGAAATTGTTGTTTTCTTTAGGAAATCAGTATTCCCATGGATTAAATGCGAGATTTGACGTCTAACTGTTTTCGTAAGTGGAAGATTCAGCAACCACAAAAGAGCATCTCGAAAGCCAACCAAAAAAAAAAGTTGCCTTGAGTTATTATACACCAAGTAATACCAAAGGTTATGACTTTGAAAAGTGGCAACGAAGATTTATGCTTTTCGAATTGTGTTTTGAATATTTTCAAACAGTGAATGGAAGAACTGAAACAGCCAGTTTGAAATGAGGAGGAAAAAAGGATTTCTCCAAAATAGGTGTTACCTATGCTATTTTCTACTATGAAACATAGATAATTTTTATACTGCATTTATGTAGTAAATCGTGTATTAATTTTGAATAGCCACGATTTAAGTTCCTTACATAATTTGAAAAAGAACACTCTAATGTTTTTCTAAGAAGTTTTCTGTGTCTTGCTTTTGATGCATAAAAGTAGAATATCGGTATTTCAACACTGAATAACTTTTTAAAGCTTAGTACCGACAATGTGCCTCACTCGAGCACCCCACTTCACCTCATCTGGATGTGCGATTGAGGAATCAAAGCGATATGGCGTTGAAATTTTGACACTTCACCCTATTCTCCCGATCTCACCCCAAGCTACTTTTTCGAAGAAGAGTCGAAGTTTTGACCACACAAATGACGTTTTTTCAAGAGGGAGAACAATGATTTTCGACACCATCTTCTGAGTTCTACCCAGAATCTTAAAACTTTCATAAATTTGTTCTACATTCAGCTGAATAAAAACTGTTTTTAATAGTTTATTTGGTATATTTTAAGAATTATAGCGTACTTTTCCATCTTTAGAATTTTATATCCGAGACTTGTAGGATTTAATTAATGAGGATTTATTACTTCCCCCCTTAGTATGATTGGGACCACCCCCGTGACGGCTACAGCTCCATTGCCAAGCTGCACGATGAAGATATTCCAAGGAGAACCCGATGAAGGAATAATTGCAGAAAACGTAAAAATAGGAGACCTCTTGAGTCTAGTTATTAGTATTGATTTCCAAGGTATGTAAAATTAACTCTCACAAATAATGATTTTTATACCAGTTAATTACAGAACTTCTTTTACATTACTAAATAATAATGCCGTTTGATATTAATATCAAGGGAAATCAAAGATTTTTTTTTACCCACTACAACTACTCAAGCCTCTAATTCTGTGGCTTTGTTGTTATGGAAACAGGAGTAGCCCACTTTCAGTGAGGGAGAAACAATAAGAAATGTATTTCTCAACAAATTGGAGACTAACTATTGAGTAGATTAGTAGCAATGCTATGAAAATAAATGTGCTTGAAATAGAAATTTATATTAAGTCTAATCAGTTTTTTTATTCCATTACTTTCAAATTCTATATTTAAGCTGTGCTCTTTGCATACATAACAACAGACAGACACATAATGATTTTAAGATATACAAACAGGTTCAAAGTACTTTTTTTTAAAAAAAAAATGAGCATATTAAAACATTATAAGAACTTTTTAAGGATCAATATCAATAAATATTTATAGTTAATTTAAAATAAATTATATATATAAATTTTACGAAAACCCACTGTATAAGTGAAATTTTAGCAGTATTTTTTTAAAAAATTCTTTAAAGCAGAAAAAAAGAGTAATCAATATGTAAATAAAAGTATTACTAAAATAAACTATATACATTTATTTATGGAACATTCTAACATTTTAATGTTTTATTAAAATATAAACATTTTAGAGAGCCTATTGAATAAATATTATATGACATGTGACACATATTTATGAGGCTGTTACTGAAATAACAGGTCATAATTTAGAAAATATTCAAATAGTACTAACTGTTTTAGCACATTCCCTTGAAAATAATATAAATATCAGCTTCAAAAAGTTTCGTAGGAAAAAAATTTATAATATTTTGAGCTAGACTCCCTGTGATAGATTTTGAGTCATTGAAATGTCTATTTCTAATGCATGAAAGAAGCACTTCCTGTTTTTCTAATTGTATATTTTTTTTTGTAACTTGGCTTCTATGTTATACGTAAGAAAAATATACGTTTTATGAAGCCAAAAGATTGCTGTATTCAATAGAATAAAAAATATGTGTTCCAATCAAAATGGGTCATTTCAATATGTTCGGATTGCTTAAAAAAATTCAGGTATATATATATATATATAAAATATTTTTAAATAAAACTTTTTAAATATGCTCTGAAACTCAGTATTTTGTAAAATTCACAATGTTTTCTTTAAATAAAATATTACATTTTCTGCTGAATTCATTGGTGAATATTTTTCGTCAACTCATTCATATCCTTGTAAATATATAAAAATATTTTTTTAACGAGGAAAATAATTGTATCAATAATTGATACAATTATTTATTATTATATATTTAATTTATGGAATGAGTGAAAACTATCCAATGTAGTAATTAAATGTAAACTAGCAATGGTATTCTTCATCATATTCCACAAAAATATTTTCAATAGATATATTTTTACTGTTTAAATTTAAAAAATCACTTTCACAAAAAAGAATAGTTTTTTCAGTTAATACATAGCACTCTTATAATAATTCCAAACGATGTTTATTGCATAAATTACGATCAGAAAAATGCCAAACGATTTTTTTTTATTCTTATTCTGCAGATGCATATGGTCTCAAGGTAACCAACTGCTTGGTGAGAGATGGTTTGAATTGGGGTGAACAACCGCTCATCAATAACGAAGGGTAAACTTTTTACTTTTTTTTCTATGTAACAAACATACAATGAAAGCATTGATTATCCATTGTTGACTGTTGCTCTTTTGGCGAGTTCAAAACATACATAATTCCAATCGATGTCGTTGAGAAAGGTGAAAGTGTAGCACCAAGAATTCCTCGAACTTCATCGGCATGGATTTTACTATCACCAAAGCTAAATTGACCTGGAACAATAGCGATCCTTTGTTGACTCTGAATCAGGACTAATCTTTGTTTACTTTTTAAAGTAGAAAAGAAAAAGATCGTGCAGAATAAATCTCGTGAAACGGAGATATAAAACATTCGATTCCTTTTTTATTTCTTTATTTGAAATGTAATGACTCAACATCTCACGTTTATTTTTGCACAAACATATTTTTATGACTTCGAAATTGGTGGAAAGAATGAAAATAATTTGTTGATGAGAATCAAGTTGCTAAAATAATGTAGACTGTCAATTATGGCGCAATAAGTTTCGGCTTGGCGGAAATTTTCAATGAAAAAAAAACCCGCCAGTTTGGCGGAATAACTTGTTAGTTTGCTATGGCAGCCAATACTTCCGCTTGAACTAGTCAATTTGTATAATGTGTTGCGATCGGGAAAAAAATAACTTATTTTCTTGTAAAACTAAACACTTTTCTTTTTATTTTTAACTTCCTCCTATTGGTTTAATTATTTGGTTCTTAATTAACCCAAACATTTGTTTAAAAATATCATCAATTTCACTTGCCACTTCCAGCGTTTGGTGAAGAAATGGATTTGAATTAAAGCTTTTATAGGAGTTTTACTAATGTTTTGAACACACACAAACATATGAATTGGGGGGGGGGGATTACCTTCTGAAAAATGTTTATGAGTATGTTAAATGATATTTATATAACAGATAGAAAATTTATGCACTATGATAATTTTTTCGGTTTCTTAGCCATTCATTTTTTTAATAACTATGTATTTATATCATTATTTTTGTTTTAAAATGAAAAGCGTCCTGTTAGTCACATTTGGCTAACTGTGGTTATGTTTTTAGAAAACTAATTACCTTTTTATGTTTGAGATGTAATAATATAATTATTTAAAAAAATACAAAATAGATGATTATTATATTGTAAAATTAATCTGTAATTTTATTTGAATTTTGATATTCTCTTTCGTATTTATGTGAAAGAAAGAAAAAAACTTACTCTCCGTCACTTAAATAATAGACCATCGATCATTTTCGCCAAATCAAAAACTGTCGCCAAATGTCGTGATATTCAGCCAACAATGAAGAAGTTCCGGCACACGCTTAAACGTAATAACAATGTATATAAATTGTAAGGGGCACAGCATGTCTATTTATTTGAAAACAAAGAAGCCCCAACGTGAACCACGTAGTTGTTGTTAGATACTTTTTTCACTTAAAATTTAATGGATTTTTTGTTGTTAAAATAATGGAATTAAAGAAAAAAAATATAAATTATAAAATTAATTATTTTTGCCACGTATTTAACTTTGGCTTAAATTCTTCAAAATCGTCGCCAATTTATTGATATGGAAGCACCTATATATTTTTGAAATTTGTAATATTTACCAATTGAAATCGGGAGTGAAGCTATCGATAGTTTAAAATACTTTTCATCTATCGAATCACCCTCAAATATTGAACATTTGTTCCTAATTATTTTATGTTCGTAATGGGCTTGCGGATTGGTGCTTTACCATTGCAGAGACCTGGTAAAGACCAGACCATTGCAGAGACCATTGCAATTCCAATCGCCAATTTCGTCGCCCAGTTTCCGCTACAGAGGGAGGCATCTGAGCTCTGTCGATGCGAAACCGTACTTAGGAGTTTAATTTTGCAGAGAGTACCCGAGCCAAACAGGCACTCAAGAGATCTTTCATATGCCGTATAATCATCCGACATGCTGCAGACGCGGTCTCTTTTTGAAGAATGCAATGACTCTCCCGATTGGGTCATTGCATTCATTGTCCCGAATTGTGAGACTCCCGAGTATCACAATTGACAAGTATTTCCGTACAGTGTTCGTCTAATGAGGCGACGCTACAAGACCCTTTGGATGTTTAAAGATAACGTTTTGGATGAAAAAACTCGATGGTTGGCCTTCCCGCAGACCGGATTTAAATCCCCTCAACTATAAATAGTGGTCAGTATTGAAGGAAAAGATGTACCAGAAACGGCATCCCAGTGTGGACAGATTTAAGGTATTAGGTATCTGACTACCCTAAAACTGTGAATTTTGCCAAAAATTGCCAATTTTTTTGTATGACTTTATTTTATGGGCCATCTTATTAGCTTTATAAAAATACTAAGTTTATCATTTTCCGTTGACTAGAACAAAAACTACAAGTATTTTAGTAAAAGCAGATGCCATAACTTTAAGCAAGATGTCATACTTTAAAGCGCGTTTTACTCGAAATGAGATTTTTTGAAAATAATCAAACGGGGTCAGCGATTGCTAAAAAAATTTTGAACATAATTAACTGAAATTTTTTCTGTAAGTTCTGTATAATTGTAGAATTGTTTTAACCTTCAGATTTATCAATCACTGTTTTATTACAAAATTATAGTCCCTTATGTGAATATAATTGGGCATTTTCATATAGTAACCGAGATAAAGTGCTCTAGTTTTTGTAAAAAAGAAAATATCTCTTATTCTGAAGGTCATTTCAAAATTGAATAGTATAGCAACACATTAGATTGAAAAAATTGAAAATTTGTTTATAAACCTTTGGTGCAGAATGGGCCGCGTTTATGCTATTTTTTGTCAATTTTTACCTATTTTTTCCCATTTTAGTAATAATAATTTCTTTTTCTCTTCTTAATTTTAGCACATTTTTCTTAAAATGCACTAAACAAATGTAAAAATAACAAACAAAAAAATCCCCATACCTCCTTTTTTAAAAAAGAAACTGCCGCAACCAGTCGGATACATTAAGAAAAACAGCGATGAAATTGCCCATGGAGGACATGCGTGCCTTGATAAATGATTGGCCAAAGATGCCAGTGTGAAGTCAAAAGGTGATCATTTGAATGAAAAAGTGACAAATATTAAATGTATCGGTACATTAAAAATTTAAGAAAATTAAGTTTTAAATTTCATGGCGAAGTTTCTTCTGTATTTTAACTACTTTATAATTTTATCAGAACTTATATGACACGACGAGGTAATTAAAAAATCATGTTTTATTAATCATTATCAATCAGGAATTTTGTTAGTAATTTTATCTTTAAAAAAAAATTTTTTTTTCTATCCAAGAGTGCTGTCACTCAACAGCTTGTTTGCTCGAAACAATGTTCGAAAATTCTTCTTGTCGACGCCATTTTGAGACGCAACGCTAATTGTTATGCACGGAATCTAGCGAAGAATGTTCGTCATTTTCTATAGCCCATTACCTCCAAGTAATCTAAGTGGAGTTAAAAAGATTGCTCTGAGACAAAAAGTTGTAATTCGAGAAACTGAAACGGATAATGAACTTTCCCGGAGACAGTGAAAACGTGATGAAAATTAGAATATTTTATGTACTTAAAAAATTCGGGTTTAAAAATTCATGTTTATTATGCTATAAAGTATATATTAGATACTAGTTAGGTTATAAATATAAATATTATAAAAATATATTTTGGATTTTTCTTTTGATTTTTATTTTTAAACTTTTGAGAATGTAGTTTATTTTGAAATATATTAGGACATTTTTTTCTCTACTTCTTTATGGAGTTCCATACTTTTTTATTATCTAAAATAGGGTTGTCCAGTTTTTTCTATCTCCTCTGGGCTGCATTGGTAGAAAACGATTGGGGGGGGGGGGGAGCACACAAAATATATTTAACACTACACTATCAATATTCGATTACCCACGCGTCACTGGGTATTTCATGATAATATATAACAATAAATTTGTAAATTATTGATATGTAATGGTTTTAAATTATTGATATGTGTATTCGAAAACATTTTATAGCCCTCATCTCTTGATTTAAAAAAACAGAACATGAATTTCTAAAACAAAATATATTTATTTTTACGCGTCTGCAAGTCCCTTTGAGAACAAATATAAGCAAAACTCGTTCAGATCTCTACTCAACAAAAGAAACAGGATTGCCACTTCCCGAGTCCGTACGTCTAAGTAGTTCAAAAAAGGAAATTTTTATCTTACCCACCCTCCTGGGAAACCGATTTATTCAAAACCCTTTCAACGAAGATCCCTACTCAACAAAAGGCACATGCTTGTCAAATTTTAAGTCTCTTGGTCTTATATTCAAAAACGGGAATTTTTTTTTATCAGTAATACCCTTTTAACCACCCTTGGGATTTTTGCAAAATTCGTTCTTTTTCGCTGTCAAATCAAAAGATATCGCCAAATATACATAATTAGTTTCTAAACATGAGCGGGAATGGTTTTCCACTACTGGCTGCATATCACATATTTGGCGACTTAGTACATACACTAACTCATCTTTAAACAAGAAGGTTTGGGAAAAAAGATCACTATAAATCACATCTTTCAATAGAAACAATGCATTTTTACATGAATTTTTTTAACATGTATGCTTCGCAAACGAAAGAGAATCGTATAAAAACATAAATTAGGTTTATTTCCTTTGCTCCATGCTCACTTCTTTAGTTGCATGTGTGTTGAACATCCCAGACCTAAACTCTGGTAATTAAATATTATAAGATATTTTACAATTTAAATTATAACGAAAATAATTATTTGGCATTTATTATATTAAATTAGTATATGAATATCTGTGTAACAGATTCATTAAGGTATCCGACTACGGGCGACTTTTTTTAAAAAAAAATGGAGATTGTGGAATTTTGGGGGTATTAGATTTGCTTAGTACATTTTAAGAAAAATATGCTATAATTAAGAATAGAAAAAGAAATTATTATTATTACTAAAGGGGAAAAAATGGGGAAAAATTTACAAAAAATAACATAAACACGGCCCATTCTGTACACAAAGTTTATGAACAGATTTTCAATTTTTTAATTCTGATGTGTTGCTATGTTATTCGTTTTTGAAATGACCTTCAGGATAAGAGATATTTTAATTTTTATAAAAACTAGTGAGTGAGTGTATATTAACGTCGCAATGATTAGCAACACGAGGGCTTTTGGCGACGGTCCGCGTAATTTTGAACCATGGTCAAGTGACGCGGACGACACCTGAGCTGGCACCCCCTCTCCTAACTACCACACCACACCAACGGGAGGACGTTTGAGCTCTCGACAGATTTATTTATAAAAACTAGAGCCCTTTATCTTTGTTATTATATGAAATTGCTTAAGAAACAGTGATTATATTTACATTAGGGACTGTAAATTTTGAAAGAAAACAGTGATGGATACATCTGAAGGTTAAAACACTTCTACTATTATACAGAACATACGCAAAAAATCCCAGTTAATTATTTTTAAAACTTTTTTAGCAATCGCTGTCCCCTTGTGTATTTTCAAAAAAAAAAAAGCACATTTTGAGTAAAACGCGTTTTAAAGTATGACATTTTGTTTAAAGTAATGGCATCTGCTTTTACTAAAACACTTGTAGTTTTTGTTCTAGTGAACGGAAAATAATAAACCTTTTATTTTTTATAAAGCTCATAAAATGCCCTATAAATATAATCAGAAAAAAAAAATTGTCAATTTTTGGCAAAATTCACAATTTTAGGGTAGTCGGATACCTTAAATCTATTTTTAAAGTGATGCTCTGCCCATAAATATCCATACTTCCCATATATATTTATTGCACCTGCAAAAAGTGTATCAGAGGTATCACACTTTTTTCTGGTTTAATTGATGTCTAAGTGAAGTATATAATGTGTAGATGGCTAGAAAAGGATTTTTTTTTAAAAATGTTCAGATGTAACTTTTCTTAATCAATGCCAAAATGCAATAATATTACAACTTTTGTTTGCCTTTTTTTCCACAGGTGTCCAGTAGATGAGGATATAATGGGTCCATTCGATTATGTACACAATAAGACACAAGCCCGAGTGACTTTCCAAGCTCACAAGTTTCCTTACACTTCATCTGTGTATTACCAGTGCAATGTGAAGATGTGCCTTAAAAATACTGGAGGTTGCGATGATGTGGTAAGTTGCACCATCTGTTGTATCCCAAAACTAAATTTACTCGAACCTTAACTGCTGACCACCCTCTATGCTAGGGATCGGCAGACCCCAGCTTTTTGCATAGACTAAAAGTTGGGAAACTTAGGAGTGAAGAGCTAAGTTGTGTAAGTGCAACAAGATAACACAAAGATATCAAATAGCCATTTACGTGCACACGCGTAAGCTGGAGGGTGGGGGAAGAGGCTCCAGTAGCGATCGCAATCGAGACTGCTCTGCTTCATTCAACACTTTTTTTAATAATATTTTAGAGGCCTGTGATCCTCAAGCTCAGGAAATTGACACTAAACCGAGTGAGCTAAGCTAAACAATTTTACTCTGACTTGACATTTTCGCAAGGCAACAGAGCTGCGTCAGTAGCCCTCAATCCCCTATTTGGAACTGAGAGTTGGCATTGTGTTGTCGACTTGGATGGTTAGGTAGATGAATGGCTTTAGGAAGAAAAAACAAATGGAATAGCTGGCAGAGAAAAACCTCGTCTTCTTTGATGAAGCCTTTTGATTGTATTCTGGGAGTGGGCTTTTGGTACTGACTGCCGGATTCAGAGTAAAAAAAATCAATGCAGTTTAAAATTAAAGAAAAAAAAATATGGAATTAAAAGAAAAAAGGGGAATTTTTGAAATTAAGATGAAGAAAATTAAAGCACTTCATTAACATATATACAATACTATATTAATTAAAATAGTGGTAGCTATTTGTAGAATATACTGACCGACAAACTTGAGGGGTGTGTAGGGAGTACAGAGACCCCTCGGAATAAAATAGGAATGCAGGGTCGGAAATGTAGTTGCGAGCTATGGTGGAAAGCAGCAGAGGAAAAGAACTGAAACAGCAACACATTTATGGGACAGAAAATATTTTATTGAAAGGTTGTACTATAACAAATGTTCAAATTACACAGAAGTCGTTAAGCTGTGGCAGAGTCGCAAATGATTCCAGCACTCGGTTCACCGTCTTTCAGCTTCATCTACCACAAGATTGCCAGGAGGAATCTTCCAGAACCTAAGGAATTCTTTTCAGCGTCAATGTCAGGCCTGCCAGACGACTTCTAGTCGTCGCGATAGCCACAACCGATTTGCAGTAGCATTAACATTGGGAAAAAAGGGTGCGTCTTAGATTCGAGTAAATAGGTAGTTATGTTTTTAAAAATACATATAGGTAGAAGTGAAAAGCCACAACCGTATTTACAAAGGGTCATGGTTTTCCTATCCTTGGCATAGACAATTACGATTCTTCAGACTGCTGCGTTTACCTATTAAAAAAATAATTAGGTCTACAAATATCATTGTTTTCCCTTTCTTTCTCCTTCTCATTTATAAGATTATCTATTGAAAATATATATACTTGAGAAATCCAATTTCTTGTCACAAGTGGGCAGTTATGAAACGACTACCTAAAATAGAAACAATATTTGATACATGGAATAGTTTGCCTGAAAGACATGACGATTAAAAAAATTTTTAGTATTTTCCTTGTTCCCAGTATTTAGTTCTACATATTTCTTGGAACAAACTATCTCTTCTATGAATAAAATAAAAAATAAGCCAAGAAGAAAGAAACGATAACTTAAAATTATGCCTAAAATTGAAAGTAAGTAGCTATTGCCAGACATAACAAAGCTTTCAAAAGCAACGCAAAGCCATTGTTTAAACTGTAGTAAGTAAAAAAATTCTTACACTTATTAGGATTTCTCTGCCCTAAAAATACGAAAATGGGTGTAGCTTGACCAGGAATATCTGAGTTGGGGTCATTAAAAAATAAGTGGTTTAGTAAAAAGGAAAACCAATGTCAATTTTATATGAAAGTAAAATAGAGATGTTACATATTCATTATAAACTTCCAAACTTGTATAGGCAAGAACAGCCAGCCAATTTTAATTATTAGTGTGTAAACAGAAGAAAAAAAAAGTTCTAGAACGTTTCGGTATTCTTGCTTTGGAAATTTTTCCACGAATCTTGGAAAGTTTAATTCTCCAAATTAAGATATTTTGACAGTGGTTATTGTTGCACTGAGACGCAGAAATGAAAATATCCGCAACAGTTCTTAGTTTTTAACTGGATGAAAAATGTATCTGTGTGTTAACTTAATAATATAAAAAGTATTGTGTGTGTGTGTGTGTGATTTGGGCATGACAGTTTTAAACGTGATGATTACCTTAAGAAAGGGAATGCTCCTTGGGTGCGCTCGCATATGCATATTAAAATAACTGTCTAATACTTTTATATAAGGTTTCATTGACAATTTGGCTCTTTTCTCTTGAAAGTCTGCCGATCCTTCTGTATATTGATTACTTTCCTAAGCTAGACATAGATTGGGCATGGGCTATTTATTCTCAAATAGAAGACCGACATTGTCCATGAATCCTCCTCTATAAATTGTGCATTGATCCTATTTACTTGGTTACTTAAATAATAGAAGAGCTAGTTGTGAGCCATTTATATCATGATTCAAAGAATCTGATAGAATAACCTTTCCAAATACGCTTGATTTCCAATATTAAAATTTCTAAATTTTATTTCGCGAATAGAAATTAATTTCAGTCCACTAAATTCATCTGACGTCATAATCACAGGACAATAGCTATCACGTTCTTCCAGCCAATCAGTTCATAAATTCATGTGATGTCATAGTCACATAATAAGAGCAATCACGTGTTCCCAGTCAACCATTTCAGCCGTACGCTGTTGCCAACTTTTGCTTTTTGCAGAAACTTTCTTAAAAAAAGCACATTTGTCGGTAAAAATAACGCTTATTCTTTAGTTGTTTTAAAAAAGTACACATTTAGTATAATATTTTTTTAATTTCGAAAAAAAAAAATTGAAGAATTTTACTTTTATTTCTATCACATATTTGGTTTTCGATATACTATGAATTTTACGACCAGGAAGTTGTAAACAAACTTTAAAAATGCTTCAAAAAAATTTTAATGTTTATATCAAGTTCTTCCGAAATGAGATTCAAACTAATTATTACATTTTTGTAAATTCAGTGGCAATATTTAAAATAGAAAATTTAAAAAGCAATATATTTTAAGGTTAAAAATATTATGTACTGATAACGTTTTTAAATTTGTTTTTTCGAAAATTTTCATGTTAAATAAAAAAAAAAATCGAAACGATATAAATGGAATCGATTCATGTTACATTAAAATAATTTTAATTTGTATTCGTGCATTATATATTGCATAGCAGTACGCACAGAATATCATTTGCAAGAGAAAAAAACACTCTATTACGCAATGATGAATATCTTCTTATTTACTATGCACATTCATTTACATAGTTCGTAAACTAACTTAAGCCTAACTTCCGAATTCCCAATTGAATGCATGAAAAGATTTGTTCTTGTTTTTCGTTCTTATTTTTTCTCATCTTCATTCTCCTTAACCTTTCTTTCTCATCTTCGCCGTCAGCAAGTACTTGGTATCGAAAAACTTCATCTACAGTTTAGCATATAATGAGTTACAAGAATAAGAAAACAGCGAAAGAAAAACGAAATGAGAGTTGCTGACAGCAATCGTTTTTCCAACGATTACTGTCAGCAAATCTCGTGTCAAAGGAGGTAAAAGCAGAAGAATTTTTATTTTTGTATTTTTTTATGTACGGAACAAAACTACCAAATAGTAAATCAAAAGTAACACATCTCTTTTTGTTTCTGTATATCTAATCCAAAAGGGTATTCCCCTTTAAGAGCGTGCATAAATATGAAAATAAGAATCTTGATAATAACGAGCTGGTATTTTTTGAAGAGGAAGAAGAAATCAGCTTAGAGATGAAAAAATGACATAAGATTAGAAATGTAATAATAATTTTTGAAATACGGTAGCATATTTTGATTGATTAACACACTTGCTGATAGTATTGATAAATTAATTTGAAAGTATTCTAATTATGAATGTGCGTTCTATAAGGGGAAAAAAACTGGCAGTTATATAGAGACTGCCAATAGAAGTGAAAACTTAGAACTTTTAGTATTAAAATTTGAAATTTAATAATGTTTGAATTAAAATTATCAACTTCAATCTGGTTTTCACATCTATTGACACTCCGAGCAACAATTATATGCATGTGTGTGTGTTTGTATATGGTTTTTTTTATTATTCAAATATATATATATTACGGGCTGTACAAGATCATGACAAAATATAAATACAATTCAATTGAAATAGCAATTAATGTACAATCATATTACTTATGGATAGTATTTATATTTACTTAAATTTCAATGTACTTGATTTTTAATATTATTTTAATTGTTTGCATCATTGTCATCATGAATTTCAACAATACTTAGACTTTTTATACTTTCAATTTTTAGCGCGTTTTTCACGTAGTGTAAAAAAAGCGCTATTAGGACGCAAATTTCGTCTTCGTCTTCGTTCCATATTTTGTCGTACCTTTTTCTCAGCCAATAATTAACCGATTGACCTCGGGTTTTCGGTATTTGATCGCATTTGTGCCCTAGATAAGCCGAATCATATTTAAATTTAATAATTTTTTAAAAAAATTTAATTTTTTAAATTTTTTTTAAAAGTATAATACACACTACTTTCTGTTAGTAAAAAGTTCATTAGTTGCATTATATTGTAAAATACAACATGTGAAAAACGTACTAAAATTACTTGGCCATGCCAATGATTGATATCTTATTTTCATTTTGTTCTAAAAAAGATACAATAGGCTTATGGTAACTAAAGTACGAAAGGAAAATGTTTGATTTAAATTTATCTAAGTATCGCGTAATAACCGCATCGATCGTCCTTTTATGTTTTGTAGTACTGAGTTTTCGATTATTGGACATATTTAAATTAAGTGTTTCACTTAGAAATTCAATTAGTGGTAGGTTTTTATCATATGCAAAGTTAATATTGAAGTCTCCACTTAAAATCATCAGTACGTTATCATATATATTTTTCGCCAAATCTTTTTTCGAGTATTTCAGAACCTTCTTTTGTATAAATCATCAAATTTTCGAATAAAAATTGTTGCATTTGTCTCATATATTTCCCAGGCGAAATATAAACGGCAACCATTAATATGCATTGCCCATTCTCGGAATCGCAACGAGCCAACGCATATTTCGCTTATATCAGAAACATTAACACCAATGCTTCTAGTGAATTTATTATGTCCATATGTGAAGTAATGAAGTGTGACGTATCTTGAATATTGTGATAAATAACTATGCCTGCTGCTGGAACTTCGGGTCTTTTACAACTTACAACAAAGTTGAAATTCGGAATATCAAGTGGTTCTTCGCCCTTCGTACGAATTTCTGGCAAAAGCAGAACATTTGACTTTTTAGCGCGTTTTTCACGTAGTGTAAAAAAAGCGCAATTAGGACGCAAATTTCGTCTTCGTCTTCGTTCCATATTTTGTCGTACCTTTTTCTCAGCCAATAATTAACAGATTGACCTCGGGTTTTCGGCATTTGGTCGCATTTGTGCCCTAGATGAGCCGAATCATATTTAAATTTAATAATTAAAAAAAATTTATTTATTTATTTATTTTTTTGAGTATAGTACTACTTTTTGTTAGTAAAAAGTTCATTAGTTGCAAGATTGAAAAAAAAACACCATGTGAAAAACGAGCTAAAATTACTTGGCCATGCCAATGATGATATCTTGTTTTACGATAGCATCATTTTTTAGGTCAGCTGCATGCGCATGCAAACTTTGACAATTGAATGAAAATATCGATAATCCTTTCTGGTTGGAGATGAATTCTAGAAAAGTTTTGGTGCCGTTTGTAGTGTATTGTTTTGTAACCTTTTCAATTCTAACGTTAGATCCTCTCGATGACTTGTTGAACTTTTATGATGTTTATTTGCATTAATAACCATATTTTAAACTTCAACACATTAATCTTGAATTTTTAATAGATTTTTTATAATTTTTAATTTAAAAAAATATGATTGAACAACTAGAAGTCTGATATGCCACGGTAGTAAGAAAACGTCTAAGCAACTGTGAAATACTAATCCAGATTGCGTGATGCATTGCAGAGGTTAAATACTAGAAAATAAATAATACAAAATATTTAAAATAATTTTAAATTATATAAAATTTTCAAACTCCAAAATAAATACGAATATTTAAAATAATTTTCTGTTATTCATTTTTATCTTAAAAATATTAGTATATTTATTTGGTATTCAGCATTGTACTGCACAATGATTCTTCAATTAAACGATTCAAATAATAATCAAACAAAAACACTATTTCAACAATGCACAGTATATACACATTGAACTTTTCACTAAATCCATTCAATTTCACTTATAAGATATACACTGCACTATACGTCAGCTGTATAGCTACAGATATACTGCTATAAGCATGTCGGTGACGCGAACGCACAAGATTTCACTCATCCAAAAAGTGTCTAGGGCGAACAGCACACTGCGCATGCGCCAGTCAGAGCATGTCGGTGACGCGAACCCATACGATTTTCCCCTACCAAAAAGTGCCCAACGCCGCTAAAGAAGTTTTCACTTCAAAAATATATACTGTTATATTTGAATAAAAAAATATTTTTTCATGATTTTACAAATACACGTTTTTACCTGTTTAAAAATTTTGCGGATTCATTATTGATTGTATTTGCGATTAATTCGAATATTTTAGCCATTTTCGTCTCTTTTAAAATAACTAAGATTCTGTCTTTCACTTTAAATGAAGGTTTGCTTTTTACCGTCCGAACTGTTATTGAAAAAATGTGGAATTATGGAGTAATTTTTTCAAGATAATATTTAGCATAGATATAGGGTTTAGTATTTCATATAAGAGAAAAGAAAAGATTGTCAATTACTATCAAATTGTATTATTTATATATATAAAAGCCGTTACCCACCCGCTTCACAGGGTATTTCATGAAATTGTCTCTGCATTAGGGGTGTCAAAGTCGCGGCCCACAACAAGCATTTTTACGGCCCTCTCAATAAAAAGAAAGGGGGGAAAAAGATGAGCATAAAAAATAGATTTCTACATACATTAAAGGGTTGTAGTTCTGGAAGTATACTATTTTTTCAAAAGCTTATGATAATATTTCGAATAAATGACCAAAACACAAGATGTATGTAAACATACATTTCAGGTTTCTTCGTAAAAAAGGGGGTGTTCGTTATACGGCGAATATACTAAAAAAACTTTAAAAAATGCAGCTTGGAAGTATAGGTGCGCCCGCATTATACGACAGTGCGCGTTATACGCCGGATTTTACGGTTTATTCTAATTCAAGTGTGGCTCTAAGTATCAAAAAATATTAATTTATATGCTTTTTCCAAATCATAGTACGGACCGTTGTCAGTCTTACCTTAATATTCCTTACGATTCCTTGTATCCCAAATCCACTAATTACAAAACTAACGTTTATGCCTTTATGTTAAGGTATCCGGCTACCCTAAAATTGTGAATTTTACCAAAAATTGACACATTTTCTTATGACTTTATTTTATAGGTCATCTTATTAGCTTTATAAAGCTACCAAGTTTATTATTTTTCGTTCACTAGAACAAAAATTACAAGTGTTTTAGTAAAAGCAGATGTCATTACTTTAAGCAAGATGTCATACTTGAAAACCCGTTTTACACGAAATGTGTTTTTTTTTAAATGCTCAAACGAGAAGACAGCGATTGCTCAAAAAGTTTTGAATGCAATCAGCTGAAATTTTTTTTGTATGTTCTGAATAATAGTAGAAGTGTTTTAACCTTCAGATTTATCAATTACTGTTTTATTACAAAATTTATAGTCCCTTATGTGAATATAATGTTATTTTAAGCGATTTCATATAATAGCTAAGATAAAGTGCTCTAGATTTTGTAAAAATTAAAATATCTCTTATCCTGAAAGTCATTTCAAAAATGAATAACATAACAACACTTAAGAAATGAAAAATTTAAAATTTGTTCATAAACTTTTGGTACAGAATGGGCCATGTTTATGTTATTTTTTTGGAAATTTTTACCTATTTTTTCCATTTTAGTAATGATAATTACTTTCCCTCTTCTTAATTTTAGCATATTTTTTCTTAAAATGTAATAAACAAATCTAAAAACAACAAAAAAATCCCGATATCTCCATTTTCTTTTTAAAAAAAGTTATCGCAAGTAGTCGGCTACCTTAAGCTGTCTTTCTTTTGCAAAAAATAAGCACAAAAAAAACCAAAAAACTTTGGACTTATCTTATTTATACTTTGGGAAAATATCATTAATGATAGCATTTTTCGCCAGATAAGAGTTAAATTAAGCTGTATTTATATATAACTTTAAGCTCATTTTACCAATGGACCAGAATCCTGGAATCTTTTTTGAATGTTCCAGCAATCGATAAACTACGAATTATCCACAACATATCTTTTTAAATCTTGAATGGCATCACGCTAACT
This sequence comes from Trichonephila clavata, assembly GCA_019973975.1. Taxonomy (NCBI): domain Eukaryota; kingdom Metazoa; phylum Arthropoda; class Arachnida; order Araneae; family Nephilidae; genus Trichonephila; species Trichonephila clavata. The sequence continues at coordinate 132,985 of BMAO01021783.1, forward strand.
TAATTATATTCCAACCCAGTTATTTTCAGTTTTTTTTGCTATAAACATATGTTTTTTGAATTAAACATATAATTAATAACTTTAAAAGATAAATGACATCTCAATCAAAGGCTTTTATTATTTTTTTGAATTTCTTAATTTACATGTGTACTCTTTTTTTAAAAAATAATTATTTCATTTATACTCGCACAGACTAGAATTAGATCTTTAATTATTTTTCCCTTTAATTCCTATCGGCTAGAGCTGTTCTAGTAGGAGAATTTAAATAGCAAATAATTTTCTGTATCGATAAATAACGAAAAATTAATGCCTTCTATATTCTTAGAGAAAAAATACACTAATCACTAATTTTGTAACATCAAATTATGATTTCAAATTAGTTAGCACTCGATAGATCTGATGGGGTAAAAATAGACCAGTGTGTCTGGGAATTTAGTAAATTATATGTCTTTAAATTTGAGATCGATAACATTTCGCATTGCTTATGGTAAATCTCAGAAATTATGATTTTTGTTCTTAGGCCACGTTCAAAAATAATGCTGCTCAAAGAATAAAATAATATATCATCAGAGAAAAGTACTGTGTACAGAAACTGATTTAAGATAAGTTTTTATTCACTTATCACGAGATAATGCAAGTAAGATAGGTCATTAACACCTTTTTGTGAGCTTCACTTGTATGTAACGGAACTTTGAACTCCATTTTTACCCACTTTAAAAGATCAGGTTAATTCGAAGTTTGCTCATTTGTCCAGGACCGATGACAATACAATAATTTAATAATTTTGTTCCTTTGTCCTGATCAGGATTAACGATTTGCCATTTTCAGATCACATCCCGCATCTGGCGATTAACTCCAGGTCCCATTTCCAGATTTGGTGACTGAAAGATTAAGTTACAACTCAGTTCGATTAACTATAAAAGGTGTTTTTTAGTTTTTTTAAGCTATAATTTATTTAACACCCTTTTATAAACTTCATTTGTATGTAACGGAATCTTAGAACTCCATTTTTACCCACTTTAAAAAGTCAGATTAATTCGCAGTTTGCTCTTTTGTCCAGGACCGATGACAATACAATAATTTAATAATTTTGTTCCTTTGTCCTGATCAGGATTAACGATTTGCCATTTTCAGATCACATCCCGCATCTGGCGACTAATTCTAGATCCCATTTCCAGATTTGCCGACTAAAAGATTAAGTTACAACTTAGTTCGATCAACTATAAAAGATTGTTTTTTAGTTTTTTGAAACTATAATTTATTATTTTTAAAAGTTATTCCAATAAAATAGTACAGTAAAAAGAAAGCACATTCTCAGAAATTAGCCCATCCCAGGTAGGATTTGAACTCACGACCTTTGGATTAGATGTCCAACGCGCTATCCATTGCGCTACAGGGACACAACGAGTGGTTTTTCTTTTTATATATGGTGGTGGACTATTGTTTTTGTTTGTTACTATTTATTCATTAATTAATATTTGAAAAAACTGTGTTAACATCAAGTGTCATCCACTACAAGTTTAAAAAAATGTATTTGAACTTGAATGGATGAATAGAAAGTATTTTATTAACGATTGAAAATTTGAACAAGATATATAAATATAGGGAGAGAGTGAACTAACAGTAGGAATTGAAAAAAGGAGAAGGTTATTGCTCCCCCAAAAGAAAACGTCCATCTACTTCATATATATTCAGATAATGTCATTGTCTTGGGGTAGTCCTTTTGAACAATCCCAATGACAAATCGCCACCAGTCCCAGACATTTCTGCCAACCTTGTCTGACACACACGACCTCTTCAACCCAAACACACACAAAAAAGAATGGACCTATATCCCCTAAATCACCCGACCTCCTGTTGTGTCTAGTCAAAAGTCTCTAAACTTCCCCACACAATACATTATGTTAATGTCGGAAGAAAAAAATAAGAATATTACTTCTCGAACAGAGACGTTTTGTATCGTTGTGCTCCAGTAGAAATCGCCGAACGATTTCCCCCTTTTGATGGTTTTAGATCCGATGATGTGTCTTTAGATCCGATGATGGCCTTAGATCCGATTCCTATTCAAATTGGCGATTACTCTAATGGCCGACTATCGATCTTAAAATGCTCTGGATGCTTGTTACACACTTGTTACATTTGTATGTAATCTTTTAGTTCTCGTAACGATGGGGATTGAGGGGGAAAAGAAAGCGTTTTTGAAGGTTAAGGTCGATTTTTTTCGACTGGCGAGGTTGTTTAAATTCCTATCCCATAATCGGTTCGACTTTTCTTTTGTTGATGGAAATAAGGCTTTTCCGATCGTTGACCTTGAGGTAGTGAATGATTTCAATGCCATGATTGATAAAAAGCAATTTTTTTCCTGATGATTGAGTTTCTGATGTATGGAAATGATGGACTTGAGTTGTTATTGTCATGAAAGCTCACATAATTCAGCTCAGTGTAGTGAGTGCCTGGGACATGCGTTAGAGCTTATATTTTTAACATCACTTCAGGTACATGACTGCCATCAGATATCAAGACAGCATCACAGATCAAATACAGTAGAACGTCGTTTATCCGAACGTTTATTATCCGGACCGTCAAATATCCGAACCAGTTTCCGGATACGTTTTCGAACAGTGCAAAGCTCAGCAGTTGTTTCGCGTGAGGCCAAAAATGATGGAAAAACCCAAGGTGAGGGATATTTGGGGAACTTCAGTTGTGTTTGATTTGGTAAACATCTGCGAGGATATTAGGTCAGTTTGTTTCCAAATGAGGGGTGTATACGGGCTCTTTTGTTGAGTTGTGAACTGTTATGGCTTCGAATTCAAAACAGAAGCGCAACGTCTTGAACATGAGACAAAACTTGAAATATTGAACCTTCTCGGGAAGGGAGAAATAGGAGCGTCTCTAGCACAGTTTTATAAAGTGGGAAAGTCAACAACTTCGGTCCAGTTTCATATACTGCATGGATCGCATTCAGTTTTCGGTTATCCGAACCAATCGCGTATCCGAACGGTGTCCGGTCCCAATTGATTCGGATAAACGACGTTTTACTGTAGTTTCAACAGTGGCGTTACGGAGAACATTACAGAGCCCCTGCAAAGTCAGGTTTTGTGCCCCAAGCCGGATCGTAAAGAGGATTGCAAAATCATATATACTTGGTGTCAGTCAGACTTTGGGCTCCTTAGAACCCTACCCGCGGTGCGGGGGTTGCGGGAGTGTACGCTACTCCACTGAGTTTCAATCCCTTTATATTAACGTCCAATGACGTAACGGATAATATTAGAGACCCCTGTTTTTTCAGGTTTTGGGCATCAAATCGTACTTGGCGTCAATCACGCTTTGAGTTTCCCTAAATCCCTGGGTCACCTCGCGATGCGGGGGTGTATGTTACGCCACTGTTAACGTCGCACTGTGAAGTAAGACGATGACTATTGTTGACGGGCCTCGTATTCTTGAACTATTGCCAAGCGAACAAAGGCGAGACATGTGCTGCCCCATCCCAAATTCTAAACTTTCCCACCATGCCAATGTAAGGATTTTTATACGTAAATCAATTAAGTGGAAAGTGGAAAGGATCGTTAGGATGGATTATGGTTCTATAAAGAAAGAAAAAAGATTATTAATCGGAGGCTACCTTTGAAGAAAAAGATATTCTGTAATATGAAGATTAAGAGAAAAACAATTAAAATAAAATAATTTCAAAATTTATTACTGCTACAAAGGGGCTCAATTTTCGAAAAATGGAAAAAGACTTAATTTTGGTTAGATGATTTTGGATGATTTCGTCGTATGAAAAATGTCTCTTTTTATCTATTATTCTTGATATTTAAAAAATCTCACTGATGTGTTTGATTTCCATTTAAGATAAAATGTTCTAAAAAAGACCAATTTTTGCAAAAATTTCACTGTATTTTAAATAATCTTAAATATAACAAATCTGACTATCTATAAAATCTCAGAAATTTTCGGAAAAAAAGGCAGACTTTTTTATCTTTAACAGGTTTGAAAAGTATTTTAATTCGATTCCCATTTAACATTTTTTGAAAGCTCTCTCTCTCTATATATACACAAATCTATAAACACCATCTCTTCCCTAAGAATCAGATGCATTTTTGTAAAACAAACCTCCCTTTTTTACCATGTTTTCATAAACTCGCTTTCTTGTATGTCTGTCCGGGTGGAATTTTCCTTAATTGGTTTTAAACTAACTTATTGATGAGCTAGAGACTTGAAATTTGGACCATAGCTCAGAAGTGGATGACAATGCATAAAAATGTGTATAAAAACATGGCACATTAAAAAAAAAATTTTGTTATAAAATTGCTTGTTTTATACAAATTTTTGACATTGCGTGACCCGCGTATTACTGTGAATTTATTGATGTGGCCCGAGGATCTTTGTAAACTTATTAATTTTGCCCTCTAGCGTGAAAGGTTGAAGACCCCTATTAAAAAGTACTAAAAAGGCTATTTACACTTTGACAAAAATTGCTTTGACTTTTTACCATAAAATAGCTCAAGTACCGAAATTTCATTCCCCTTGTGACAGTACCAACATAAAAATTAAATTTTTACTTTATTTTTCCTTTCATTTTTCTCATCCTGGTCCAGAGAAACTCTGAAGGAAAAAAAATCTTCGATCTACCTTAATTAGTGCATCCCTGTGGCGTAACGTACACTCCAGCTTGTAGGGGGAGGGGGTGCTAATATTCTCTGTTTCGCTACTGGTACATCCATTACACTTATGAAAACTGCTATGGGCATCTAATGGGGCTTTAACTAACGTGATGGATATCCAAGGGAAGTACGTATCGCATGGAATACCTTACAATAATGATCTTCCACTTAACATTAAAAGATTTTGAACTGTAAGAGTTATGGCAATTTATTAGATTGTATTAAGTAGTTTGTGTGTTATAATTTTTCTTATTCTTCCAGCCTCCTATCTGTGATGCAGGTGGTTACAACATTCGCAGGAAGCGCAGAAGCAGTGGTGACCAGCTGGAGGACATTGGTAACCTGCAGGCCCTCAGATTAGAGGAAGTCCACGCCAGGGACAGGAGCGTCGAAGTATTTTCCGGACTCTACGTCAGCGAGGTGGATGACTCCAAGTCAACCAATGGTGAGCTAACTCTATTACTCATTACCCCGAATTACTTAGTGTTAAGTAAGAATTTATCCAATCACCTGTACTCCAGCTATTTTTTTCCATTCAAATTCGAAAAGTTGTCTCCCTCCCCCAAAAAAGTAATGTAATCGATCATGTTAGTCGAGGGACTGTGGTCCAGGGACGTAGCTACCACCATATCAATGATACGGGGTCCCCAAACTACAGGGGCCCCAACATATATACACAAACAAATTGTAACATGTAAAGGGAACTCAAAAAAGAGTGTTCTTGAAAATTTGATGCTTGGCCCAGTTAGGAGTAGCTACGCCAGTGCTGTGGTTGTGAACTTACAGCTGGTGTTGTTTTTGTCGAGTCTTGATTTCGAATCTTGGTGCCACTGAAAATCGCCATGTAGATTCCACTTGTTTCCATGGTCTGTAAGTTTGGAGGATGAGGTGCCAACCAGTGACACTTTTAGATAGTTTGAGGCCCTGAGCCCTTTGTAAAAGTAGGCCCCACCAGCAACCCTTTTAAGTAGACGGTATACAGCATACGTCGTCAAATACTAGCACAAACGGTAATAACAAATAAATGTGCGTGATTCACAATCCTACAAACCTAGGCACAAATATACTTGACCGTGACTGCCACCTTTTAACTAAGTGAGTAATGGTGCAAGGCCTAGTTCTGGGGATGTTGAGGATGAGCGTTACATAATAATGCAGTCTTGCCACTATTTTCAGTTGGTATATAAATCGAAATTCCCAATTTATCGGAGAATTTGTTCGGAAACAACATGTGATGATTTAAATTTTTCAGATCATCATCTTATTGAGTCCGAGTCTTGAACGAAACGTGCCCTCCCCAAGACCCCTTTCCTTAAAACGTCTTGGTGCCAACCATTAGTCGTTCTTGTGTTGGTGCCAGCCATGAGTCGTTTTTGCCTTGGTGCCAGCCATGAGTCGTTCTTGCCTTGGTGCCAGCCATGAGTCGTTCTTGCCTTGGTGCCAACCATGAGTTGTGTTTGGCTTGGTGTTAACCATGAGTCGTTCTTGCCTTGGTGTTAACCATGAGTCGTTCTTGCCTTGGTGTTAACCATGAGTCGTTCTTGCCTTGGTGCCAACCATGAGTCGTTCTTGACTTGGTGTTAACCATGAGTCGTTCTTGCCTAGTTGCAGCCATGAGACGTTATTGCCTAGTTGCCAGCCATGAGACGTTCTTGCCTAGTTGCCAGCCATGAGTCATTCTTGCCTAGTTGCCAGCCATGCTCTTGTCTTGGTGCCAACCATGAGTCGTTCTTTCCTTGGTGCCAACCATGAGACGTTCATGCCGTTCGACTGCGGTTTGAAACTACGAGGTCATTGCCATTAGCCCCGTGCAGTTTCTAAGTGTGATGTTCATTAAAAATCAGTCCACTGAAAATAATCTCTTCTATATAATATATTCTAATCTAAACTTTTTTTCATAAAATGTGTGACTAATCATAAAAACCTATAAATTTCACTCATCAAACATAATTGTATCGAAAAAATTTCATAAAAGTACAATGATTGTATTTCAATTAAAAAGTACATTCAAATAAAGCAATTAATTCTTCATTAAATTTCATTACAGAATTGCCTTTGGAGTCGGATCTGAGACCAGTTTCCACCGATTTCTGTGTTTCAACTCGCAAATTCGCCGCTGGCATAGCAGTCGCTGGTATTCTACTCATGTTGGCCGTAATGTTCCTTGTAATCTGCGTTCTACACAAAAGACGAAGGAGGAAGAGTGCTTCTTCAAGTTCTTCCATCTATTCCGGACCATATTCCAACCATGCATATTCCAGGGACTAAGCGAACTCTAGAATTATTACAATGACCTTTATTTAAAGTGAAAAAAAAATGTGTCTTTTTCGTCGTATTTGGGATATCATCTGCGTTGTTGCTTGTTTATTTAAATTCATGCTTGTATTTTTTCTTTCCAGCTGTTCGATTCATTCGTTTCAAGCTATCAGGTGACTAGTTCGAACCAATCAGCGTGTAGCTTTTTACAAACGATTAAAAATTTTCTTTTTAAAATCCTGGAGGAAATGGTGGATTGTGAATCAAGGTTTAAAATAAGTCATCAGAGCTTGAATTCATTAAAGCGAATTGGTATTGCATTATATATTTATGGAATAAAGTTGTTAGGCTTAAGGTTATTATTAGTTTCAAGTTCTCTGTATGATGAAGACTTTATGAAAAAAATTTCATAGTTAAAAAATAAGTTAAAATAATGTAATTAAGAAGTTTAGAAAAAAAATTATCTAAAAATAGAATTAAAGTTTAGCTTCAATTAAATTTAAATCGAAACTTTATGTTAAAAGTATTTCATAAAGTAGTTTTTTAAATTTACATCCAGAATAATTATTTTTTCAATAAATCTGCACCTTCATTTATACAACATAATTAAAATTCGTTTTCAACGAAAGGGCTAAATTCATGTGACGTCACAATCACGTGTTTTTATTTAATCAGCGTTGCCAACTTTTGCTTTTTAAAGATATTTTCTTAAAAGTACACCTGCTATCAATAATAATGCGCATATAGGTAAATAAAATACACTTTATATCCTCATAATATATTATTTTTATTTTTGAAGACACGGAAATCTTTGACCAATTATCAAACTTAAAATTTGTTTTTGGATTTTACAAATAAAACAACAAATTCAAGTCCAGTATCAGTTTTGAATTCAATAGAAAGCAGGTGATAATATTTTTCATGCGGCTGCCATGAATTTAACCCTTACGTTTAATTTATCTCATTTACATTTTTATTTAAAGCGCTTAAATTGAATGTTATAAAGTATTTTGAATATTCTCAGTATTAATTTTTTTCGTCCATCAGTCAGTTTAATATCTTTCAAAGCTTTTTGCTTTTTAAAATATCGCGATAATTTTAAAAGTTTATAAAAATTATTTGCCAAAAAAAAAAAAAAACATTTTTGAAATCTATAAAAAAAAGTATTATTTGTAAATACATTTTTTTCCAAATTTTTTCCCATAAAGAATAATTTTTTTTTCAAAAAAATTGTTTTTTATTATGCAGAGATTCTTGTACAGCTTGATAGAATAAACAGTTAGAAAAGTTGATAAATTTAACTTTAAAATGCTTGAACAAACATTTACGCAAAACTAAATTTTATTTTATATTTTGGTCAGTGGCCGAGAATAGTTTTTATTTTATTTTAGCAAAAGAAGTTGTATTTGTTTTAAATAAGCATTTTTAGCAATAGTTGAAATTAAAATCGTATTTTGTTTTATTTTTCGAATACGACGAGAACGAAAAAGTTGTTCCTATTATGTTTTCTTTCTTTTTTCTATAAAATGCTTTTTGGTGTCAGGTAGAAATAAGAGTGATAGCCAGTTATATGCAAAAAATTTATCGACTAGTCCTCAGAAAATAAATATGTGTGTATTATTTTTTTTAAATAAATAAAAAGTTAATGTAATTGCATCGGAAAAATAAATTTTTAAATTATACGACACAAAAACAATTACATCTTTATTACTTTTAGTTCTAAAGGGTATTAAAAATATTGTTTCTTACTCAAATTGGTCTTTATTTTATTCTGTAAATATATAATTCTGTAAAAATATGCTATTATATAAAACAATACTAGAAATTTAAAACCATGTGATATATTTATTTTGTTAACATGAGTTCTATAAACTCTAAAGCGTGATAACTTATTCAAACTTTAATATAAATAAAACAATTATTTTGTATCAATTCTTCCATTTAGCTTAACGATTGTATTATTGAACTTATAAAATCAAAATAAGTACAAATATTTTTACAATATATTTTCATTACAACAAAGTAATAGAGTTAAAAAGTTTTCAGAGACACACTCCCAAAATCAATTAAAAAAATTCGTAGCAAAATGTTATCTTTTGCAGAATACATTGAACTTTTAGTTTATGTTGGGCTTATTTTTGAAATTGCCTCGAGTTTTTTTTATCGTAAGTCATTTGTTTAAGGAATAATCAAGTGTTTTTTGACTAGTTGATAAATTTTGTCTTTTCATTATTTTTTGCTCTTATTTCTACTGTTCCTGTGTTTTTTCAACCCGGTGTGCCAACTGTGATGGAACTATTGCAGTTTTCCTTCAAAGGATACCTTTTTTTTTTCTGTCTTCGTTGATTCTGTGTTTATTTATATAAATGTTTCATTCTGTTTTGCGGGATTTATTCACTTTTAAAAGACTGAATAAAGGGGGGGGGGAACATATGGATGGGGTGTGTTTATAAGAAAATATATTTCAACAAGCAATTTTAAACAACCAAACGGTCATTAATTTGTTTTGTATGATTTAGTATTGGCATTATTTAATATTTTGGAAATAGTATTATTTTTCGGTAACCATTTCTAAATTCTGCAACTGCTAATTAAAATATTGCTGAAGGAAAATATTTCAATACTTTTTTATTTCTTTACTTTTTTTCATGAATCATATTGAATTTTAGTAACATAAATATATGCTATGTGATTATCTCCCTGTATTCAAATAAATTTTAAAAAATAAGTTATCTAGAATAATAATTACAATATTATGTGATTTCAGTAATTTTGTAGAAGAGTTTTTTAATTTTACTATTGTGTATATTCTTTGTAAGAAAAATGATACTTACGTATTATATCGTCCACCAATTTCGTCCAATCAAAAGACGTCACCAAATGTCGCGATATACAGCCAATTGTAGAGACCGTTCCCACTCATGTTTCAATATAATAATAATAACGATAGAAGGCATTTGGCGATATTTTTTTTAATTGATGATGTGTTTTGACTCGGCGATGTGACTATGACATCACATGAAAACGATAATCACGTGTTTCAAATGTTTAGATCATCCACTTCGCTATTACCAATTCTGTTGCTTTTTACAGAAACTTTCTTTAAAAAAGTACATTTTTGTCAACAAAACTAATCACATAGGCAGAGAGACAAAATGCACTCGATTTAAAAGAGTACACTAATAGTATAAATACATATTTTTAATTTTGAAAAACTTTTTGAAGAATTTTAACGTTCGAACATCTTTACCTAATTATCAAATATGAAATATTATTTAAATTTTACTTGAAGAACAACAAGCACAAATCTAATGTCAATTCTGATTCAATGAAGAGTTTGCGATTGCACGCATCATGTGACCTTGAAAAATTTTGTTCATTGGTCGACGGTATAATACGTAAATACCGAAAATAATTGAAGTGAAAGTTTTTTGTGCTAAACGTTTATGGCAAATTTTCCTAAAACCTCATGTGCCAAAAATATTTTGATACTAATACATACTTTTTTCGATGTTTTTTTGTAGAATGTAATCAGTTAGTAAAACTAAACAAAACGAAATTAATCATTAAAAATAGCTACTAATTATTAAAAGTATTATTACATAGTATTAAAACAGTATTATTACATTAAGTATTATTTTTATTACAGCCATAATAATGTCTTTATAGTATTATATTTAACGTCAATACTATGTATTTTTTACATCAATTTTTAAAGCCAGTATTAAGCATAATATTTTTTACATATGTCTTTCATAAGTGTCAGACAGTTTAAAATGTGTGTCGGTTTACACACCTTCCCACTCAAGTTGGTTCTATATTAAGGTGTTTTTGAAATAGGAAGCTGTTTCACGCATTACACTATTTTGCTAAATGTGTTTACAAATAAAAAGGGAAAATATTTTGAAATTTTTTAACAAAGTAAATCTGTGTTGCAAATTTAGTTATGTTCTTTTTATAATTAATTCAATATTCGGAGATCTATTCCATTCTTTTTTGCAAGAATGAGATAGATCAGAGAAAACGATTTATTTTCCACAAAAAAAAGGATAGAAGGGAAAAAAAGAATATTTTTAATTGTTCTATTTCGAATTCTTAAAAAAATCGTTTGGTTCTTTAGCATCGCGTCAGGGGAATATTATATAGTTCAGTTTTCTCATTTGTCACCAGACATAACTTCACGTTTGTTATTAATTTATTAATCATTAAGTGTCTCATATGTACTATTTTTTTATTAGTCAGAATTTTTTTTCCGCATTTGGAACGATTCTTTTTAGATTTGGGAATCTTTATTCTCTAATAATCATGTAATTGGAAATCATATGATGTTTTTGAGAATTAATGACTTTTTATGTACTTTTAATAAATAATTCCTTATTTTTTAACTTTTACCTGAAAGTTAGTTGCTTTTTTTATTAGTTGCTAGTTTATCAGAATTCTACAAAATTAAAGGGTTTTTTTTTATTGTTATGTTTGTGATGTGGGTATTTATGTATATGGTTATTATTATTTCTTTTTTCCTAAAAAATATTTTTCTGGTCTAGTATTTTGATTGTTTCCTTAAATGTATTAATGTGTGTTATATGGAAGCAGGCCTTTCCCGATCAACTATGTGAGATGTTTTTAAATGTATTGTATGTGTTTATTAGTCCGTCCTATTTATATTATCAATTTAATGTTTTATGTGATGTGTTTTTACTATAATTTATGAAATGATTCAGCCCAAAACTTGGCAGCTATTGGAATGAATAAAATGGTTTTATTGTTTGAAACGCATTGGTATGAACTCGAAGTTTAATATTATGATGAAAAATTGTTTAACTTCAATGAATATTGTTATTATTTTTATATGAAGTATTGACTTCGCTTCGGTTTATGTATATTATTATATAATAAAAAATATGTTAATTTCTCTTTGTACTTTTTAATGCATCTCTCTGAAATTATACTATAGTTGGCATTTACGTAACGTTATTTTTTTAATGTTTGTTTTGTATATAAAATCATTGGATACATCCGGGGCTTTGGGTATGCTTTGTATTGGACCGTTTTATAATATTAGCTGCGAAATCTATTTTCCATTGCCTGTTTAATTAATTATGTAGAAATAAAACTTTCGCGGTTAAAATTTTATTTACAAAATGTGAAGATTCTCCAACAACAAATAATATATATTTAATTATTTAATTATTAAGAATCATGCAGCATAATTAAATCGAAAGAAATTAGTATTTTTAAGCATTGAAATTTGTGTGACGTTATTCTTTTATTTAAATAATGTATACATTATTTATTATTTCTGTTTTGAAATTAAAATTGGCGATTTTGACTTTTAATTTGGCGATAGAAGAGCGTAACTTATTAATTATATCAACAATTAGATATTATTTGAAAAATAATGAAAAAATAAAATTTATGTTTTTTTAATTACAAAATAACAATTGAATTCGAAACACAATTCGATATATTTTTGACTACAATGCTGAGATTGGAAAAATAGATCTTATTATTATAGTTTGGCACCAGTTGAACTATGTTTTAATGCCAATAATATTTGAAGAATTAAAGCATCACGTGATTTGAATGATCCAATCAAGTTATCGATTTGGTTTTTAGCATTAACCAATATAATTTTTTCTGTAAATGTTCTCTTACGGAAAATAATTTTATTTCTACTCTTGCATTTCTTTTACTTCACTTTAAAAACAGGCAGTGATGAAAATATCTTTCGCAGCATATTTTTTCCATGTGTACAGTATCCACATTGATACATAATTTTTCATTTATTTAGTTTTATTCCAATTTTTTGCACTTTTTTTTTTTACTGATTATTTATATTTTTTCAGACGGTAGTCGAAAAATGTAAACTGCATGTTTTGATATTTTTTTTTATTTTTGAATGTGACACTTGTTCTGTAACAATAAATTGGTTTGCATTTAAAATGACTTTGTGACTTTTTTCAACACTTTCCATAATTTATTTAAAGAATTCTTTTTCGTTTTTCTTAAAGCGTACGATAAAAACTTAAAAGTTAGTTGTTAAAAAAATTAAAATAGTCTGTTTTGAGAATAAATTAAAAAACTGTCGCGATTGTTTTAAACATTTGTATAATGAATACATATTGTTGGTATCCATTTCTATTCTAAACTGAATTCCATGGCGCAACTGCCCTTGAGGACCAAGATCTAGTGTGCCCATCTCAGTTTTCGTGACCTTGGGCACTGAGGTGCATGAGCAGATGTTCCGGTCATGTGGCCAGTCTAACGCGAAGCCCCCAGTGTTTTGTTCCCAAGCAAGCTTGGTACCCATTTATCGATGCACTGAAGGAATGAAAGGTTGAGTCGACCTTGCCCAGCCTAGGGTTTGAACCTCGGACCTGTGGGGTGGAAGCGCGATCTGATACCAATCGGCTACTGGGACTCCATTTTTATTCTAATTTACATAAAAATTAAAACAATTAATTGATAAAAATGTTAAAGTATCGAACTTTCACAACCCATATCCACTACCCAAACTTGCACATCACACCAATTGGTTGACTCAATCAAATGAGGGTGAGTGAGTGAGTGAAATTAACGTCACACTGTTCAGCTACACGAGGGCTTTAGGCGACACACCCCGTAATTTTGAGCCATGGTCAAGTGACGCGGATGACACCCCCACTCCTAACTACCACAACACGGGATGACGTTTGAGTTCTCGACAGATTTCACGTGCATCCACCCCTATACGGCGGATTTTTAGTGGTACTGGGCTGGAATTCATGACAAGACAGCCACGATCCAATACTTTGACAACTAGGCTACCGCGGTCACCAAATCAAGCAAGGAAATAGTGCTTTTTTGAGTTGGTGTCTCACTCTCCAATTTCTACATCACTCCAAACTGTTTTTGAACGGAAAAGCTACACTATAAAACAGTTATTTCGTAATATCAGTGCTACAGAAGATTCACCACACAGAAGGGCTAATACACATGAAATCTGTCGAGATATGGTGCAGAAGTTTAGATAGGGGGAGTACCAACTCACCCGTTCTTGTCACTTGACCGTGGCTCAAACTTATGAGGTCCGGCGCCAATATCCCCCGTGTCGTGTTACTTCATATTGCCTCGTAAATTAAAATCAAATCAAATGTTTAGTTGCATCAGAGACCCATGTTTTTACTACAGTCGGTTCCGGTGGTTTTGAAATAGCGTGCCCGCTTCGTAAGCCCAAGGTTGTAGGTTCGATTCCGGCTGGAGTCGATAACTTTTCTGGATGTGAAAACCGTAGGAAAGCGTGTCATATGATTATTACGCGGCATGTAAACGATGCCTTGAGTATCAATTTGGCTCTGGTACTCTCTGCAAAATTAAAATATTTAGCATTCGATATGAGAGTTTTATTTAAAATTAATTCAAGCGTCCAAATTTGATAGCGAGAGTCTCTACTAGATGGTGCCACCACTGAAATGGCTCTCACATTTGGGGACTCAGCAAAAGCTTAGTTGCTAATGAGCAGCCCATTGGGGGGGGGGATATTTTAACTACAAAAATACTAGCCACATGTTCGTGGCCATGACCACTAGTCAGATACTGTATAAAATATTATAAAGAGTATATAAAGTAAGAGTACAAGGAAGGGGCGATTAAGGGCATTAAATATGAAATCGTTTTTACTATACAGCATAGTAAAAACTTTATTAAAAAGCTTGAAATAACAATACAGAGTGCGGCATATTAACCCCTCCCCTGTTTCTAAAGGCAGTTACAAACAAAAAAAACAAGATACAGAGAATGGTCTTTTATTGGTGAATAACAAATACGATGTCATTTTACATTAATTGGTTTTAAAAATTATGTCCGCTAAATGGCGTCCTCCATTGGTGATACATTGACGAAGTTCTTCCCGAAAGTTCTTCAGAGCATTCCCTCTGGCGCTATTGTGATTTCGTCTGATGAGGCCCACTTCCACTTGTCAGACACTGTGAATAAACAAAATTTTCTCTACTGGGCAGCAGAGAACCCTCAAGTGTACAAACATCGTCCTACAACCCTGCAAGCAATCACAAAGTGGCTTCCATTCCACCGGAAACGACACGAAGAACTATGGACAACTTTCGGAAAAGACTTTGTCAATGTGTCGCCATTGTAGGACAGCCTTTAGCGGACATAATTTTTAAAACAGATTAATTCAAAAAAAGGCATCGTATTTGTTGTTCACCAATAAAAGACTTTTCTCTGTATCTTGTTTTGTTTATTTGTAAATGCCTTTGGAAACAAGGGAGGTTAATATGCGGAACCCTGTATTAATGAAAATTGCACAAAAGAACTCTTAACAGCGTTTATAAAATGGGTGCTTAAGTGGTCTCTAAATTCTTGGGTCCAAGATAAAGAGTGAATGGCTTGTTCTTCGGAAGATGCAAAGTGTTTCACGAACAGTTGCAAACCGAAAATTTTTCAATGGGGAGCATATTAGAGTGAATTGAAGCCTTATAGCTGAGGTAACTTGGAAGGTCAACCATAAAAAATTGAATCTTGGTAAATTAGGAGAACGTGCTGGGGCCAAAAGACTGAAGCAATCTATCGGGGGGGGGGTCAAAAGTGAGATTGAGATAATTTTACATATAAACGTTGAAAGCACTTACAACTTAGTCACATATATTGCACTTGTCATAATTGAGGATTGCCAGAGCCCCGAAAGGTTGGACTTCTGATCCTTTTAGTCGCCTTTTACGACACGCATGAACTTACGTTGGGACTATTCTAATCCGGTCACCACACGGACAAGGAAAGGCATGGACACAATTATCAGTCTTATGAGGCCTCGTTTAGTAATTGCCTACACTGACGGTTCTTCAGACTCAGAGTGCAATAGGGGTGGATCTGGTGTCTTTCTTAAATACCCAGATAATACAACTTCAAAGCACAAGGTCTCCGCAGGCAAATTGCTTCCAACTTCACGTGTGAGCTCATAGCAATTAGGACAGCCCTAGATATTTACCTTACATGGACAGATATCGCTAATTCCGACGGCATCATTGTTCTCTCCGATTGTAGATCCGCTCTTGAGGCCATCATGAAAGGAATAATGGGACTCACCCAAGAAATCAACTCTCTTTTACTTTCCATTGGTGCATTGGGCAAATCATGCACCCTTCAGTGGATCCCGGCCCATGTTGACATCGAGGGGAACGAGATGGCCGATCTCCTTGCCAATGAATGAGTGAAGGAATGTAGGGTTTTATGGCGCAAGAGCCGATTTCGGCTAAGCCCTTGCCAATGAAGCCAGAACCCTTGAACGTGTAACTTCTTCGACTACGGTCTTTGATGCCAACGCAGTCGCAAAACAAAAGCTCTGCTCAAACCCACGAAAAAAATTCTCGCTGCCAGAATTAAATTATAGCCTAGAAATTACAACAACAATAACCAGACTAAGGACAAAACATTTTAAGGGCATGAAGATTCTGCCTGATGGATCCAGATCATATGTGGAATGCAGGCACTGCCCAGGCAAGCAACTGGATCCCAAACATCTTTTTAACTGTTGTAGCGGTACCATCTATATAAGCAAGTAACTACCTCCGCGCCAGGGGATCATTTTGGTGTAGTGGATAAGTTACTCGGCTTCGGATCCAAAGGTACCTGGTTCTATCCAACAGGATAAGCGCGCCACTTCACTGGCCTTCCATTGTTGGTGCCCTTTTTAAAATAGACAATGACTACAGCATGGACATCCTATACTCGGATCGTGCCATGGATGTTGCCACGGCAGTGATTCACGCCTTTGGCAATATTTGACTCATTTCTTTATCTTTATTTTGTTATATACAATACCTTTGCACTTTGTCATACACGACAACAACAACAACAACTTAGTCACATAGAAATTAGCAATTATACACTTGAAAAAGTTAACAGTGTTACTTATTCGGGAACTTAAATAATAAAAATGAGCTGGACCCAGAAATTTATAAAAGAATCATTGCTGCAAATAATGCCTTGAAGAGTTATTTAAAATCCAGCTTTCTCAAATTAAGGTATCTGACCACTTGCGACAACTTTTTTTTTAAAAAAAAATGGAGATAAGGGAATTTTTTTTTTTTTGCTTTTAGATTTGCTTAGTACATTTTAAGAAAAGTATGCTAAAGTTATGAAGAAAAAAAGAAATTATTATTACTAAAATGGGTAAAAATTTACAAAATAATAATAATAATAATAACATAACCATTCTGTACCAAAAGTTTATGAATAAATTTTCAATTTTTCAATTCTTATGTGTTGCTATGTTATTTATTTTTGAAATGACCTTCAGGATAAGAGGTATTTTAATTTTTACAAAAATTAGAACGCTTTATCTTAGTTATTGCTTAAAAAAACAGTGATTATATTAACATGAAGGACTGTAAATTTTATAATAAAACAGTGATGGATAAATATGAAGATTAAGACACTTCTACTATTATACCGCACATACACAAAAAAATTCAGTTCATTATTTTCGAAACTTTTTGAGCAATCGCTGGCCCCGTTGGAGCACTTTAAAAAAACACACATTTCGAGTAAAACGCGTTTTAAAGAGAATGACATATATCTTGCTTAAAGTAAGGGCATCTGCTTTTACTAAAACGCTTGTAGTTTTTGCTCTAGAGAACGGAAAATAATAAACATGGTATTTTTATAAAGCTAATAAGGTGACTTAATTAAAAAAAATTGTCAATTTTTGGCAAAATTCACAATTTTAGAGTAGATACCTTAAGAACTAATTGCTTCTTTACAAAAGTCTTATAAGATCTGTCCTGATTTATGCATCAGAGACTTGGTCATTACTTGATGAGGAAGCTTTGGGAAATTTTGAGAGAAAGATGTTACGCTGAATTCTTAATGGGATCCAAGTGAAAGGATCACGGAGAAGAAGATCTGACTTAGAACTCTACAAAATTTACAAACAACCTGATATTGTAAGACTTGTCAAATTACAGAGACTTAAATGGGCTGGTCATCTGGCTAGAATGAATGAAGATCGTTGCTGCAAAAAAATCTTTCTGGCAAAGCCCATGGGAAATAGACCTCAGCGCAGAAGATGGATTGACTGTGTCATAAAACGCCGAAATATTAAAAACGTCAAAAACTGGAAAATAGTTACCAAATGTAGAGATACCTGGAGAAAACTTCTGGAGAAGGCCAGGGCCCACCCAGGGCTGTTGAACCACTGAAGAAGAAATGTCGATTACAGCTAGAGCCTCATCATGCTAAGACCACGTGATTTTCCAACTGGAGTACTAAAAAATAACTAGCAGGTATATCCGTCCTTCTCGCTCGGATGGACTTGAAAATGTAACAATCATGATGGAAGGATAAAAAAAAAAATTTAATGAGGTCCAAACTCAATATTTTGAATAATTTTAAGTGAATTGCAAATTATACTCAATGGAGAACGAACGGTTTATCAAATGAACGAAATAGCAAAACCAAATAAACAGTTTTTACGAAATACCCAGTATTTCATGGATTTATTTGTCAGCATTTATATAAATATAATAATGAAGACATCATCTATAAGTCAAACATACAAATAGATAGAGTTGGGTATTATGGAATACCATTTACATTTCTAAAAATAATTTTAATGATCTTTGATAAAAGTCTCCAAAATTATCATGGATATTATACAATAAACGATTGTAAGAAATAATCACTTCTCAAAAAAAAATAATAACTATTATAACATTTATGTTGTTGTTATAAAAATTTTTTTTTTAAAAATGTTAAATGCAGAGTATTATGGAATAGTCAGGTAATAAGTATAGGCGGTTTAAACCTTTGGAAAGCAAATTAAGACTTCATAAAATGTAGATATTTTTAACTATAAAAGTCATATTTTTTAAGAATACGTGACTGTCATCTCTGTTTCGAATTTATAAACAAAATTCACAGTCCAGTGAACCCACAGAGAACAGCTGAATCACTTGAATTCAAATTTTCCCTTGCTGATTGTCGAAGAATTTTCCGTTACAGAAAATACATCCAGAGTCTTTGTTTTCTGATTCTTTAGTTGATGGCATGAGGTTGTAAGGAATTATTATTCCTTCTTCCCTCTAACCCGGCTAGATGTGTAGGCGAAACTAAATGATCAGACGACATGATGAACTTTAATTATTTATTTATCTCTATATTTAACACAGACACAAATCACAGTCTTATTAAGATAAATTTGATCAACTAAAGCACGAAGGTGAGACAAGATAGCGAGGGGACAATATATACGATCATGAGAATCTATCCTTACGATAACCTATACAAAGCTTGTATTAAAAAGTCCGTTAATAATTTAACTCTCTAACTAAGGGGTGGGCAGACATTTCCAGGGTACGGGCTACTTTTAATTTTTTCAAGGTGTTGCGGTCCACCCACTATCAGTGGTACACACAAAGGGGGGAGGCCCCCAAATCCGGACCCTCCTCCATAACCCATGATTTTTTTTCATCGATTATAATCCCATGTATATAGTACGTAAAATTTAATTAAGTATTTGTTATTAATAATTTTTTATTAATTAATGCTAATTATTTATTCAATAATTTATTTCTTACTGTTCTTTGTTCCCGACAATCTACAAAATGAATATATTTATAAAAATATGAAAATAAATATGTGTGTGTGTGTGTGTGTGTTTGGCAGTGTATTGGAGTAAGATATAAAAATGGTATATATTTGAACCTGGGCCGGCGCGCCCCCTTTGAAAAATTCACGAGTGCACCCACTTCCCAGAGTCGTAAGTGTGGTGAAGTAAGGAAAAAGTCAACAATATTTATTATAACAATAACAAATATGGAATATGTACTTAACTACGTAAATAAAAGGAAAAACTCACTTTTTTTGAAACCGCGTTTAAAGCAAAACGCAAAATACAAACATAATAATAATATCCACAAATATAATATCTAATTATATGCATTTGTTATCAAACAATTCAAAACACATTAAAAAATAAACTTTTTTTATCTAAAGTTAGTTCTTGTAATTACAATCAGTAGAATACTTAGTGTGCGTACTGTCAGCCAATCTTGAATACTTCCGAATACAATTACTAACGACTAATCTTCAGGCGGTCACTCCAAATTTTCTTGGCGGTCCACCAGTCGATCGCGATCGACGTAATGCCCACCCCGGCTCTAACTTTTGTTTGAATTAAGATTACAGTACCTGAATTCTTTCAATCCTTTAAACTATTAGACATGGCCTTGAACACGAATAGTTTGACTTAAGCATTTCTTCGAGATATCAACTTCACGCGTCGTACACTGTTTATGTACTACTGCCCGATTGCTAGCTTCTCATTAACTCACTTCACATCCAAGTTATCCTCACTTCACTAATCTTCAATTCCTATTTCACTAATCTTCAATTCTCACTTCACTAACACTTAAAACTCGAGAATACAGAATATATATATTAAACTTAATTTGCATAATCACGTTTTCCTGTCCTCGGTGAAAGTTGGTTGAAAGAATGCTGACCCTAAAGGAATCCCCAAGGAGTTCGTGAAAGGACGCGTATAGATCCGTCACAAGGTCTATTACAAATGATACAACAAAGTAGAATGTGCTGGGTATTTTAGAATATCTAGTATTCCATAATACCCGACAGACCATCTTGGAAAATGAAGCTTTAAAAGCCTTTCGCGACGAAGGACGCAAACGCGTGCGTACCGCGAGGGCCGGAGGTTTTCTATCGCGAGTGTCACTCACCCGGAGGATTATGTGACATTAAGCCTAAATCCATAAAAATACCGAAATATAAAACGCGTTCAATATTGTTCTGTATATTATACGAACGGCATATGCTTCATATATTTCGTTTTTATGTACTTTATTTACTTCAGCCACTTTCTGTTTAAGTAACAAGTTTTTAAACATTTTATTGTAAGCATTTGTAAAAGTCGACTTGTAAAAAAGTAAGGGAAAAAAAACAAATTTTGTCTACCAGATCTAATTATCCATAAAAAAAACTAGACTGAAAACCCAAATAAAATGCTTTAGTGAAAATAAATCTCTCATCTTCACTATAAACAAAAACCACATGGTCATTTCAAGAGCAGTCGTAAAGCACTCAATTCGGAAACATTCCTTTTCCCTCATGTTTATAAAACAAAAACCACGTGTGAGTATTATTTCTCTCATTTCGAGTAGAATATCAGATCTCCATGTATCTCAAATCTTATGGACATAGAATGCCATCTATTTCCCAAAAACTGAGCTTAAAAAACGTTCCAGGTCCCTGGCGCACCAGTGAGTCGCTAGGCCAGTGAGGAAGAAACACGCTGGCTCAGGGGCGCGACACTCGTATCCTGACGGTGTTTCGTTCCAGCGCACGGATGCGACGTTCGTCCCGAAGGGGTTAAAATGAAGAACACAAGACATTGCCAGCTAAAAATCGACCACAGTATGACAAAGTACAACTCTTTTATACATTATGCTTAACTTTAAAGTTCAAGTCATAAATAGGTTGAAATGTTTGAAAACATGCATGCAAAAAGATTTGAAAATTGCAAAACACACTTTGTTCTGAAGGACAAAACAATGCGAGTTTAGTACTATGGCAACAACAAGTGGTCAACTATCCCTGCATTGAATCATGAGAGCCTTTCTTCAGAACTTCAAGGATTTCCCACGCGTTAACGGCCATAAACAGAGCCAAAAACTCGGTATTCCATTTTTTCCGGACTATTCTATATATATAATCTCCGAGTTCCCGTAGGAGATGATTTTCTCAAAAAACCCGTTCTAATCGGATCTCTACCCCAAAAGAAAGCATGCCTGCCTAATATAAGTAGGTCGAAACGTTTTTTAAAAAAGTGCACTTCTGTCTTTAAGGAGACATGGTACGATTTACACACAAAGTTTTTTAATTTAATGATTTTCATAATTTTTTTGGTTGCCTCCTATGTGTATATATGATGTAAAACAGATTTTGTGCTCAAAATTTCATAAAAAGCGCTAACCATTTAATTTTTTAAGGGAAAAGAAACTTACGAAGTGATTTTAAAATGCTACTCCTTCTACAAAAATTAACGTACATATATGAAATTTGTGATTTATAAGTACTTCAAACGATGTATAGCAAGAGTTGGTATGGGTTTTGCGATAACATGATTGATATTCGAACGATACTTCTTTTTATGAACGCTTATTGAAAATTCCTTAAAAAATGAGTAAATTCTAAATTCAATTATTTTTTTAAAAAATAAGTATTGCTTCGATTGAAAAATGCATACCAACTTTTATTTCCTGTCCTGTTTGCAACAAGTGAAAAAATTTTACCAAGTATTAGGTTCAGTAGGGAAAAAAAGCCTTAGCAATTTAAATGAAGACAAACTAGTTATTTTATTTTTCCGAGATAAGTCTGTTTAAAGTTTTGTTTTGTCATTGGGATGCGAATAAAAACAAACGTAAAAGTTATCACAACTATGCGTTTTTTAAACTTAAAGCTTTCAAATTTTGTGAGTTTGTAGAAAAGTATATAACAAATAATTTAGGCTAAGAGAATTAGATTTGATTTTTTTGACCGATTTTTGTCAATTGAATCGTTTTGTGTCCCCTTAAGTTTCCCGCAACCTCCGTGGATCTCTTCTCAACAAAAGAAAGATGTTTGCCAAATTTTAAATCTGGGTCCAATAGTTCCAGAGATCTCGAGATAAATGAGTCGCTTTTATCTTATATTTGAGTATACATACTCATAAGATTTCAGTTATACCTTTTCTAGAAAGATGCGATGCATCGGATAGTAGTCTTTTTTGATAGGGCAGCAAATATGAATTAATGAAGAAATCATTGAAAATATTGGCTCACGAATTAACAGGGAATCGATCCCCGTATAGCCTAAAGACGTATAACGGAAGTTAGAAGTGAACCATGCTTGCGAACGGTGCAATTTAAAAATACCGCCTATGAAAAGTATACTTGCGCAGAAGTTCGGAGTCAAAATATTCTACTGTGAAATGAATGACCGAATCATTTTCGGTTTCACATTGCTCTATAACAAATTTTTTTTTTTTTTTTTTTTTGTAATTTTCTTTAAAATTTGGTCCATGGATTCAGGAACACTCTGTATACACATACACAGTTTTCTACACGATTTTTATATAAAAGTTGGTCGTTTTTTATACGGCTCCTTTGTATAACGCGATTTAAGATATGTGACTACCCAAAATTTGCCGTTTTGGTGAAAATTTCCGAAATTCCAATTATGCTTTTTTTTTTTATAGTCCATACATTTAAAATTCTAAAAAAACTATTTTTATTTCTACGATATTTATAAACAAGATTATAGCATAATTAGTAAACCGGAAATGAAGTTTACAAAACCGGAAGTAGATCCCTATACAAAATATTTTTAAGATATTGAATTGAAATTTTCAGAACATTTTTTATACTTAGTTATATCTGTGTTATGAATCAAAATCTGATCTCTGTGTATATATTTATGAACTTTATTGCTTTTTTATGGGAAAAAAAATCATTAATTTTTTTAAAAACCGTGTTTTTGCATAAAATTTGGCATATTTCAAAAACTTTCAAAAGTATTACAAATCTTACAGCTCTAACCACAAATGATGATGTTATTCATGTACTGTATAAACATTATTCGAATATATTAATTAGAATTTTCAATAAAAAGTTTACCTTAACTGCAATTTTTCACTAAAATTTCACTCAAAATTCCCAATATATCCTAAATTATTTTTAATTTTGTGAAAATTGTACTTGAATTCCTAGTTTTATGCCCCATTTCAAATAAAAAAAAGTGTTTATTTAGTTCAAAATGTATATATTTAAAAAAAAGTGTTACTTTAAGATGCTGATTCTTACGATCACTGGTCCATTTGACGGCTTTAGCATTGATACACTGACTTGCAAGACAGTGAATGAGTGTTTATTATTGACATGGCACTGTGAAGAAACACAAGAGCTTTGGCAACGGACCCTCGTCATTTTCAATCACGGTCACGTGACGAAAACGACACCTGAGCTGGCAGACCCCCTCTCCAAACTTCCACATCCCACTAAAGCAAAGTCAGCATCGATGTATTTAAACGTGCACCAACCCCTCTACACGACGAGTCTTCAGAGGCACTAGATGTCGAACTCGCGACCCGACGTTGTAATGTAAACCTTAAGGAAATTCTGATCACTAAAATCAATAAACTCTGATATGGTACTTTTCAGACTGTCTTCATTTTCATGCTGTTTAGCCCGTGGAAACTTTTAAATGTTTAAAAAATGAAAGTTGGTTGGCGAAAGATCCAATGAATAAGCTGTAGGCTGCTAAATTTCATGTTTTAATTCATTTCATTTCGCAATTGCTTAGTATGATGCATGTTACCGAGCGTTGTCATGGAGAGGTATTGGGCCAAGCCGATTAAAAAGTAATGGGAGGGTAACTTTCCATTTTTTCTCGATTTTAATCAATATACAACAGTTTCCTCTCGCGCTTTCGGAGTATCATTTTTCCCAGATGTTTTGGGGTGGCTGATATTGTATGGAAAATTCACCAGACCAAAATTTTTGCAAAACTGACTCTGCACTTATCGATCGTGAACAGTATTCTCCCAAAATGCCTGGAGTTACATTTTCCACCACACAGCTGCGAAACCGGCTTCCCTATATGGATAACATTACGTAATCCATGTCCACACATGCACCCTAAAATATTGCGGGGTCCTTTCATCTGACATCGCACCGACAACTGATGGCCGTGAGAAAATAACACTTCCTGTGAGTCGAAACCCCGAGGGGAATTCGAAGTGTGAGATACGACCGCCCCACTCCAACAGAGTAGAAAGACAGTCGGTTTTGAAACACTGGAAAGAACGGTTGTGTTTGCCTCCTTCTTCACAAATAGCATATTCTGTAGAATGGAAAAAATCTGTAGCGGTGGTATCTCCTTAAGCCAGTAACAACCTCCAGACCGAAGTGATCATTTTTGTCTAGTGGTATGTTATGTGCTTACGAACCAGAAGATACCGAGTTCCATCCTACTCATTGGTGACCTTGACGTTGAACTTAGAAAAACGCAACCTTTACGCAACTGTCGTGGTGCCATCTACCCGTAAGAAGAACAATCAAAAGCCGTCAGACTTGACGCAACAATCGAAGCCGTCAGACCACTTGACGCAGCAATCAAAGCCGTCAGTCCCACTTGACGCAATAGCAACAATTCACACACTCTCCATTACAACTATATCTTCGTTCGCCTATCCACCGACTCATTGGTGAGTAAGTATGTAGCGGTGGTGTCTATATAAGCCAGTAACAGCCTCTTTCTCCGGACAGAAGTGATAATTTTTGTCTAGTGGTATATTACGTGTTTACGAACCAGAACGTACCGAGTTCTGTCCTCCACAAATCATTTGTTTCAATAACTTGTAATTAATGGCTGTGGACAATAAACAAATTATTTAATTTCTTAACACGCTACCCATCAATTTTCCCAAACGTCACTTGAAGCTTTTGCAGCATTATTACTAATTTTACACTCATGTAAAAAACTTACACGAATATCCCTTGATTCAATATATCCTTACGAAATTCAAAACAAATATCGATTTGGAACACTTCTGAGAAAATCTTTGTTGAAATGTGACCCTTGCAATGGACAGTGTTGAAAATATATTATTTATTTATTTTTAATTACATATTAGAAACTTTAAATTTCAGGAGGCATCGTTAGTAATAAAATTGTATTACTATTTTTCAAATACTATTTAGCTTTTTGCGAATGGCAACACGAGTAGTTCTGTTCAATTGTTTTATGTTTAGAATAAATGTTAAAATAAAGTTCTTTTTTGTGATCGGTGATCTTTAAAAACATTTATCTCTCTCTTTTATTTCAAATTGCTAGCCACCGTAGCACGAGTTTTAATTAAAACTACTTCGATTTAGAAGTGTGGAAAAAGTGATTTGGTGTCCTTATAATATTTTTGAAAGAGAAGAAAATTAGTTTAGATTTTCTTTTGGAAGCTTTTTAACAGACAGTACGACTCTAAATGAGATTGCGCCAAAAACAACAATATAACGAAAACCAGGGTGTAAATGTTCGCATGTAAAGAAATGCACACACACACACATTTTATTTGCCCCAACCCAATAATATAGCAACAAATTACCCGTTTTACAACTTTAATCTCATCAAAAGTAGATTTCATGCTTACAAAAAAAAGAAACAAATTTGAAAACCCAGAAGTAGTCATCCAAGAAAAATGCGGAAATTAATAAAATCCTTATTACTTTTTTGATAAACATGCTATGAAAAACTTATGTAATTGATTGTAGTATTGTTTAGAATCGCAGTTCATTTTTTTTTTTTGGTTTTGTTTTGTATTCACCCGCAAGCAAAACATTCAATTTGTTTGATGTCCAAGTTTATCTAACCTGTTATTAATTAATTTTAATTCCGTTATTTGTAAAATCGCAAGAGTTTCGCTTAGAGAATCCTTAAAACTGCAAAAGCTCGAAAAGAAATTATTTATTCAAAAAACATTTTATTTTCGCTTTGTTATCATAACTGTTGAGTAAAATTTTTCTGTAAGAAAACAAAACATATTTTTGAATAACATCTTTATGAATAACTGTTGCCAACGAATAAAAACAGAACATTGAAGCGTCTTAAAGGATTGGATTATTATTTTTTTTTTTTTTGCAATAATTCCACTTTAAATTCCGGTTTTCATGATTTTTAACTATTTCATCGTTATTTTTTTTTAAAGAAAGTGCATTTCCGTATTTACCTTTTAATATGGTTTTTTTCATCAGAACGAAGATTATTCTAAAAAAACTACTAACTTTTTTAAAATTATCATTTGTTTTATTTAAAGACTTTATAGATCACGTCATCGTGCGGTTTCGCTTTAAAGTATTTATCAAAACAAAGAAAAATAAAAATAAAAAAGAAAGAATTTCTTTATAAATATTTTCTTAAACTTATCGCTCGTTATTATGCAGTTTCTTGTCATAGTCCTTTTATATATAACTCAGAATTCCTTTTTTAAAAAAATTTCTTTCTAAGGACTTTAAAAAAATGTGCTGAATTGTTTAATCATGGTTTAAATTATTTTTTTGCAACCCCCTTCTAAAATTCCAAGAGTATTTCCGCTAGACTAGTGGTCTTCAAACTTTTTCGACTTAAGGAATCCTTAGAACTATAAAATGTTTTCGTAGAACCACATTCCACATACACACACTTAGGAAAATATATCTTAAAATAAAAAAGAAGTTGATCAACTTGTTATAAGTACCGGAAGGGCAAAAAGTCCGTTTAAACTTTAAAAGTTTATAAAACCCGGAAAATTAAACAAAGTAAAAAACGGTTTGCATCGATAAGTCACAGGATTTTTTTCAGGATAAGAAAAAACCTGCGGACAGATGGCGCTCGTACAAACGACTGAGTTAGAAATATGTGAATGAGACAGGCGATTACAAATATATATATATACTGATGCTCTTGATCTAGATCGAATTCTCTGTTGCATGCCAACTAAGTGAGCAAGGATACTCCGCGAGAAAGATAAAGCTTTGTTGGTGAAGCTGTTTTTCATGAACAAGTAATCAGCGACTGTTGCACTGCGTAAATTCCGAGACTTCAGAAAAATGTGAAGAATGGAAAAGTGTTTTCAACAGTGGTACGCCTCTTAAAATTTGTTCAGCGATTTGAGGAAACTGGATCGTTAGAGCATCGTGTAAGATCTGGACGGCCAAGTCTGAGAATCATTAGCAAACGTTGCAAGTTTACATGGCCTCCTCGGTCTCTAGATCTGACTCCAGTAGACTTTTTGCTGTAGGGATATTAAAATTCCCAGGTGTATTAATCCCGTCCATCCAATCTGTCGGAATTGAAAGATGCGATCCACCGAGAGCTGTCATGTATACAGGCGGACATTATGCCCTCTGTCGTTGCTGGATTTGTGACACGCTTGGAATGTGTCATCCCTTGGGGTGGTGGATATGTGGAGCACATGATGCTGTAATAAATGATTTGGTAACGTTACTTCTGTTATTTGCGAGTCTTTTCTTTTACTTATGTACAAAACGCCCCCTATCGGGTGTTTTTTGAATTTTTCTCTTTTTCTTATTTAAAAAAATCCCGTGAATTATCGATGCTGAACCTGCAAACCGTTTTTTATTTTGTTTAATTTTCTAGGGCTTATAAATTTTTAAAGTTTTTACGGACATATTGCCCACCCAGTACTTTATGAAAAGAAAATTTTGAAAAGTATTGTATTAGGCATTAAAAAAATTTTTAATGTAATTTTAATATGATTTGTTCATTAATAATATTAATTGGGGATACAAGTGTCACCTACCCATGAATTATATTTAGGAACTAGAATGTGTACTTGTGTATTTTTTTTACTCAAGTCATCGATCACTAGGTCTATTGACAATATCTGCAGTCACATTTTCTATTATACGTTTAATTTGTTTTAATATTTTGTTTTTGTAGCCACTCACGTTGAGAAATATTTTTCACTTTGTAAATGCTTTGTTCTGAAGGTCATTAAAATGTTTATAGCTGTTTGAGAAATCCTGCAACCAAACCTGAACTTGCAACCAAAAATTTAGGAGCTGTTCTTGCTTAAATTTAGATTTTAATGTCGATATATAAATAAGTTGATTCCTCTCCATCGTTAGAGGTATTCTTTTCGGCAATTGGAAAAAAAGGTGCATTTTTTATTAGAAAATTATTTAGTTGTGCAAAACATTGTACTAACGAGCATAAAATTATTTCGTGGAACCTGGTATGGAAACAATAGATTATTGAGAATTTAGTAGAAAGTACGTCTAAAAAGAAAAAACGCTCTTTATAATAGCTTTTATTATATTATAATGAAAGTCAAGAAAGTATCAGAAAAAATAAAGTTATTATGCACAAATAAAATGATCAGTTTTAAAAACTGGGATTTGTAGTTAAACAAACTTCATAGAAAGCGACAATCAATTTTGCATATATATACACATTTACATTTTTCTATTCGATTTTTTATTGTGACTCGTGGAACCCTTAGGTATGCATTGTGGAACCCCAGGGTTCCGTGGAACACAGTTTGAAGACCACTGCGCTATACGAAACGGAACAGAACGAAAAAAAATATTCATTCTTTTTTTCTTTTTTGAAGACATGGTTATCTCAATTTTTATGTTTTCATCATCATAATTCATTTCGTTCTTGCGTTCGCATAGCTTATCAGAACCCGTGTAATGTCTAAAAAAAGAAACGAAATCACCACCAAGAAATCATGCACATTTAAAAAAAGAAATAAAGAAAGAACATATTTCGATTCGGGCGTGCGCGTCCATTTTGCGTACACGCAAATCCAGAGAATATTTTTCCGGCTTTCTAAAAACGATTTGGGGTTCAGTCACCCTCTTTAGAAAAATGCGTCGTTACTCTAAAATTGAATATAAAATGTCGTATCAGGGGTGTTGAAGTTCACGATCTTTTAGCAAAGCAAAGTTTATGGGGGTTTGTTGTTGATAGGCATTACAACATCACTTAGAATGTTATTGACTGAGAGGTAATTCTGCAGGAAGTGAAACGGATCCCGAGTTCTTTTTTTGGCTCTTACTCGCTCGAAGAACTCCTGACCATTGAAATGAATGGCTTTTAGGGTTAATGGTGCAAGAATTTCGGTAATTTATTCTATCTCGCAACTTTAAATATTGTTCCGAATAACGAATACTTTATACGATTGCTTGTTATGTAATTCAGTAATAGGTATAGACAAGCTTGAACGAACCCAAAAAGATAAAAATGAAACTGTTGGAGAGCCAAAAAAAAAAAAACTGTTTCATTATTACATATATTTTACATAAAACGCATAAACCTATTCGTGCCATAAGTTCTGACCACCGACGTCTTAAGGGTTTGGGCCACCTGGGCCCGGGCCGAAAACCTCATCTCGTTCTCGACTCAGCCTTAATAAGATCTTAATTCGAATAATTTCAACAGTCAAATGTTATTTCCGGTTATATTCTCCTAAAAACTGGGACTGACTACATGTGATGACCGTCGTCCATGTACAGGCTTAGGCCTACCACCAGGGACGTCTTAAGACATGGGCAAACTAGTCCCGGGTCCAGGGCCTCGGACACAATGGGGCCTCGTCTCGTTCTCGACTCAGCCTTAATAAGATCATAATTCGAATAAATTCAGCGATCAAATGTTTTTTCCATTTCTATTCTCCGAAAAACTGTGAATTTCGGACGATATATCAACTGGCTACATGTGATGACCGTTATCCATATATAAGCCTTGGCCTCCACCACACACTATCATTACTACTTCAGTCAAAAGATGGCAAACTCAGTCAAAAGATGAGCACTCTCGTTCTCGACTCAGACTTAATAAGATCATGATTCGAATAATTTCAACGATCAAATGTTTTTTCCGGCTCTATTCTCCGAAAAACTGTGAATTTCGGACGATATATCAACTGGCTGCATGTGATGACCGTTATCCATATATAAGCCTTGGCCTCCACCATACACCATCATTAGTACTTCAATCAAAAGGTGGCAATCGTGCGAGCCAGTTTGTGCGATTGCAAGTCATGCACATTTATTTACTTCGGGTTATTATTGTTTGTACGAGTATTTGACAACACATGCTATGTTCTGTCTACTTTTAGGGATCATAGGTGGGGCTTACATTTGTGTAGAGGCCGAGGGTCAACTTTTGAGTAGGTGCCCAGGGCCTCAAGAAGTCTTAAGACGTTTCTGCCTACCACCATACACCATCATTACTCATTCAGTCAAAAGGCGGCAGTCGGTCGAGACAGTTTCTGCGATTGCAAGTCATGCACATTTATTTGCTTCGGGTTATTATTGTTTGTACGAGTATTTGACAACGCATGCTATGTTCTGTCTACTTTTAAGGGTCACAGATAGGGTTTGCAGTTGTGTAGAGGCCGAGGGCCTACTTTTGACAGGTGCCCAGGGCCTCAAGAAGTTTTAAGATATCCCTGCCCTTATGCTCTATGAAGTACGAAACATTGTCTTTCAAACACCACTGGACCGAGTTTGACTTTTGAGCAAAAGCACTGGCCAACCGTTTCTATTGAACAGATTATCTATTGAATAGATTCATTATTGATTCTAAGATAGTGTTGTGATAAGCTTTAGCCGTTAAGGCTAAAACTTATAGTTTCTCCTCTCCTTTTTTTATCGTAAAAATGAATGTCTGAGGTCCCTTCAGAGCCGAGACTAAATCAAACCATTACGGAAGCCGGATGATGAGCACTCAGCAAGTATTTACCTTCTGAGCTTCTTGGACCCTCATTGAGTATAAACCGTCCTTCTGACGGTTGAAAGATTCTTTATCGTTAAAATTTTTCTCGTTGGTCAACAGAATTCGTTTGTGGCCTTTATTAGCAAGCCTCCTCTATAGTACTTTGCCTTAAGGTATCTCTGGCACTCTAATTTTTTTGTCATAAATTACCAATTATTCTTTCATAAACTCTTAGTCTATGGTCTTCGTTTAATACGCGGACATATTGCTCTTTTTGAAACGTTCATCTGTTTATCAAGAAGAGTCATCTTTCGACAAGGATTTCGACGAATACTGTCCCTGATCGCTTTGACGAAAGTTGGTGCAAGGCCGTTTCCAGTACAACCTTGTAATGCTTGTCGGTTCCTGCTTCCCTCTAATCCCCCTTGTCTACCCTCGGACCCGGCTAGATGTGTGGGAACTGAATAATCAGTCGACATGATTCACTCTAATTATTTTATTGTCACAAATATCAAGCAACCCCAACAATAATCCAATTAAGAAATTTGATCGGTATGCAGAGTGAGAAGGTGAGACCCGTTAGCCTGGGGATAATATTATGGACTCTCAACTGATTCCACGATAACCTATACAAGCTCAATTTCAACTCTAATAAGTTATTCTTTAACTTCTTTTTAAATAAGGCTCACGATATCTGTACTCTTGTGAAGTCCTACTGTTAAAGTCTTGAACGATAATCTTTAACTAGATTCGATCACCTCCGAGCGATCCTCTCTTTGAATTTTTCAATTGTTACTTTTCTAAACTCAGATTTGCTCTTAATAAATTCACGATCCTCCACTCACCAACTAACTCTCAAAACTCGCGAATACAGAATTTATGTAATATACTTTATTTGCATAATCACGTTTTCTTCCTTCGGTGAAAGTTGGTTGGTAAAAATATTGCCCAGAAGAGTCCTCAGGGGTTAGTCATAGACACGTATAGATCCGTCACAACCTGCAACTCTATTGGCATTTAAAAAATCTCTGTTTGATTCAAAAAACGAATAACATTTTGATGTCTAAATGTTTTTCGGGCCTTAAGAATCTCCGACGTGCTTTTCTTTGTTTGATGTAGAGAAATATCAGCTGCATTCTTTTTTTTTCGAGAGTTAAAGCTGTGACGGATTCTATCCCCGGTTCAACTAATCCGCTTTGGAAAATTGTTCTTTAACTGTGTGATTTGAGTTTAAAACCACTTTTCGTAGAGCTGACTTAATTTTATGCTGATGTAAATGCTATTTAAACCCTGACAAAGGGTGTGTTAATGTAAATCGTGAGTCATTCGTCTTGAAGTTAGTATTCAAGCTATAACGTCCATTCAGAGAAGTGGAAATACTAGAGAAGTTGATTTGAGGAGGACAATAGCCGTTTAGGAAAGAGCTGACAAGTGATCTACAAACGGATCTAGAGATTGGTGTACTCAGTGGTGTAACGTAAACCCCGCATCACGGGGGACACAGGATTCTGGAAGGCCCAAAGCCTAACTAACGCCAAGGCTTACTTGGGCTTAGGGCCCAAAACCTGACATTGCAGGGGAGCTCTGCTGGGTTACTTTTTATAATCTTAAGTAGTACGATCCAAAAATTTGGGGACTGCTGCGATTGCTAACGACGTATTATTACAGTATTTTTTTTTAAATATACAGTTTACTAAAACACTATAAATTTTTCTAAGGAATCTATGCCAACAATATTTAAAATGTATTATGTAAATTTTACTAAAATCACAATTATTAGCGAAATGTTAGCAATTTCTAAAAAAAACTGTAAAACAGTTGGTGAAAAAAAGTAATAAACTTATATGAATAAGAATATTACAAAAATAAACTACACACATTTATCTAGAAAATATACTAAAATTTTAAAGTATAAAAATTTTACAACCGTTTGGATAAATAAAAGAAACGTGACATATTTGTAAAGCCTTTATTGAAATAACAGGCCATAACTCAAAAAGCACTCGTATGGTAAGAATTATTTTAGTATATTCCATAAAAAGTAGTATAAATATCAGGTTCATAAGTTTTCCAGAAATACATTAATAAAATTTTGAGTCATCGAACTCGCCATGATAGATTTTGAACCGTTAAAATGCCCACTTCCTGTGGATGAAAGACTTACTTCCAATTTTTTTAATTTTGATGTCATTCATTATAACTTGGCCTCTATGTAGAGTAGAAACAAAATAAGACAGGTTTTTGTAAAGCCAAAAGATGGTTCTATTCAACAAAATATAAAAACCAAAAATGCATACTTTGATCGAAATTTGTCCTTTCAAAATGTTCCGATACCTTAATTTATTTTACAATATTCCTATAGAGAGCGCTACTGTCAAGGTTTGTGGTGTAAGAATCATTTTTTGTTAAGCTGTGCCGAATAACATTCTTAGTAAAAATACTTAATTTGAAATATTACGTCTTCCTAAATATATAGAATTATTTCGACGGCTAGTAATCTTAATATGAATCAATCCTTAAAATTTCTAAATATTCTTTGAGTATGAATTCATAGCAAATTTAAAGTAATTAGCTATTCACAGGAAAGGTCAATCGGTATTTTTCAAAGAAATTGGATATCATAAGCGAAATTTACACAAAACCCATGAGGGTCATTTGAGTCAAAATTATTGAGTATATTTGCATTTAAATTAAAATTGAAAGCCCAAAACAGATTTAATATTATTTGTAATAGGAAATACAATAAATAATTAGGCGTAAAACATAAATTTAATTATTTTTTTCTCTAAAACAGTAAACAATTTAATTTTCCTTTGTACGTATATTGAAGCTTTGTTCATTGAGTTGACTGAGGGGGAAAAAATAGCAAAACACATCAAGATTTATTCACGCCCGACAAGGAATATTTATTCAAGAAATTCAATGAAAAATAATTACGAAGGCGTGGATATTTAATTCTTTGAGTTAAAACGCGACAGGTATAAATAGTATCACGAAAGAATGAAAAAATTAAAGTATTATCTGTTTCTCACGTTATTAGCCTAGAACACTAACACTTATATGATTATTTTTTTTAAAACAAAAAATCGTATTCTCTTACGAAAACGAATTCTTACAAACCATTAAATCAATTATTTCCAAAACAATAACGCAATACCATCAGTTCCGGAGCTTAAAAAGTTCGAAGACCTTTTGGCGCGAATTGTTTGGCGCAACTTTGGCGGAGATATCGGAACAAATAGCAGCCCGCAAAAATCTTCCTGATTCTATGCTCTTCCAGTTGAATAGAACCAGAAAATTTCATTCTAAACACAGTGTTTAAGCAGTGGATATTAGTTTCCCTACTCCATTGACAAAGATTCGTAGCGTGCGTTATGGTAAAATGATGCCGAATTTTCGGCGCCAAAATTTTAGATTGGCAGGTGTAATATCTGCGCGGGAGAATCTTTAGATTTGGAATATAACTTCCGTTGTTAACAACATTAGCTGGGTCTTTGACTTTGCCAAGGGAATAAAATCATCAATGGTTCAATGACTTGTGACTATTGGTTCCGAATTTTTTTTCTTTTTTCATTCTTTGGCTGAGAAGGATTAAGCTTCCATATCAGATATTTTTGTGTTATGAATAAGCAATGTGTGATATTAATGATTTAATTCTGAAGAAAAATGCATTTGTCCACTTTCCAATTAACCTTAATAAGCATAAATATTTTGAAAACTAATAATTTGTTTCTCCTTTCCAATAACTGTTGATATCAACGTTGGAAGTTTCTTGTGGAAATATTTTATCAAGTTGATTGGAATTTCAATAAAGGAGCTATGAGCGCCCTGAAACGTGATTTTTTAAAGGTTTTTTTTTTTAAATCTTTTTTTTATTTTAATAAATAAGTCGAATACTAAAAATTTAACTATTTTCTTCTAATGATTTTTGTTTTAAGTTTTCACCCCTGAGAATCTTTTGTTAAATTGAAACAATATTTAACGTTATAAGCAATAATTATTATTTTAAATATTAATAATCACTGCCGGATTACTCAATAGGTGGAGTACTTGCCTATGGGCCCCGCCCCTTTTAGGGGTCCACAAGAGCATGTTCTATTTTCTGTTAGTGCTCCAAAAACAAGCTACAGGGCCCCGAGATTTCGAACTGCCCAGGGGACTCCATGTCGTTTAATCCGACACTGCTAATCATACTAAATTATGTCACTGATATTGTTAAATAATTGTTTTTTTATATAGTTTTACTTATATGAATGTAAAAAATATTTAGACAAATGTTCAATATTTAAAAAAAATCCGAGAATTCTACATATAGCAATTGCTAAAGTTAGTTTTCATGAGATTTTGCTTTTGAGTTTTTTTTTTTCAGTCTGGTCATGTAACTGACAAGATATTTTGTTTCAGAATTCTAATTATATAGTTCTCCAATTTAAATTTTCGTATATTTAATTAAATTTTGTAATAAATCTCAGAATTTTCATGAATCTTTTCCATGTATTTATTTCATACCCATGCGTAGACAATAATTCATATCTCAGTTGATGTTTCATCGCTTCTATGTCAACTAATATGGCGCTAAATTTTCTGGGATTTTTACTACTAGGACTCAACTTGGTTGAAGATTACAAAAGAGCTCCGCCTAGTGTGGCATAAAATTTATACACTAATTTCATCTCTAAGAGAAACTAACTTCTAACAATCAGTATTTACTGTTTTAAAATACTTCAGTATTTAAAATTACTAAATTTAATAAAAATAATTCTTAATTTTTTAAAAACAATTAGCAGATGCATGACTTAGAAATTATTAAATATTTTAAATAAAACTTAATGTTCGTTAAATTTGCTAACAAATATTAAAAAAGCTAAAGAAATAACTCAAAGAATCAATATAAAAATAATTAAACATTTCATACTTTAGTCATATATTTTAATAAGTTCTTTATTATTCCAAGTTCAATATTTTCCCTTCGAAATGAAACGCTTTTTTTAAATAGCTATTTATTAGCAGACGATTTTTTCCTCCATTTAATATATGCCTTCTTTTAAATATGGCGATAAATCATTTTATTTTTCGATTACATTAGATATTTTCTCAACACTATTAATATCTATATTTATTTTTTATAACATTAAGTTCTTTTTATAACCACGAAAAATACAAAATAAATAAAACGCTAATTTTACTACTTGAGATTCTATAATAATTTGATAAATTTTTATTTTCCATAATCAGAATTTCTTTTCCTGATAATGAAGAAAATAAATAAAAGAAACATTTTTATTACAATATAAATAATGTAAAAGATTTATGATAAGGCCATCAAAATTTGTGAAATGCTAAATTTATACAAAGTTTCAACTATAAAAATTATAATAATGTTTTTAAAAAATTGAGCAAACAAACGATTTGAAAAGAACAGAAAATACATTTGAGCCAAAATGAAAATTCAGTTAAAGAAGCAAATATCAAAACAACTCTTTTGAAGCAAATAAAGATACTTTTATTGATCGAATTCATTTAAAATAGTGAATCTGATTTTTAAAAAACGAAGTTCCGGTTTTTGAACAAACATTGATATTACCGAGTGATTATACATAAAGTACTATTTCGATCAATTCCCGAA
>BMAO01021784.1:0-136723 GCA_019973975.1 Trichonephila clavata
GGTAAAAATTTCGGACCTGACAACAGTGACGATATCAAGGATAAATCGATAAGAATTATTACCATGGCAACCATGTCGTATGGCTGGGTTTCCATGTATTTCTGAGCTCAGAGATGCGAATTAGCTAAAACGTCCTGTACAGTATTTTGATAACACTGCATATTTTTTAGATCATCAGTTGATTGTTAGAAAAATATTGCGGATAGAGGGTA
The DNA here is from genome assembly GCA_019973975.1 of Trichonephila clavata. Taxonomy (NCBI): domain Eukaryota; kingdom Metazoa; phylum Arthropoda; class Arachnida; order Araneae; family Nephilidae; genus Trichonephila; species Trichonephila clavata. The sequence continues at coordinate 213 of BMAO01021784.1, forward strand.
GGGGTCAAGAAGAAATGGCTGTTAAAGTAATGCTATTAATGCTAAGATAAACAAAATCGGATTGAAATGATCTATGTGTGTGTGGGGGGGGGGGGGGGGGTGGGGGGGGAGTTGGATAAAAATAAACTGGTGGCACCTTTAATTAAGGAGTCGAGAGGGACAATCAAGAAACTAAGTAGAAAATATTTGAGAAATTTAGCAGCAGAATGGTTGTAGGGGAGAAAAAGAAATAGATTTCTAGGATTTGGATAAGACAGTTGTCAGTACTTGGTTGCTATCAAAGAAATTTTGAAAGAAGTGAGTATCAAAATATCTTTGAAAAAGAGAATTTAAATGGCGATGAGAAGTTCGCTGCTTCTGATAAACCATAATGCATTGCACAAGATTCTAATATGATTTTGAATAGTTTTAGAATGTTTTTTTTAATGTTGGTTTCAGCAATATATCCCACACAAGGCATGCATAGATTAAAATTGGTCTTGGAATGGATGGGTAAACAAGTACATAGCTTTCTAGGAACATTTCGGAGTTCCGAGTAGAGAAATGACATTTTTTGGAACTTTCGACGAAAATGAGTGTATTCCATGCATTTTCCAAGTGAAATTTTTATCTATCATAACATTTAAGCGCTTGTAGCTTTTAAGCCTTGGAATCAAAGTATCAAAAAATATGACATGTTGGTTGATTGATTGATTGTTCATTAACGTTACGCTTTGAAGCAACACCGAGAAGTATTGGTAACGGGCTTCGTTACTAAACCACTGGCAGTGCGTACAGAAGAGTGGAGCTTTTGGTTCAGACTCCATCTCAGACCTGTAGATTTTTAATTTTTAGCAGGGGGGAGAGATAACGTCTCACTGATTTTGTTTACATGTGTTTTAGAATATACCCCTTCCCATAAAAGAAATCTGTATTTGTCACAAACCACGGCAGGAATGAGGAAGACCTCTGAGTTGGCGAACCATTCTCCCAACTACCTCGCAACGCCAGCTTTGACTTCTGAGAGTGGTGGTGTTTTGGTAGTAAAAAGAGCGGTGGGAACTTTTTAGAAAACATTTTAATTTTTGCACATTTTTAAAACCAAATTTCTTATAACAAAATATGCTTATTTAGCCCATAATTCATAGAGGACAGTTTTTATATTGGAAAGAATGGTTGCATTGTCTGCAAATATGTTTTTAATAAAGCTACATTTTTTTTTGTTGAGAATATCATTTACGTATACGTTGAATAGCGAGGGACCTAAGACGAGCTCTTGAGGAGCTCCTACTTTAATATTTCTTGGGAAGTGAAGGATATCATTTACTATGAACACTAAATTCCTGCTTTGTAGGTACGAGTTTAGAATATGAATCAGAGCAGATGTGAGATATTAATGTTGATTTTTTCATAATTCATGCCATGAGGCCCATACAATGTCGAAGGTTTTTTGAATATCAAAAAAGATAGTACCACACAGCGGATTTTGTTAAATCCCCCCCCCCCCCAAATATACAGTCGTAACTCCATATAACGAACCTCTATACTGCGGATTTTTCTATATAGCGAACTTTTTCCTGGAACCAAGAACATTTCACGATTCCCTTCGTAAAATAATCTCCCTATAGAGCGAAATGCATTTTATATATATTGAACTTTTTCTCATTTCAAGTTCTCTCTTTTAACACATTTATGGTGGTCATAAATCTTGAACTGGTTTTATTAGGTGCCTAACTCACCGAGAGCAACAGAATTCTAGGCGTTTCATCCAAGAAGTGCAACCTTTAACCCCATTATCCAGTTCACTGGAAACATCTTTGATATCCCCTTCACCCTAAAGGCCTTATCACACGTACACGTTTGGTGCAATTTTTGGTCCAATTCGTGCAATTTTTACTCCGTTGCCATAGCAATGGCTTTCGAACAACTTTTTCCCAGTGAGCTGAAAAAGTTGCTCCAAATGAAAGTTGCTTGAAATTCCAGCCAATGTGTTCTTCGGCACCCTACGTCATAAACAAGATGTCGTAAACGATGGTAGCTTCGCATCAAACACATCAGATATAGCGTATAATATTTTAATGGTGTACAATATTTTAACGACGTATAATATTTTTAAACAGAATGATGCTCCATTTCTGTAAACCCCCATTAACAAAAAAGCGTGAGCGAAATAAAAAAAAGTAATATTGGATGGTCGTTTTCGAAGCAGAAAATCAGCGAGTGATGTTTCAATGTGAAGAAAGAAGCGTGGCTGACGTCACAGCATGTCGTTTTGTTTACGGTAACCCTTCACCTTCAGATTCGGCGAAAAGTTGGGCTAAAAGTTGCATGAAAAATTTACGTGTGATACCGCCTTTAGTGTCCCCGTGTCTTTGAATTAGGCTCCGTTCGTTTGTAGTGTTGATCCGTCGTATTAGTAACTTCGTTTCTTGTAGCTTGAAAATGTCAAAACTTAAGAGCTTGAGCATCAAAGAAAAAAATTTAATTCTCCAGGAAGTGGATAAAGGCGCCTAGAAACTTTCCTTGCGGTTTTTTTTTCTTTAGGTAAATTAATAAATATATATTAATTTACAAAAAGGTATGAATAATTATTTTTTTTTATAAATGAAAAGTTTTATTATAGATGAAAAACAGGGATTTTTTTTTCTGTAACTCCTCTTGACCCCTCGCAAACATCCTTAGGGGTCAATTTTCGTTTTACTCTTTGTTAGAGGAACTCTATTCCATGAAAGGAACATGCCTACCAATTTTCAAGCAGGAGGATCAAATAGTTTAAAAATGGAAATATTTATCGATTACACCTCTTAATCTCCCGAAATTAAACTTAGTAGTTTATATTCCCGAAACCCATTTTGTAGCGGTTCTCTACTTTACGAAAGGAATCTGCTTATCAAATTTCAAGACTGTACGTCTAACAGTTTAAAAATGGGGATAATTATCTATAACGCCACTTGAGCCCCCGCAACGCCACTTCGGGGTCTGTTTTCACAAAACCCATTTTGAAGGGGAATTGCACTCTATGAAAGGAATCTGCTTAGGAAAATTTGAAGACTGTGAGTCCAATAAATTAAAAATGCAAAAACAATTATCTATTATCTATAACGCCACTTGAGCCCCGCAACGCCACTTCGGGTCGATTTTCACAAAACTCATTTTGTAGTGTATCTCTATTCTATGAGTGGAATCTTCTTACCAAATTTCAAGACTGTGAGTCTAATAACTTAAAATCGGAATTTATAACGCCCCTTAAACCCCCCGCCCCCGCAACACCCCTTGGGGAAATTGTCTTCAAACCCGTTTTGTAGCGGATATTTATTCCATGAAAGAAACATTCCTACCAATTTTCAAGGAGGTAGGTCAAGTAGTTTAAAAACGTATATATTTATCTATTACGCCACTTAATCCCCCGCAACGCCACTTAGAGGTCTGTTTTCACAAAACCTTCTTATAGATGATCTCTACTCTATGAAAGAAATCTATTTATCAAATATAAAGACAGTGCGTCAAATAGTGTAAAAATGGAAATAGTTATCTATAACGCCCCCTAAGCCCCTGCAACGCCACTTGGGGGTCAATTTTCACCAAACTCATTTATTAGCGGATCTCTACTCTCTGAAAGGAATCTGCTTACCCAATTTCAAAATTGTACAATGAGTAGTTTAAACATGGAAACAATTATTTATAACGCCCCTTAACCCCCAGTAACGCCCTTTGCGTTTCGAATTTCGGAAAATCCGTTCTTAGCTGACGTCTACTCTATGAAAGGAACATGTCTACCAAATTTCAAGTCTGTAGGTTGAATAGTTCCAGAGATATCGTGATTAGTCAGTCAGTCAGTGAGTGAGTCGCTTTTCTCCTTTATATATATAGATAAGTTATTTTTTCTTCATTATAGTTAAATATAAAGATAAATAAAAATTTTAATGTGAGAACCTAGGGCTTACTCCTCTCTACTTTCATACCACAAAATCAAGGGCATAATTTGTTACTTTCAGTTTGACACGATTCTGAGCACTGAATTGTTAAACAATTTCTTTGTGGTCTAGAAATATTTTTCATGTGAGGAAAGATTTTTTTACTTAGATATGTAGAACCTAAAGTGGAAAATACATGCAATTTTCTCTCTTCAAACTGTTAAATCTCCCTAGCAATGATATTCAATAATTTACAAAATAACTGCAAATTTATCTTTAGAAGTTATCATTCAGATTTTTTTGTTGTTCCGTATATGTCCATAATTCTGAAGATGTTTATCAAATGAAGTTCATTACAAATTTATCAAATTCCATCCTCTCAAAAATTGACAAATTTGTAGAATAGTGCAGAGTGCCACTAGGAATTGTACAGCGTGTCACATGTGGCACGCTTGTGGTAGGCTGCCGACCCCTGTACTAGACAAAAGTGATCACTCCTGTCTGGAGGCTGTTACAGGCTTATTTAGATACCGCCTCACTTAGCAACAAAATACTTCCGATACCCCAGCTGGAAGATTATAATTTTATAATATTAACTTACAATTGTCCCTTAACTTTTGCGTTTACTCAAAACTCGGTCTCGTGTTCTCCATATAATAATAAACCATAAGAAAAGTCTGTGTATGCCATTGAAAGAACGTATCTTGTAGTCATTTTACGACCTCTAGTGTGAGAGAAATCAAAAGTTACTCTTGAAAAGCTTTCTTCAATTTGCAAAAAAATATTGGTTTGATTATAATGTCGCACTATATGAATACAAGGACTATTGGTCATGGCCAGTGGCGCACACAAGGGGGAGGGGAGGTCCTCGAATCGAATCCATACCCCCTATAGCTCTTGATTTTTTTTGAAGTAAAACTTCTTTGCTCACGGAGTGAATGGAAAATTTGCCCAGTTTTGCGTAACAGGGAGAAAGCAAACGGAAGTAGTGATTTCCCCCGCCATCCCCCAAATTGTCGCAATGGGGAGGAGATAGCGTGCGGGAGGAAAATAGAGCGGGGGACACTCTGTGACTTGCGTCATATCCGTGAAAAAGTTGGATGATTGCCCGCCTTTCCAATTGGCTGACTCCCCCCCCCCTTTTCTCACCAGACCAATGAACATCTGTCAACGGTTATATGTGTTGCAATGTTTGCGTTACGGTGTAGACAAAATAGCTCTTGCAGAAAAAGCGTGCCTTTTTAAAATATTTCCTTATATTGTTGGCCACATAGTGATGTTTTCGGCAGCTAATTTGTTTTTTTTTTTTAATTTTCATTTGCGTTGAATTATTATTGATTCTAATCAGAATGCCTAAATGAAATGCACAAAGAAAAAAAAAGAGTTTCGTGAAAGAAAAAGTAAAGGAAAACTAGCAGAAAGTCCAGTCGAAAAAGTAATAAAAAACCCAGAAAAATAGTGCAAATTCATCAAGCGCTACTGCCAAATCTCGATTAGAGTACACGAGAGAATATCGAGCACGGAAAAAACATTGCAAAATATTCTCTTAATGCCGAGTTTAATGACTGATGATGGGAATGCTATTGAGACTCATCTAATGCCAGCACCGATTAATACGGACTTTGTGAACCACCCTGTGCAGTCAACAAGTACAGAGCCCTCAACAAGTCTAGTTCGAGTTGGAACTGATGCATGTGAATCGATAATAAATTCTATCTTACGTTACAAAGACTATGATTCCCATAAAAATGCTCACAAAGATTTCCAAAAGCGATTCGTTGATAATCCTTTCGGTCACGGGTGTTCGATTTTTGATAGATTATAGTTTAGAGATGATTTGAGAACGGGCCTGTTGCTGAACATAAAAATATTTTATAAAATATTTTCCCAGGAATTAATTTAGAAGACGTTAAAGCGTGCTACAATTGCCGACAAAGTTTAAATAGGAAAAGTATACCAAATTTATCAAAATATAATGGTTTTGTATACCCAGATATTCCAGCACATCTTTCTACGTTAGATATGGTATTAGAAAGACTCATTTCTCCACGAATACCTTTCATGCAAATCAGGCGATTGAGACATGTACACGGTCAGTTTGGAATATTGGGGCAAGTAATCAATGTTCCAGTACCCGTCAATACAATGGTCAATCGACTGCCACGGAATTTTGATGATGATTACTGTGTCAATGTTCACATCAAACGGAGGAAAATTCACAGAACTAGTTATCTGATGGGTTTGGTTACTAAAAGAAACATCAAAACATGGTTGCAATATTTAGTAGCTACTCCACTGTACAGAATGTATGATGTTACAATTGATGATAGTTTCTTCAATTTCAAACAGAGTGCGTCTCAAGTTCTTCAAGATGATATCAGTGAAAATATAACTATTGAAGAGAGTCTTACAGCCCAGCAACAGACGTTGTTATGGAATGAAGAGAAATATCTTCGTATTGCTCCTGGAGAAGCGAATGCACCAAGAAGCTTGCTATTTGATGAACATGCTGAGAAGCTCTCTTTCCCAGCAATTTACTTGGGTCATTTTAGAAACTTCAGGGAAGAAGTTAGAGTTACACCATTCATGATGGCCATGAGTGAATTAAGACGTCGTGGAGTGACCCCACAGCATTTGCTTTATATGGCAATGAAAATTATGTAATTGAGAGTTCGGGATTCGCCTACGGTTGTCTATGAATTTTGAATTTTATTTCAATTTAATAAGTTCCCCCAGCAGTTTAATATATTTAGATGTATTTCTGCACTTAACCAACGTCGCCAAAGAAGTTTCACTTCTATCACGTGGCATTCCTCTCACCATTTTTTCTGATTGATTATAATCCTATGTATATAGTACGTAAAATTTAATTTAGTTGTTATTAATAGTTAATTTTATTATTTAATGCTAATTATTTATTCAATAATTAGTATTAATCATTAACTGATTAATTTTTTACTGTTTTCGTTCCCGAAAATCGACAAAATCAAAAGAATATGTTGAGCGGCGTTTTGGAGCATGATACGAGAATGATGGACTTTCGACCCCTCCCCTCCCCTCCCCCCTGAAAAATTCATGTGAGTGCTACTGGTCATGGCCGTCGTAATTCTGGAATCATGGTGAAAAGATGAGGACGACACCTGAACTAGTACTTCCCTTTCCTTATTTCTGCACAACCCGACACATTGGCGGAACCAAGACTCGGCTACTGTTGTCATATTTAAAAGGGAATCACCAGTTGTTTTTAAGGATAATAGAAAGAGAGAATTAAATTGTGTCCTGTTGGGAAAAATGCAGCTAATTCTTCTCCTTTCCTTGAGCTAATAAATTTTTTCGTATTGCAAAAGCATTCCTTTCGATACTAATATGCCCCCGGTTAAATGTATCTGGGCAGAAGAGAAAGGAAATAGTAACTCATAATCAATATAATTTATAATCAATATAATTCTTATAATTAAAGTGATTAATAAATAATTCGCTTCTTTTTAAGTTTATCTTATTCCTTTAATTTAAATTATTTAATTATTCTCAATATATTCACCAATATATTGCATACATCATAATTAAAAAACTAAATTTATTTTATTAATTTAATTTTATTATTATTGCTTGGACTCTCCGTAATGTAATCACATATTTTGTATATAATATTGTTCTTCATGTGTAATTAAAGTTGTAGAAAATTTATACGAGTTTTTGTTGATGTTATCAAAAAGATTAAAGGCAAAAATATATATTGCAAATAACTTGAAGAAAGTATACTATTTATTTAATTTTGTGGTGGAAAAAAAGTGTTAGAAAAGGTAATTTTAGAATTTTCAGCGATTAATGTGTCTTGAAATTTGTGCAATCTAATGCGGGTTGAAGAAAGAAAAAAAAAATCCTATAATTATCCCTACTTTTTCTTCAAACAATATTTTTTTTCCCTTTTCAAGTTTAAAATGCAATAAAATATGTCGAATTTTTTTATTGAAAATTCATTCAAACCTAAGTACTATCGTGTAGCTTATGAGTGCACCTTTAAAAAACAATCGAATCAAATCTAACTAGAATTTAAAAAATTTGTTTTTCGATGAATTACGTAAGTGCTCCAAGTTTTAATGATTTTAAAGAGTTCAAAATTTTTAACCGAAGATTTCGTGTAACAGTTTACTGAATACCAAAATTTTTAAACCTTTCCATAGTTATTTTGCCATTAGAGCGATAAAGCGCCAAAACCTGGGTGCCCATAAAACTTATCCAGGAGGAGAAAGGAGCATAGGAATATTCTGATGATCGAGGAGCACTCTCTCAGATGAAGCTATGTAAACAATAGAGTTCTTTCCTATTTCTTACAGTAACCCTAAAAGAGAAGCTCCGGTGAAATTAGCCAAAATAGGAGAGGTTGGCGCGATTTTCAGATAATCTCTACTGAAGTTAGCATCATTTTTTCGCAATCACAAATTCTGAAGCAACAAAAATTGTCAAATGTATTTTACAAAAAAGCTTAAAGATTTTTCCTGCTTTGCACAGTATGTGAAGGAATTTTTGTAATAACAGAAACTTTTTTTAGAAATTTGAATTTATATTAATTATTCATAAACATATTTTTCAACAGTATATTAATGAATTAACTTTTTTTCTGAAAAAGATCTTTACCTCATAATATTTTATTTCAAATCAAAATATGTTAATTACCTTAAAAGATTTCTGCGTAAAAGATCGGTACATACTATTATTGTTTTGATTTACTTGACATAAAATATTTGTTCAAAGTTATTATATTTTTATGTTAAGTCTTAGTTATTTATTTCTTTATTTACAACTTGCATTAGTTGATTAATTAGTTTAACTAAACACTGTTCGCGCGCGCGCGCGACTAAACGCAATTTGAAAGAAAAAAAAGAGGAAAAGAGAAATTCCTGTGCAAAATAAAAAATCTTCCTTTCAAAATTAAATTTTATTATCTTGAGTTTTTCAACTAGAATACTAAAATAGTGCTTTGTTACCCACAAATTATACGCAAACAATTTTAAAAAATATATCTCTCTCAGAGCTTTTTCTTTTCTAAAAGAAAAACTAAGGGAAAGTTAATTTGATTAAATATCTCTTAATTTTTCAAAATATTTTGAAAAGGGCTCTCCGAAGTTTCTAATACATTCTATTCAAATTATTGCTTCCACAACTTTCCGCTTCCAAAATATGAGCATTTAAATTGAGTTAGTCACCTTTGCTTTCAAACACACGAACAACAAAAGATGTATGGCGTTTGTCTTTGCCATTTTAGTTAAAGCTTATTTAGTATCCAATTTTTCTAATAGATGGCGTCCTATGAGAAGACGAATCTTTTTACCTGAGGAAGATACTTAGATGTCTGTAGATGCAATCGATAAAAATTCATCACTAGGCAGCCATATTGTGTCGTGCTGTGATACATGTTATGAGTGACGTTTCAATAGCAAGATTTAAGTGCCGTTTTTTTCGGCTAGAGAAATCGCCTGACGCTTTAATTTCTTAAAGCTTTTTTTTTTTCCAGAAAAAAGGAGTGAATATCGGGAAATGAATAACATTTAAAACACTATTTTATAGCAAATTTATATTAAATTATTTTAATGATACGAGAATTTAAAAAACTCTGATGTATAGCCATCAGCAAAAACGACATAAAAAAGGGTGTGACTTATTTTTACGTTGGTTTTTCCAACAACATTTTAAATTGAATGCATTATAAATGTACAATTGTAATATCGATTGTTAGCATTATTCAATATATTTGATTCAACTTCATGGTTATGGATAAATATTTTGAATTCAATGCAATGCCATAGCTAGTCCCGAGTGGACCCCGTATCGAAATTTTGTAGGGGGCCTTTTTTGAAAAATAAATAAAAGCGCCACAATATTACACACGTTGGGGCCCTGAATCATTGATACGGCTGATAAGGTGGTAGCTACGCCCCTGATTCAATGTTATTTTGAAGCGCCTGTATCTCATGAACTGAAACTTTTTTACATTAATATTGATCATTTACTTAAATAAAGCTCTTAGATAATTTGACTAGGACAAAATTTAATTACATATGCCTATTAATTTGTTTCATTAATTAAATTAGATCTCTTAGTTACATGAGTTTATTGTAGAAAAATCAAATCTATTGAAATATATAATTTATATAGGCATAGCTTTATTAAACGGACTCACCATGAAGCAGCTACGTATTCTATTTATATTAAATTCTCACATGTAATTAAAATACTTGAAATTTATAAATAATAGGTCATATGTTACCGCAGATTCATGCATGTCGCCATCTATCGTGTTATACCGAGCAAAACCGTTCTGTCACCTTAATGGGGCTCAAAGCTAAGGCTAACAAACAGGCGTAAAATTCTAGCCCTTAGCCGCGATGAATTTCGTGGACCTTGATCTGATGTTACTGTCGATCAGGTGGCATAAGCAACAACAACAGCAATAAAAATATACATATTTTTTAGAAAATTTCAAAGAAATAATGTAACAAACAATTTAAATTGATGCTGCATTTTGCTCTGCAGCACTGTTGTAACGGAAAAAAATAGCGCCCCCACCCCCCTTCAAAGTCAGGTTTTGGTCCCCAAGACGGATCTTACAAAGGGATCTTACTTGGCGTCTATCAGGCTTTGGGCATCCTAAGAGAACCCTGCCCCCTCCTCCTCGCGATACAGAGTGTACGTTACGCCACTGCTCTGTAGGTATATAATACTCAAGGATCTGGATACAGAGAAAAACTTTCATGAGTAAAACAGGCTGGCTTACCTATTAAAGCGTTAAAAAAAACTCTGAAAATTTGGGGGTATTGTCTGGATTGTGCTCTCCCTCCCTTATTAATTCATTACATCTTTGAGTTCACAAGTTCAGCAAGTCAATTCTGGTAGATAGATAAATAGTTTATTAATGTCGCTCTTTGAAGCCCCACGAGAGCTACTAGCGACTGACCTCTTAATTTTGAATCATGGTGGTGACGAACAAATGACATTTGTGAGCTGGCTTCCCACTTTCCAAACACACGACGCCAACATAAAAACTTTGAGCCTCAACAGGTGTAACGTCCACCAGCCTCTTAACACGGCAGATCTTAAGCGACACCTAAACTCCAACCCACGACCCAACAGAAACAACGCTGGCCACAAAATCGCAACCGTGATCACTTGGCTAAGGCTGACAAGTCCAGTACAGAAAACAAACTTATAGTAAACAAAAAAAAAAAAAATTTGTTTGCTTACATGTGTAGGTACCAGAAGATGACCCGCTATTATGAGGGGGGAATGCCAGGAATTATGTGCTATGCGTCGGAGTGACATGTCGATTTTTGACCTTCCATATGACTTTCAACATGTGATGCCAAGATGGTCGAGGGCCAAGCGAGACTTTGTCCCAAAAGAGCAAATTACACTCTATAGAAAAAAAGAAGAAAAAAAAAAAGAAAGAAAAAAAAACCGATGCACCAAGAACGAGTTGTCCGATAGAGACAAAAGTTGGTGGGTAGAAAGATTATATACAGAACAAAAAATGATTAAAATTTCAGTAAAATTGAATGATTTATTTCAGAGTTACATTGTTACAAAGTAACGAGCTAAGTAAGGTGTTGACCCACCTTAGAGTGATAAAGCACTCTGGTGCTCTTTTACAGTACTTCTTGCCAAATTTTCTACAGTTGTCGACGAAGGTCATCAACATTTCCTGGTAGATGCAATCGCCTTCCCATCATATCCCAGACACGCTCAATTGGAGAGAGATCTGACGATCTAGATGGCCAAGGAAGTGTTTGACAAACTGTAAAACAATTCATAGCAACACGTACCATATGTGGTCTGGCATTACCTTGCTGAAAAAAAGGCCAGGGTACTGTAAAAGGAACGGTAGCGAAGCAGTTCTCAGAATGTCGTCGACGTACCGCTGTGCTGTAAGTGGGTCTCTAATGACGACCAAAGGGGTCCGGCTGTCAAAAGAAATGGCTCTCCAGACCATAACTCCTGCTTAAGGGCCTGTGTGGCTTGCAATAGTGAAAGCAGGATCAGCACGCTGCCCTGGGCGTCTCCAGACACGTCGTCGATGATCGTCAGGACACAGTTGGAAATGGGATTCGTCACCAAACACTATACGTCCCCAGTCAGCATGATTCCAACCTGATCAAGCCAAGCACCACTGTAATTTGGCTCGACAGTGTGCAGGTGTAAGTGGCAAGTGGCGTAGCGGTTGGCATGAGCGTAAATTTCGCTCTATCAGCCGTCTATGAATGGTCATGATGGACACTTGTGTGCGGGATCGCATGTCTGATGGTTAATAGCGATGAATCAAGCTCTATGACAGCTGATCTGACAATCAATCTGATCTCCCGATCTGCTGTGGCCCTAGGTCGACCGCTACCATCATGACACTGAAATCTGCCATTGTCCACCAATTGTGGCCAGCATCTTCTAATGGCAGCATCGCTTCGACCCATATGACGAGCTGTTGTCCGAATTGCCCAACCTGCCTCTTTCAATCCAATGATACAACCTCTTTCAAACTCTGACAGTTGCTCGTACTGAGCTCGAATCCTGCGGCGAGTCATTTTTTCAGTCGTTGAAAGGTAGGTATCCTAAATCGCAATGCAACAGAAATTTTAACCATCAGATTGAAAATCTCTTCTTATAGACACCTGCTGAGTGCGCAGTTCCGATGCGCTGTAGCTCCCATTATTCATTAATTGGACACCAAATTTTAATTATTTTCTTGTTCGGTACAAATGTCTCTGCATACGAAATTTCATCACAATCAGGCAACTCCTTCTTGGTGCGTCGTTTTTTTTTGTTATAGAATGTATATGTGGGACCGAGTCTGGGGGTGCCGTGTGCAAGTCCATGATCTTACCAATCAAGAATTGAAGGGACGTGAAAAAATCTCACTCAGGTTTAAAGAGACGGATAGGAAAATGAAAGGTAGACCATCGAGACTAGTGACAGTCCTGTGCGAGAAAGGAGTGAAAAAAAAAGCGAAATCTGCTTGACTATTTTGGCGGATCTTGGACGTTACGAGATCCACTGGAAAGAGATATTACAAAGCTTCCGATAGTTATATGTGTAAATTTACTTACTATCGATACGACACATATAGGTGTTAACTTACAATTAAAATTGTAAATAAGAAAATAATTTTACTGAAGCTGTGTGATTCATCTCGTTACCTAGAAACTTAAGTATAAACCTGGAGTCATTACGTTACTATGAGATTTGTACCATTGCAATCAAAGCTTCGTATTCTGGGGAATGATGTTCGGCCTTTGGGCGGCTGCACGACCAAGGAATATCAGGTGATTTTTTATTCTCGATCAGTGGTCCTGCTCCTAGCACTAACACCTGATAAACATAGTAACTCCTGAGTGACTTCAGCAACAACAACGGAGTGAGTGATTTCACTTTCAACAAGGAGGGCTTTGTATATCTGCTTCATTACCCTTTTCAGAGCTCTACGGATGTGTTCGCTAATATATTTTGGTCTGCCACTTCCGGTTTTTTGGTTTTTTTCAGTTTCACTGCCTTGACGTTTCCACTTTGCAGTTGCATCACTCACAGTAGATTTTACCTTCTGTAGTGTCCGAAATTTCACAAACTGATTTCGTCCAAAGTGGCATCTTCCTATAATGCCACGATAAAAAAATCTCTTAGCTCCTTTGACTTATTCAATGTCTCACGAACACATAAATATAACCACACAAACCTTTACCAACACTTTTATAGCTTTGGGTACGCATCAAATTATGTTACCTGCTAGATGCATTTCTTTAGGGGTGTGGCGTCGTGAGACTCGGAAGCGTGATTTGACGCCAGGCTAAGCATTAAAAATACTTTTATTGTGATCTAAAAAGGGTTTATTTTAGTTATAACATTTAGATCACGGGGAAGAGAAAAGCCGCTTTCAGGTGCTAGTCCTATTTTTCCACTCGGTTGCATCCGTAACCACTCTTCGCTTCTTCTCCGGGCATCAGGTCTTCAGGATACGGAGTATGAAGATTAGATAGCCGAATTTCTCTACCTCGGGCACTCGCCTCGAGCTTTCTTCATAGTCCACAGGATTCCGTCTCGGAGGTCAATCCCTTCTTTCGCCAGGTCGACCCTTTTAAACTCCAGGGGTGGGTCAACTCCACGCCCCTCATCAACTCCCATTGACAGGCCTCAGGGTTTTGCACCCTGTACCTCGGCATCACTAGCCCAACATTGGTGCAGGGAGAACAATGGCCCTGGCCCCTCGCAAAGGTTTCCCACGACCAGGGCCTGGCTGACATCTGGTTCTCGAACCACCTCGTCGCCTTTTCCTCTTTTGATGTTAAACGCCACCGTCTGCAGAGGCGCCAGCCTTTTAAGACGGACAATCACTGCCTATAGACGGAAAATAATACAGTGATGCCCAGCCCATAGTGTTACCAGTTACACCGGCGCCGACAGTGCAGATGTCCAAAAAAGGACAATGACGCCAAAGCCACGTACTCTCTAGCTGTAGTATTCGTCAAGTATAGGGTGCGATTTTCTTCTTTGTGACTACGTCACAGGAAGTTATCCGGACGCTTTAGGCCAGATAGTATATTTGAAAACTTATTTTTTATGTGAAAACAATTATAAGGCTATTTTCCCTTTCATTGTAATGTTATCATAAGCCATCAGTAAGTTATTTTTGAATTGTTGTTCCTAATACAAAATCCTCGAAAAGCGTAGTTGTTGACAATGACTTAGAAATTTGGTTATTCTAACGAAAATTTCAGGTGAAGTTGGAATTTTAATGAAGGAATTGAACTTACAGTTATTTTACAATCCCATTTGTATTTAATAGATATTTTAAAAAAAGTAAGAAGTCAAAGGATCTTTTTTTTATACCAGGACCATCGACTTCAGTCTAATAGACCTTATGAATAATATGGATCTCAGTCAAGGCCATAATACAACATATACCATAATCTATAAATGTCTTACAGCCGCCTGGGTGGCGTGGTTGGTTTGTCGTTGGCTTTCTGCATCCAACGTTGCGAGTTCGACCCCGACCCAAGTTGAGGATTTTCATGGTGCAGAGAATCAACAGGAACCATGTCGTATGATTATACGGCATGTAAAAGATACCTAGAGTGTCTGTTTGGCTTGGGTGCTCTCGGCAAAATTAAATCCTAGTGCAGGTTCGCATCATCAGAGCTCAGGTGCCTCCCTCTGAGGAGGAAACTGAGCGTCAAAATTACTTGTCGCAATTGGTATCGCCTGTATGGTGCAGCGCAAAAAAGTGATGCCAGCTCCTGGAGAATGTACTAGGCCTGCAAAGAAATTTAAAAGAAATATGCTCTGAACAGTTTTTTGACACATACATTCACATAAGTTTAACACAAATACGATTTACGACAAAAAAAAAAACCATTTTAAGAAAGTTCCATTATTGGAGAAAGCAGTGTATCGCAGTTTTACACTGCTGGCCACCGTAAATGTAACACCAAGAAAAACAAGAGATAGCACAACAACATTTATTTTGTACAATAGATAACTTATTGACCAAGTATCAAATGATTAAATTTATAGACTTCTGTGAAGTGTGGTTCCTGCCAGAATAAGTAGCCAGATTAGCCGCCATTTTTGGAGATCACCGCTGCCACACACCTCGGCATTGATTCAAAGAGACTTTGGATGTGTTCTTGGAGTACAGAAGACCAAGCAACTACCAGACGTTGCCAAAGTTGATCTGGTGTGGCAGCTGGGGGTGTAATCTGGGTCAATCTTTGAGCAACTATGGGCCACATGTTTTCTATTGGCGAAAGGATCCGGAGAGCGAGCCGGCCAGGGAAGCAATTCAATCTGGTGATTGACGAAGAACCGTTGGACAATGCGTGCCACGTGTGGTCGCGCATTATCCTGTTGAAATAGGGCTGTGGCCAAGCCCTGAAGGTAAGGAAGGACAACTGGCTCCAACACCTCGGAGATGTAGCGCTGGCTATTTAAAGTACCGGCAATGCGTACTAGAGGAGCGCGAGAGTGATATCCAATACCGCTCCATACCATAATACCCGGTGCAGGACCAGTGTGGCGGTGCGTTCAGCATCCTCTCTCCACGGTGTCTCCAGACTCAAATCTGACCATCGTGGTGTTGCAGACAGATGCGTGACTCGTCAGTAAAGACAACTACATTCCATTCTGCCACCCACATCCTTCTTTCACCTCACCATTGGTGGCGGAGACTTCTGTGGTTCTGCGTTAAGGGTAGACCATACAATGGACGTCTTGCGGACAGACCACTCTGCTGTAAACGGCGTCGAATGGTACGCGCAGACACTGAATGATGCGTTACAGACTCAATGCGCTGTGCTATGGTTCGTGATATGACTGAGCGATCCGTCACTGCCATGCGCACAATTTGCCTGTCCTCACGTGAAGTGGTGCCCTGAGGTGGATGCGATCGACCACGTCAGTCCCTCGTACCCTCCTGCATCCAACGGTCACATATCCGCATTACAGTTGTTTGGTTTTGTCCAACACGACTACCGATTTCCCTGAAAGGTAATCCGCAATCTCGGTAGGCCACTACCCTTCCTCTGTCGAACTCGGATACTTGATCAAAAGCTGATCGCTGTTTTCTACGAGACATAACTGATCGTTTTTTGAAAAAACCACAAGAAAAACACAATTGCCGAACTTGAAATCGTCGAAATCTCCAAGCCTTAGATAGCGCTTTGAGGTGGCGCCACAGGCGTGCGTGATGTGTGTCTGTGCTGAAATTCTAATCATTTGCATATCTCACCTCCGCTAATGCAAGTTGTAAATTTCACGTTATTTGCGTGCTTCCTTCAGGGTGTTGAATTTACAGTGGCCAGCAGTGTATAAAGAAAAGCGTCGTGGTAGCATTAAAAAAATGGATCTGAATAAGGAATCCCCCTCCCCTGGCTGCAATGCTTTGGTGGTATTTAAAGGCCCCAGTGCAGAAAAAAAATGAATGCTCTATCTTGGTTGGATTTTATCAAATAAAAATATATGAATATTTTAAATATACCAAGCTACAGTTTTATTTACTATTTTTTCTTTTTTGGCGTTGTTTGCGCCTAAACGCATCCCCGGGATTCTTTTTTTTTATCCATAATTTTAGTTTTATAATTTATTCAATACAATTCGTATGTGTTCGAGTGCTTACTGACATTAAAAGGAAGCAGAAAGGTAATGCTGCCTTATAAAACGTTGTTGGGGAATCCCTAGCTATATATTTGGGAGGATCGAACTCCCCGCCAGAAGGCTTAGAGTTACAAAATGATCCACAGACATAGACAGGAAATGATACAAAAAATATGCATGAACAAAAAAATACAACACAATATTATTATAATTATTTTTTAAAAAAAAAACACCTCTGCAGAAGAGCAGAGGAGGGGGGAGGGGGACAAAATTACATCAGTGTATTGCACATACGAGAAAATTTCGAAATATTGAAACAGGAAACTAGCTTATTATGAATCATATTGTTATTAAAAATAGAATGTAACTAGGAAGGATTGCTTCCTGTGTAGATTTTTTAAGGCGTAATAATAAGTATGTTAAGATTTTTAATGGAACTTGAAATTTATTTTCAAGAAACCAGTTTATAGAAAAATGAAAACATTGAAAATAACATAAACTTTTCAATAAGTAAAATTCGCAACACTGAACAAACAACGAAAATATAATTTAGGGGAATTCCCTATACAAATTCAAAATTACTTTCAACTGAATTGTGATGATTATAGTTATGTTTTGCAACCTTTTATATTTGTATCTTAAATTTGAAAAAAATTATCGCAAATTCGGCTTGCTTGGGGGGGGGGGGGGGTCAGGGTCCAAGGACCCCGGTGCACGGCACCGCCTAGCTCATTGGTAGCTACGCCACTGGTGGTATCGTCTTTCCTTGCTGCCAATCAAGCTGTTGTATGCCGAAATGAATACTTGACAACATTCCTATCATTGTCAGAATGACAAAAAGTACATTTTATCGTAAACATTATTATTCTAGATCTCATAATTTCTACAATCTTCAAACTAATTCTTGATGATGCGAGTGTTAAGTTTTTGTTATTAAATTCGAGGAGCTCTCGAGAATCCTCACCTGGAGTGGCTATAATGCCTGGTTAAAGCTGTCATCGGTAATTCAAGATCATAAGTGTCCAATTTGTCACTTTAATTCACTTATTGCTTGGAAAAAATTACTTAATTTCTGTTCGACTTTTTTTTAAACAAATCAAGTTAATATGAATGAGGAAACTGTTAGACTTAAATTATTATTTTCAAAGAGTTGTAGATGTGTGATTCTATTTTTAGCGTGTAACAATCTTCCTTTTCTAGGAGCTCATAAAATACCTAATAATAGAGACTTTTTAAAAGTTTAATCGAATTATTACGACTCTGTGCTAATGAATCACATAAAAAAGTAAAAAATATATACATAATTATGCATTATTTAGCACATAGATCACAAGAGCAAAGTATTTTTGTTTTAGGAAATGAAGTCCTTGATAAAATTAAAACGATGTAAAAAAACATCCACATACTTCAGCATCCAAACGGATTATACTCTTGATATTTTCCATAAGCAACGAACTTCAATCATTATTAGGTTTGTAAATTTTGAAGAGAAACGATAAACTGTATAAATAAGATATATTATACTAACTGATGTGACTGGAGAATAGAAAAAATTCTATTAAAAAGATTAAGGTATCCGACTACCCTAAAATTGTGAATTTCGCCAAAAATTGACAATTTTTTGTTATTTTATTTTATAGGGCACTTATTAGCTTTATAAAAATACCAAGTTTATTATTTTCCATTCGCTATAACAAAAACTACAAGTATTTTAATAAAAGCAGATGCCATTACTTTAAGCAAGATATATATATGTCATACTTTAAAACGCGTTTTACTCGAAATGTGTTTTTTTTAAAAATGCCCAAAGGGGGCCAGGGATTGCTAAAAAAGTTTTAAAAATAACAAACAGAAATTTTTTGTGTATGTTCTGTATAACAGTGGAAGTGTTTTAACCTTCAGATTTATCAATCCCTGTTTTATTACAAAATTTACAATACCTTATGTTAAGGCGATATGGTACACTAAAAATCATTAAACTGTCGAAAAAATTTTTATTAGCTTATTTGATACCCCGAATCTTTATAAATATGCCTGCAAAATTTCAAAGCTTTACCTGTATTTTTCATTAAGTAATGGAGCAATGTTTGATGCTAAACGGCAACTACCACGCCTACATTTCAGATTATCTACTAGAAAAGAGCCTGATAAAAAATGAATTAATTATTTTTCTAATGTGCATCAATGAGATTGACATTATATATGCAGTAATAAATCATTTTAAGAAATAATTGTGCAATTCAGGCAAAAATTCTAGTTTGTGAATTATTTATTGGAAGATCAAATGGATTTGGTCAAGATGTAAAAGTTGTGCGTGCTTTTTATGATATTATTATGAATGAAATTAAAACTTCAAAACGGATTCTCCCAAGGCACAAATACTAAATCTCATTTTGATAAGTCAGATAATTAAAAATCTAATTCGCAAGAATAGAAAAACTCTCCCATTTTTATATATTTGTTTTTGGTGATATGTATATATATCCCAGGTGTGCGAGATTCCACACTTTTATAATTAAAATATTTTAAGATATTTATTTAAACAAATGCACATATACAGTTCTTAGATTTTGATGTATTTTACCTATAAATTGTTATTTGATTTTGCTTTTATTCGTGTACCATATTTAACATGCGAAGGCTTTTAAAATCATGGAAATAAAAAATAAAGGCATAAACATCTTTTGTACATGTTGCGCATTAGCTCTGAGCATGGAATTAGCTCTGAAATGTGTGTATTTTTTTTTAAAAATAATTATTAAGATAAAGTTTTATGAAATATTGATCTTTCATTCGTTTTTTTCTTCTGTATATTCATTATGGCAGTATACTGTTTAATTGTTCTACATTTGTGCAATTTTTTATGGTAAGTAGTTTTAAATAAACTAATTAACATTTCATAAAAGTTTCAGACTATTCGATAAATATTATATTATGCTATTCATGGAATGAAAACTTTAAACTCATATTTATCTATGTTGATTTTTTGTACATATACTGTTATTCAAAACCCTAAGGCTTTTTTGATAATTGAAATATGGGTTTGAAATTTTGTATACATGTTCTAAAATGTATGTTTTGTAAAACTGTGCATGGAATTAGCTCTAACATGTTTAGTACTTTTTCTAAAAAATTTCAAAATCAAAATTAATGTTTTTGGGGGAACTTTTGGAAATTTAACTATAAAAAAATTAATAACAAATTAAAGAGCAGCAGCAGAAAAAAACACATGCGCAGTTTTATGTAGTATATTATAAGGTACATGGGAAAATATTTTTGAAAGAAAAGAGACATATTTAAAAAAGCCTTAGGGATTTAAAATATGCTTAAAAAAACTAAAAAAATTTAAATTTTACAAACATTTTGCAACAAATTAAAATTTTTTGTATAGAATTATTATTAAATATTAACCTTTATGAAATGCAATTAAAACCAAATATCAAATATTAAAAATTAAAAAAAAATTGTGAAGATGGTACCATATTGCCTTAATACACTCATTGACAAAAAAAAATTAGCACACCAAGAAATAAATGCGGTATCGTAACGAAACTTGGCATGAAGGTACAAGTTGGGGAGATATGCAAAGAAAAGAAATGCAGCGTGATTGCGCATTACGTATAGCCGATAGAGGACGTTTAACGTCGTTCTCCGTGGAGTATAAAACAGGTAACCAAAGCTTGTTTGAATGTGCTGAATCGTTTACAAAGGAAGTTCTGAGGTAGACATGCCAGTACGCCGTTTTCGAAGACAATATGAGCAACTGTCGCAGTTTGAGAGGGGGAGAATCATCGGCATGATGGAACCTGGGTGGTCAGCAAGGCGAGTAGCTCGTCAATTAGGCCGCTCTGATTGTGTTGTGAGGAGGTGTTGGGACCAGTGGATCCGAGAGATGTCACTTACACGAAGACCGGGCCCAGGACGCCCTCGATAGACCAGTCGTCGAGAAGACCACCACATCGCAAGAAATGCACGCGTGCAGCCAACTGCTTCATCGGCCGCCATCCAGGTACAGGTAGCCTGGGGCCCACCCCAGGGGCCTTTCACTAGGGGCCCCTGTGTCTTCTCGAACCATACGAAGGTGCCTGGCTGAAGGACATTCGGGATCGGGGCTCCCATTACGTGTGCTGCCCTTGACGTCCACCCATCGACGCCTCCGTTTGGAATGATGCCGTGCACGAAGAAACTGGACTTCATCGGAATGGAACCAAGTCGTCTTTAGCGACGAATTCAGATTCAATCTCAGCAGTGATGACAGTCATGTTCGTGCGTGGAGACCCCGTGGTGAATGCCTCAATCCTGCATTTGCTTTACAGCGACACACCACTCCCATAGCTGGTATGATGGTATGCGGTGTCATTGCCTACAATACACGGACAACCCTAGTATTGATCCGTGGCACCATGACAGCCCAACGGTATGTCCATGACATCCTGCAACAACATGTGTTGCCACTCATGTAACGGCTCCCAGGAGCCATTTTTCAACAAGACAATGCTTGTCCTCACACGAAAAGGATGTCACAAGACTGTCTCCGCACTGTTACTACCCTTCCTTGGCCTTCCCGATCCCCAGATTTGTCTCCAATTGAGCATATCTGGGATCATTTGGGACGACGAGTTGGGCATCCCACGAGTTTGAGCGAACTAGATGCAAGGTTACAGCAAACATGGAACGAAATGTCTCAAAACATCATACAGAGCTTGTATGCCTCAATGCCCGATCGTATCGCATCGTGCATTCGCGCTAGAGGGGGGTTCAACAGGGTATTAAATCCTCCGTTCTTTTGCCTTTTTCTCTGAAATGAATGATCCTTGTTCTTTGATTTTCGAATCATTTACTTATATCAAAGTAGTCATTAAGTATGTAAAATTTCGTTTCTTTTTGACAACTCGTTAATTACGTGTGGTGCGCTATTTTTTTTTTTTTTGTCCATGAGTGTATAATCACGGTCTTTTTTATTATTTTTCTTAAGCAATTTCATATACCTAAGATAAAGTGCTCTAGTTTTTGTAAAAACTAAAATATCTCTTATCCTGAAGGTCATTTTAAAAATTAATAATATAGCAGTACATCAGAATTGAAAAATTGAAAATTTGTTCATCAATTTTTGGTACAAAATGGGCCCCGTTAATGTAATTTTTTGTAAATTTTTACCAATATTTTCTTATTTTAATAATAATAATTTCTTTTTCTCTTCCTATTTTTAGCATATTTTTCTTAAAATATACTAAACAAATCTAAAAACACCCCCCCCCCTTTCTCCATTTTTAAAAAAAAAAAGTTGTCGCAGTCGGATATTTTTAAAAAAGTGAGCTTGAGTTAGATATGAATCGTAGAAGGCAGACTTTTTTGGCAAGATAACTACATGAAATGGAAATATAAAAATATACAATCTAGAATACTCGTCAGTAACCTGTGGCACGAAGCTAATTTCTCAGTGGCACTCAACACCTTTCTAAAAAGTTATCGGATAAAGTTAAATAGAGCAATCTCTCCTTTTGCGCCTTAAACTTTTTCTTTCCTTTCACTCTGCTCGTCGCGCCGATATGCGAATATTGAGTAGGATTTCAAACGGAAGTAAAAGTTATAGTCTGATGTACATTGTAACTTTACGACATGTTCTTAGTGAACATGAATATGAATGAGAGAGAGTGCGTGAATATTAACGTCGCACTCTTCAGTTACACGAGGGCTTTTGGCAACGGACCGCTTAATTTTGAAACATGGTCATGTGACGCGGACGACACCTGAGCTGGCACCCACCACCCTCTTCTAACTACCACACCACGCCAACGGGAGGATGTTTGAGCTCTCGACAGATTTAACATGCATCGCTCCCCTTCACTGCGGGTCTTCAGTGGTACTGGGCTCGAACTCATGACACGCTAGCCATGATCCGATACCTTGACCACTTGGCTACCGCGGCCACAGTTTTATTATATGAAAACTTGTTTGTGTCTGAGTGTGTGTGTGTAAGTGTTTTTTTTTTTTTTTTTTTTTGCTTAATTGTTTTGACAATTCATACCAACATATTTAATCAAAAAGAAAACTTGATGTCTGCAGTTTTTAAGACTCTTGGACGAATCAATATGGATTTGTACAACAAAAAGATCGCATTGCACGTATCTTATGTCACAAGGCTTCGCATCTCGTACGTCAAGAGGAAAAAAAGACATTTTCAAACCAAGCATTAGTCAACGCTTAAGAATTTCAAGGAGAAATGTGAAGTAATACAAAGAGCTGTCACTGGATATAAGAAACAAGTTACATTTTTTGTCAAATAATTGGAACCAAACTTAAAGCGACTTAATGTAGTTTCGTAATTGCTCATTGTGTATCTGCCCAGTTCAAACCTTTCACAGTTGGCGATTTTATGACGTTTGTTTTTATGTTAGTAAATATCTTAAAATTATATATAATTTTAATGAAAACAAAAATCTGAATCTGTTCTTCACCTCTATTCTCTAATTCTGCATGCATTGGCATGAAAATCGAATAATTCCAATTACATCCTAGGGCCACGCTAGCCTAGTGGTCAAGGTAATAGACACGTGGCCGTCGTGTCATGAGTGCGAGCCTAGTACCGCTGAAGACTTGTCGTGTAAGGGGTGATGTACGTTAAATATGTCGAGGCTCAAACGTCCTCCCATTGGTGTGGTGTGGAAGTCAAGAGAAGGGGTGACAGAGATCAGGTGTCGTTCTCGCCACTTGACCATGGTTCAAAATTACGAGGTCCGTCGCCAAAAGCTATCGAGTAGCTGAATAAGACGCATTAATATTCACTCTGTGATGGGGCTATTCGCGAGATATTCTGACTAATCCTCTTGGGGATACTTTGGGGCTAGCATTTATACTAATTCACAGCCTTTCAAGAAAAACACGAGATATATATATGTTAATTAGTCCGACTATATAAAGTCTAGGTTTTGTAGATGTAAAAGGGGAGAAGGAGCCGTGAAGCTGACAAGTAAGTTGAACTGTGGAGAATTTACTTCACAAAAACTTAGCGCGCGTTTAATAGGTATTTTCTGAGAATAAATTATTAGATTGAAGATTTAAGATAGTAGATTCAGAATCGGCCTGAGGTTCATTAGTGATTGTTCTCCTTATCCATTTCTGGTAAGCGGGTTTACTTAGAACTGATTATTAGGGTTAATCTACGTTTTAGATATCACTCCTAGGTTTCTTCTTATAATTAAACTTGTGATTGATTAAGTGTTTGTTCAGAGCTTGAATAAATCTATTTGTTATTATGGCGTTTGTTGGTGATGTTTCGTTTCTCCCCACACTTAGAGACGCGCAGGACAGAGGGAGAGGGGTCCCAATTAGGACCCCTCCTCCACAATGACACCCAACGGGTTTGTCCACTGGATATATTTCCCTTAACTCCCGAGATGGGAGTCTAATCCAATTTTAGGCTCTTGCCTGATATTTGTTTCTCAGGAGTTGAGAATGTGGCGGAATTTCTGGATTGTACTGACAGTAATGTTAAATTTGACGAGATACCGAGCAATTTGGCATGTTCTTATATCAAAGGGAGTCTCCGAGGACGTGCTATGGACTGGTTCGAGGTATTTGTTTCGTCGTTAGTACAGGGAATGCTACGGATTTCGCGCAATTAAAAGAGGCATTGACGGAAAATTTCCCAGTGGTTAGGAGTAAAACTGAATTGGAAGTCGGGTTCTATTCGTCGTATCAGGGTCACGGTCAGGCTCCATTAGACTTCATATATGACTTACACAAAAGGCTGGGACTAAATATGTCGGAAACAAATTTAATCTATCACATTATTGCCCGTCTGGAACCACAGTTGATAGAATAGTTCAGTTCAGTACACACAGTGTTATCACTGTACATCTGGAGCTCTGGCTAACACCTTATGCTCCGAAATGATTATTTGCATTATTTTCTTCAAATAGGATGCAAGTATAGGCCTTGATTATTATGTAAGTTTTGTTAACTTATGCTTCAAAAGTGGTAGATGAAACTAGTGTATTTTGGATCTATAACTTGGTATTTTAGAATCTATTGGTTGTTTTTAAAAATTCTTCGACTTTTTGAATATGCTCTATTGTATCACAATTCGCTATTGATGAATAAGACCATTCACTATGGTTAGAGATAAAAAATTTCAATGTTTTACGTTGTAACTGATATTTGTTGCAGGTTAAAATAAAATGTTCACTAGTTTCTGGTACATGGCAATCTGAACACAATGGGGAATCTGTTTGTTTAAAAAGAAAATAAATATAATTTAATGGTAATTTCTTTGCCCGCAAGCTTATTAATTAAAACTTCTGTATTTCTATTTTTTGCTGCCTGTCTTTTCCATTTTTTTAGATGAGAAATATAACTATAATTTTTAGGTCTCTTGCTCTTTTTCAATGTTTTTTCGTTTTTTGTGTTGATTTTTGAAAAATGTATGCGGATCTTCCCAAGTAATCCAAGGAATAATATTCCAAGGATCTGGAGAGGCTTTAGCTAATTTATCTACTTCATTAATTTCTATTCCCTTGTTAGCTGGTACCCAAATGAATGCAATTGATTGAGCTATTTGGAGACACTCGTGTAACATTGAATTTAAATTTAATATTATCGTACTGGATTTTCTGTTAATATTAAGGATACTTTTTAGAACTGATAAGTTGTCCGTCAGGATGATATAGTTTTCTGTTTCTGAAACCCATTTTTTAACGCAGTCCATATGGCAATAGCTTCCGCTGTAAAAATGGAAATCATTTCTTTCAGAATGTAATTTTGTCTAACTTTTTTATTGGGGGATTAAGATTCCTATTGATGTTTGATTAGTATTTTTAGAACCATCTGTTGCAATTATAATACTGTCATTAAAGTTTGACTGGATATAATCATTAAACATATTTTGCACTATGAGATCTGGAAGGTCTCCGTTTTGAAATGGCAGTTCATGAGTATAGATGTTAATTTTGAGTTTCATAGATTGGAGGAGTCCACTGAAGAATATCTACTTTAGAAATACATAGTTCTTGGAGCAGGTTGATTGACTTTTGAAAAATACTGATTTCTTTTTCTCTATATCTATAAAAATTATTAATATCCCAAAATAACCTTGCATTTGGTGACCAGTCTTTTAATGCTATTTGTTTAATAATAAATTTTTGACAAAGGAAATTATGTCTATTATTGATACTGCCATTCATAGATTCCGCTCTTAATACGTCTATCGGAGTGTTTCTTAGGAGACCTGGGGCTAAACGTAATGCAACATTGTAAATTGGTTCTAGTTTTTGTCTATTGCTATTGCTTGAAAAGGAAAAAAGTTGACTTCCATAGTCAAAAATAGAACGGATTGTAACATTTAAAAGAGTATCAGTTCTTGTTCCTATTTTAGGGGACGATAATGCTTTGATTGCATTTAAATATTTAAAACCTTTCTGTCTGAGGTAAATAATATGATTTTTCCAAGTGAAATTGGGGTCGAAGATTATCCCTAGGATTTTAAGACACTTTACTTCGGGAATAGGTTGATCACGTATTTTGAGTATAGGAGGTATTGTACTTTTTCTGGAAAAGTTGATTAAACTGCTTTTTTCTGGAGGTGGACAAATTCCATTTTTTACACCAGGCTGAAATATTGTTTAAAGATATTTGTAATTCGACTATTGTTTTGTTCCAATTTGTGCCGCTATTATATAAGAAAATGTTGTCTGCATAGACCAGAAGATGGCTCTCGTGTTGGATTTCAAAAATGTCTGCCATATAAATCATAAATAGGAAAGGGCTCAAGATGCAACCCTGAGGTACACCATAATTGTTTTTGCTGATTTTCGAAAATTGTTCCGCCATTTAATTTGAATTGTTCTTTGATGTAAGAAATTTTGAACCCATCGTAGCAAATTACCTGAATATCCAACTTTTTTGAATTTAGAAACTAGACCACTTGGCCACACTGAGTTGTATGCTGATTTAATATCTAATGCTACTAGAATAAAGTATTCCTTACGTTCTCTAGCCAGTATGATATCATGTTGAAGTTGAAGAATCGTGTTATATATAATACTGCTTCTGTAGGGGTAAAAGCCATGATGATTTACGTGAAAAATTTTATTTTGAAAGCTGAAATCTAACATTCTGTGTAGGATCATTCTTTCTATTAATTTGGCAACTATTGAGGTAAGTGAAATTGGGCGATATGACGCTATTTCCTTGGGATTTTTGTGAGGTTTTATGAATGGTAAAATAATTGCGCGAGTCCAATCTTTTGGAATTTGACTAGAAGACCAACTGCCATTAAAGGATTTCAGAAGATTTATTGCTTTGATGGGGAGGTGGTTGATTGTTTGGAGAGAAATTTTATCATGCCCTGGACTGCTGTTTTTTTTATGAGATATTGCTATTTTTAATTCTTTTAAAGAGAACGGTTTATTAATATCTTGGCTATTGTCCGGAATAAAAATATTTTGGATACTATTATTGTTTTGCTTTGCGTAATATTTTAAAAAATTAGCTTGGGATTGTTCGTTTGTTAGTACCATTCCATTATTCTCAATGATGTTAAATGAAGAATAGTTCGAAATTGTTCTATTTTTGATTATACGAATTATTTTAAAAAGAATTTTGGGAGAAGAGATTTTTTCACATGTCTTGGGTGCCAAAAGTTTTCTTTACAGGTTTTTATTGTTCGCTTAAGTTTTGCACTTATTTCTTTATATTTTATCCAGTCTTCTTCTTTGAAGCATTTTCTAGCTTTCTTAAGGAGTTTTCTTTCTTTTTTTTTTTGCTCTTAAATACCCGCATGCTGCTGTCCACCATGGAGCTCTTGAATTTATCTGATTTTTTCTGATTCCTGAGACAAGACTTGGGCTTTTCTAATTTCTTCTACAACATCTATATTTATAATTTCATCCAAATTTAGCTTTGTTGAATAAGATTAATAAATTTGTTCCAATTTGTTTTTGTCTAAAATTATTTGTTGTTGAGCTGTTTGTTCTTTTGTAATTAATAATAGGGAAATGGTCACTTCCAAAATTATCGGTACTTGTGGACCACGACATATCATAATTTAAATTTATAGTTGATAATGAAAGATCTATAGATGTAAAAATTCCCGATGAATGGAGATAAGTTGGGCTTTTATCGTTTAATAAAATTAAGTCATTTTCGATAATCCAATCAAAAATCTTCTTCCCAGACGTATTTGAATTTTTTGAACCCCATATTTCATGAGATGCGTTGAAATCTCCCAATATTAAGCTATGATTATCTATATATGATGCTATTTTTGATAAACTGTCATCTTTAAAGTTACCCGGTGGGATGTAAATATTAAAAATTGTGATAGGAACTGTATTTATCTGAACTTTGACTAATAGTTTCTAAGTCTTCGCTAATTTCTGAGAATATTTTTATTGCGCTAATATCTTTGTTTAAAATTATCATTAATCCTCCTCTTCTGTTTTCTCTAAAGATTCGGAATATATTCTTATTGGAAATTGTGAAATTATCATTAGGGTGTAGCCAAGTTTCTTGGATTATTAAAATGCTTGCTTTTTGAAAAATTGGCGTGAATAGAATATCTGATTTTTCGTTTTTAATTCCACGTGCATTCCATTGGATTATATTCATGATATAAAGGGAAAAATGTGCAATACTACGAATTAGTTTAAATGTTCAAAAAGAAAACCGATTGATATATATATTTTTTTAGAGGATGCAAGAAGTTTTGTACATTTATCTAAATTTTATTTTGTTCTACTATACTTTCTAAATTAATTTCTCTTTTCTGAAATGTTTTTTAGTCTTTTTGCTTTTTCATTTATTTTTCTATTAATTCGAAAGTTGTTATCTTGTGAAACTGTTATATTGGATGCAATTTTTTTTAACGAAGATTCCATTGTGTTCATCAAGGATGGAAATTTTAAATTTATTTGATTTATCATCGCGTTTAGTTCTGCCGTAAAACGTTGTACAATTTGTTCCAATTTCATTTCAAAAATGTTGTTATTTTCTTCCAATTTTAATTCTTGAAACTTTTTTTCAAGGGTTTCTATTTTCTCAGTTTGTTTATTATAAGTTATGGCCGAGAATGAGGGTTTTTTTTCTTTATAGAACTTTTCGACTGCTTAGTTTCTCGAGATTTGTTGCTTATTTTTAATTTTTAAGATTTCAACTTCCTCCTGATATTTTTACAGCTTTTATCGTTAGCTTCATGATTTTCTCCAACAGCTACATTTTTTTGTATTTATTTCTTTACACTCGTTTTCAGAGTGGTTCAGTGAGAATACACGGCATTTAATTGAGCTTCTACAAAATTTATGTGACCAAATTTCCAACATTTAGTACATTGTTTAGGTTTTTCAAAAAAGGCTAGTTTTAAACATTTGAAATCCTATTGATACTCTTTCGGGAATCGTGCATCCTATTTGGGTTACTTTAATTGTTTTGATAGGTTTGTATCCTGATTCTGTTTTTTTTTTGTGAACCGTTGGATGTCCAAAATTGGCGTGATTGTTATTTTCAAGTTCAGATTTTATGTCATCTATTGTGTATTCCGTGTCTATTCCCTGCAAAATGTAACTTGTACTTAGGCCAATAAAGGATAATCTAGAAAATATTTTACATCCATTAATTTTTAAAGCTTCTTTGGCGGTCACGCAGCTATTTGTTTTGATTATGATTTCTGAATTTCTTGTTTTGCTAATACTTTGAATATTTTTCTTGATTGTGAAATTTTTCATTATTAATTCCTTTAATTTAAGTGGATTACCACACTGAAAATTATTTTCCGATTTTAAGAAAATTGTAATATTTGGGGTAGTATTTAAATTCAAACTTTCCTCAAACCTGGCCAACAATTCCATATCAGTTAATTTGCTTCTATATCTATTCAATGTTAAGTCTGTACTGGTAGTGTCCACCTCCATATCATTCCCTGGGCGAGAAAAATCACCCATTCTCTCTATCCCACTCCACTTTGAATCAATACACCAACTTGTGTAAGATTTAAAATTAAGAAAAAATGTCTCCAAAGTCAGATGAAAAGTAATAACTTTCCAAATAACTTTCAAAAAGGAAGAAAAAACTTAATGAGGAACGATCTCACCAATTCGGATCCGCTTGAAAAAGTTGCCAATCAAACCATCCACACCTCCCGTTGCAATCGTCCTTTAAAATCGTTGATAGAATACATTGAGATTCGAAATCCAACTTCTCAATTACAGTTACTGCAAATGATTTCCAAATACGAGGATAGATATTTGAGGAGAGACAACCAGGGTTCGAGTAATAATAATAGTGAAAGACGAGTTTGGGATGTGAGTAGGAGGTCTACCGAAGGTCGTACAAGTAGAAATTGGAGAGATGCAGGGGTAGTTGAACGTCAAAATGATAGGAGAGATGCTTATAGAAGTTCATATGGGACTAGACCCCAGAGGAACCATGCTAACCAAGGGTTCGAGAACAGGAACCGCATTGATAGGAATGATCACGGGTTCGAGAATCGTGGTGGACGGAATCTGTTTAGAAATAGGGTCAGAGTGATAATTTTGACCGAGGGTAGAATAATCATTGGAATAGAGGTAGTCGTAAGAATTTAAACTTTTTAAGCGTTCGAAATCGGGATCGATCGCAGGTTGAAGAGAAACCTCCTATAAGGGTTTCTACCTTACGGATGTCCCCTGTAGAACTTCCGTACGTGTCCATTCTAGTTAACGATATATTCACGAAGGCATTATGGGATACTGGGGCTGAGAAGTCGTTCATCTCTGGAAAAAACGTATCGGTCATATTTTTCTTATAAGCAAGTTAAAAAATCAAACACAAAAGTAGTAACGGCTCAAGGTGTTTGTTGTAACAATGTAGGAACCGTAGAATTGGAGATCAGAAGTTGGGAATTTAAGAAAAAGTGGAATTTTCATATATTAGCAGTTCTAGAATAGCCTTGCATTTTAGGTATCGATTTAATTAGACAATCAAAAATAATAATGCATTTCGATGAAAAGTCATCAGTGATTCCGGATTCGCAAATTGAATAAATAAAAATCGATGAGGTGAATTTAGAAATTGATCTTTCAAATACGAAACTAGAGGAAAGTTCTGAGGATGGCAATATAGCTTGTGCAGTAATTAAGAGATTTGGTACTTTCGTCAAGGGAGCAATTGATTTCCGAACAAAGGCAGGACCCTAAGCTGGGTCACATTTACCGTTATTTGCAAAACCCCGATGACAGTACGGTAAATGCGGCAGTCTGTGGAAACTGGTCTCAGGATTTTAGGATAGTGGACGGCTTGTTATTTTATGCGAAATACGCATCCACTCTCAGAGAAATGAGAGTATATATTCCACGGTCACTGCAAGGTGCGATAATGCGTGAATTTCATGATAAGCCTATGGCTGGACACCTCGGTAGGAAAAAAACATATTTACGCGTGAAGGAGGCTTGTTATTTTCCTTATGATTAAATTTATACATGATTATATTTTGAAATGTGATGCTTGCCAAAAGAATAACTATAAGAACGCGTTACCGGCCGGTCGTCTAATACCGATTATAACTAATTATCCAAATGAAATAGTTTCATTAGATTTGTTAGGCCCCTACCCAGCATCGAAACCTGAACAATATAGGTATATTTTAGTAATAACGGATCACTTTTTTACGAAGTGGTTGGAAGTAATACCCCTCCGAAAGGTGTCCGCAAAAATAATCGCCAATACCCTGTTCGAAAGTTATATTTCGCGATATGGAGCTCCAATTAAACTTATAAGCGACAACGGTCCCCAATTTATATCCGAAGTTTTTGAGCATTTAAGTAATAGATTAGATATAAAGCATGTCGAAACAGTTGTGTATAGACCTCAGTCAAATAGAACGGAACGAGTTGATCGTGATTTATTACAAATGATTGCTACTTTTGTAAATAACAATCATGAGACCTGGGACAGGTTTCTAGGAGAATTCGCGTATGCATTACGAACGGCTGTTCACGAGACCACTGGAAAAACTCCAGCAGAATTATTTTTGGGCAGGAAACTTACTACCCCGTTTCAAAAACTTGTGATGGTGACGGATGCAGCAGAATTTGTGGTTAGGAATATTGAAAAGGTGTTTAAGGAAGCTAGGCAGAATACTAAGAAGAAACATGAAAAGTAGGCGAAGTACTACAATAAGAGGAGACGCGAAGTTAACATTAAGGTCGATGTTTTAGTGTTGGTTGAAACTCGTCCTATAAGCTCTGCCAGTAAAAAGGTGGTAGCGAAATTTTGCCTCAAATACGAAGGTCCTTATAGAGCAGGGATGGCGAACCTTTTTTCAGGCGTGGGGTCAAATTTTGTTCATATTTTTTTTAGTACTAGCTCGTGGGTCACTAATGCCCTTTGCATCAGAGTTAAGTTTAAAACTTTTTAACTGAGTATTTTTAAAACTAAACATCTTTATATTCAATTGGCTTATTGAGTAAAAATAAGCGAGGTTTGACGATTTAGAATTATTTAGTAGGGCTAAATGTTCTGAAGTGTTTGGTGCAGATGACAATGAGTGTTTAAATGAACAAGGAGTAACGAAAATTACATACTATATATACACTCATGGACAAAAAAATTAGCGTACCAAGAAAGAGTAGTCAAAATGAAACGAAATTTTACATACGTAATGACTACTTTGATAAAAGTAAATGATTAGAAAATCAAAAAAAGGATCATTTATTTCAGAGAAAAAGGCAAAAGAACGGAGGAATTAATACCATGTTGAACCCCCCTCTAGCGTGAATGCACGATGCGATACGATCGGGCATTGAGGCATACAAGCTCTGTATGATGTCTTGAGACATTTCGTTCCATGTTTGCTGTAACCTTGCGTCTAGTTCACTCAAACATGTGCGATGCTCAACTCGCCGTCCCCAATGATCCCACATATGCTCGATTAGAGACAAATCTGGGGATCGGGCAGGACAAGGAAGAGTAGTAACAGTGTAGAAACAGTCTTGCGACACCCTTTTCGTGTGAGGCCAAATATTGTCTGGTTGAAAACGGCTCCTGGGAGCCGTTGCATGAGTGGCAACACATGTGGATGCTGGATGTCATGGACATTCCGCTGGGCTGTCATGGTACCACGGATCAATACTAGGGGTGACCGTGTTTTGTAGGCAATGGCACCCCATACCATCACACTAGCTGTGAGAGGGGTGTATCGCTGTAAAGCAAAAACAGGATTGAGGGGTTCACCACGGGGTCTCCACACGATTGTCATCACTGATGAGATTGAATCTGGATTCGTCACTAAACACGATCTGGTTCCATTCCACTGCAGTCCAATTTCCTCGTGCGCGGCACAACTCTAAACTGAGGTGTCGATCGGTGGGAGTCAAGGGCAGCACACGTAATGGGCGCCGCGATCCCAAATGTCCTTCAGCCATGCGCCATCGTATAGTTCAAGAAGTCGCAGAGATCCCTAGTGAAGGTGCTACCTGTGCCTCGATGGCGGCCCGTGAAGCAGTTGGCTGTACGCGTGAATTTCTTACGATGTGGCGGTTTTCTAGACGTTTGGTCTACCGAGGGCGACCTGAGCCTGGTCTTCGTGTAAATGACATCTCTCCGATCCACTGGCACCTCCTCCCAACACAATCAGAGCGGCCTAATTGACGAGCTACTCGCCTAGCTGACCACCTAGCTTCCATCATGTCGATGATTCTCCCCCTTTCAAACTGTGACCAGCTGCTCATATTGTCTTAGATAACGGTGTATGACATGTCTACTTCAGCGCTTCCTTTGTAAGCGATTCAGCACAGTTAAACAAGCTTTGGTTACCTGTTTTATACTCAACGGAGAAAGACGTTAAACGCCCTCTACCTTCAATACGTAATACACAATCGCGCTGCTTTTCTAATCATTTGCATATCTCCTCGACATGTACCTTCATGCCAAGTTTCGTTGCAATCCCACAATTATTTCTTGGTGCGCTAATTTTTTTGTCCATGAGTGTATATTGTGAAGTATTATTTATTAGTTTGTACACACACACATATATATATACAAGTGCCACTTTCCCTTGCATATTTCCTGACAGTTACATATAACCTGCATTTTGTTTTTGATAAAATGACAAAGTCAAGCTCTGTTAAAGTTGTATGCAGTCATATTCCCTATTCTATCAAATTATTTGGAAGAGTCAAATGAAGTTTTTACTGGGATTAATAACTTTTTTTAAGAAATATTTAAGATTCTTTTATAATTGAAGGGATAAAATTTACTGTTGCAAATTTACTCCAGACATATCTTAACGATATTATTTTTGGCGAGATATATATTTGTTATAAATAAGGAATTAATAATTGGGGTAAATAATTACCATTGATTTAAAATTTTAAAAAAATGGATAGTTATAAAACATTAAAGCTAAGATCTTTTTTTATCAAACATGGTTACTGCCGTGAATATTAACAATTTATTTAATGAGAGATAATATGAGCATATTTTTATTAATAAAAGGAACAAAAAATAATTCAGTAATGCATTCGCAAATGATATCCGAAAGAAAAAGTAAAGCGATTTTAATGCAATAAAAACATCAGCTTTTCTCTCTCTTAAGCGAAAACAGTGGGCGGAAGCAGAGTAATTTTTTGTAGATACAATAAATACGGCAGCTTTCTTAATGAAGACTGTGTCTGTAGACAGAATGAAGTTGTGTGTCAGCATCCTGAGCAAAGACGATTTCCTAAGACAGGGTAAAGATGTACGTCAGTATCCGTAATGAATGATGGTGTCCAAAAACAGGGCAAAGGTATACGGATACAATATAAACGTGAGCTTCCCAAGCGAGAACAGTTTCTAAGACCGAGTAATGCTATGAGACAGCCTCCTAAATGAGGGCGCTCTCCAAAGACAAGGTAAAGCTATGAGTCAGCATCGTAAATGTGGACGGTCTTTAAAGACAGGGTAAAGCTATGAATCAGCATCCTAAATGAGGACGGTCTGCAAAGAAACGATAAAGCTTTGGGTCAACATCCTAGATGAGGATGGCCTCCAAAGACGGGGTAAAGGTTAATGGATACAATAAAAGCGTGAGCTTCCTAAGTGCGGTTTCCTAAGAAAAAAAATAAAGCTATATTAATATAATAAACACGTACGATTCTCTCTCTACCGTTTTTACTCTGAAAGGCTTTAATGATGTAATCTATTCGCTATTGTACAATATTAGTGAGTTTGAACTTGTTTTTAGTTATTTTCAGTCGTTTTAAATGGAAAAAAAGTTTTTGTTGCATCTCAGTAGTGGTATATTTTACTATTTCATCAACATATTTTTTTTAAGTAATTGAGCTATTGAAGGCTGCATATGCCGTTAACTTTATTTAATTAAAAAGGAACATAAGTCTGCACAGTTAGAACTAATTTCAATTCTTCAATCTTTCAGGTTCCACGGCACACACATACTCGAAATATAATATACTAAAATCTAGCCTTCGCTCTTTTGGTCAATTTCATTTTTTTAAGGTATTGAATTTTTTTTTTTTGTACCTTAGTTAAGATTTTACTGATTTCACCCAATTGGAAATGTGATATATAAATCTGGTAAAGACTCAACATCTTTTTCTTAAAGTAATAAATTGCGTGGTTGAATTTTGCAGGGTGAATTCCATCTGTCAGGCAGAATTCTTTTTTAATGGTTGTAAATAGCTAATTTCTACAGTTTTATTTTTAATAATGATTTCCTAATTTTTTTCATTTCCCATAATGAAGTCCTTTTTTTTTTTTAGTATTTAATTCTTCTTTCCTCCTCACTTTATTTATTTATAATTTTTTACTGTTTCGCTTATTTTAATGTCTTTTTCTACAATCATTTTGAAATGCTTCACATTCAATTTCCCTCTTCACTTTTCTGCGCCGTTTTATTAGGGAAATAAAGGAAATTTCTTTTTATTCCACTTTTTAAATCGTTTTAAATGGTTGTAATTCTAATGTTCTCAGTTGTTTCATCAAGTTTCAGTAATATTTTTTTATTCTTCATATTTCGTGAGGTGCGAGGCGGCCATCTTGAATAATATCTACATTCCGTCTGTAGCCTGTTTGGCGTGATTTTAATCACGCCTAAGACTGTAGCAAAATTCAAATAAACTAGCGTAGATTTAGAAGAATTAAATATTGCACTTAAGAGAAAAACGTGTACACTTGAAATAAACGAAGGATCTAATAACTACTATATTTAGATGACCAGAACACAGTAGTTGTGTTCAAAATTTTGGCAAAAGAGTTTTACTTATGTAGACGCAATGATCAATGTTTTTTATTCATTCATTAAAATTCTGAGTGTCTCATAAAAACATTTAATCAGTTGATTAATGTATATTGGCTAATTCACCGATACTATTGTTTTTTCAATTAAAAAGGTCTTAATCTCTTCTAATAACGTTATAAAGCGACGAAGGAGTGTGATTTTTATTAATTGTGATTTTTGTAAAATTCAGGTAAGTTATTTTAAATTTTGATAGTTAAATAATAATATTTATTAGTATTGAGTCCTAAAAGAGCATTTATAATGTTTTAGTATGCTATTTTGTTAAAAAGTACTCCGAACGTGAAGAAATGAAGTTTATATTTCTTTGAAGAAAAGAAGCATAGATATATATATATATATATAATATTAATGCAGATTGGAATTCGGTTACAAGGTTGACATTTTCTAAAAACTTCGCGATTTGAATTTAAGTCAACAAAGAGTGAGTGAATATTAAAATCGCACTAACGTATTCAGCTACTCTAGGGCTTTTGGGGACACAGACCTCGTAATTTTGAGCCATGTTCAAGGGACGGGATGACACCTGAGCTGGCACTCCCTCTCCTAACTCCCACACCACACCAACGGGAGGACGTTTGAGCTCTGGACAGATTTAACGTGCATCGTTCCTCTAAAGGGGAGGGTGGTCTTCAGTGGTACTGTGCTCGAACTTATGACACGCCAGCCACGAGTCCGTTACCTTGGCCACTAGGCTATCGCGGCCACTAAGTCTACTGGGGAGAGAATGTTAAAATATTTTAATATCGTGAGTGGGATTGAATCTTTTAAGAATAAGCTGATAGTTTGGCAAGGAGAATTGAACAAAAAATCTCTGATATGTTTCCATGTTTCTCAGAATTTACTTAAAAAAATAATATATATTTTTCTTGTTATTTAAGAAACGCACATAATCTACCGTCCTCCCCCCCCCCCCTGATAAATTTGAGAGGAAACGTTTCATAAGGGGTCAAAAT
The DNA here is from genome assembly GCA_019973975.1 of Trichonephila clavata. NCBI lineage: Eukaryota > Metazoa > Arthropoda > Arachnida > Araneae > Nephilidae > Trichonephila > Trichonephila clavata. Next base: position 37,460 of record BMAO01021784.1, read on the forward strand.
TTTTCAGGATAAAAAGTTAGGTTAAATAAGGGATTCGATTTGCGATTAATATTTTTAATTTCAACATCCTTTAAATATGAAAAATATTAGTTGATTAATGTTTCAAAAGCGACTTAAACCATGCGCATTCAATATAAGTCTCTAACTAGCTAAAAATTTTAGTTAACGACTGAAGATGAATATGCCAATTAGTATTTTAATTTAGTTTGTATCGACCTACTTATTTGAAACCGGTTATTAAAAATTTGTTATAAAAAGAGAATATCAATCGTGATTGAGAATCCAGAGAATTTCTTATGACTTGTGATTTACAATACAAATTTGAATGCAGAAGTAATCACTATCTCCTTGTAGCCGCATACCTCACATCAAGAGTTACGATGGTATAATTTTTAAAAAAATATTCTTAACGAATAATCTAGAAAGTAAAGAGCGATTTCTCATCATTCCCGGTGTCGACCACCCACTACCGCAAATGCATGCACACTAGTTAGCTCTTTCCCACGCTTCAGCATGAGCCAAGTTTTGTTGCTGAATGGTCGTGCGTCTTTTTTCTGTTACTTTTTAAAATGGCTGCGCCCATTGAAAATTCTGCCAAATGTGAAGTACCTTGTGTAATTCGTTTTCTGAATGCACAAGATATTCGGCCCAGCGAAATTCTTCAACGACTTACACTCCCCAGACAAAACAAGAGACGCTAAATGTTGTCTTCAACATCCAAAGTAAAAAACGACTTGAAATAAATTTCAGTTATGACACTGCGCGGTCTCGTGCATCATCACGAAGATAGCGAGATCTTTGGCATCTTAAGTGGGAAATTTTTGGATTTTCTCCTTACAGTCCTGACTTGGCTAACAATGAATTTTACTTATTTTTCGAGATTAATGAAATATTTAGGTAGAAAACAATTCTCAAATGTCGAAGAGACCTCAAACAAGAAGTAACAGCTTAGCTCTAATTTTCAACGAATGAAGAGAATAACATTCTAAATTGAAAAATTGGCCTCAAGTTACAATAAGTGCCTTGGCAGCTACGATTATTACACAAAAATTGCGATACTGTGACTTAAATAATAAATGTTAATACATGTTTCGTTTTTGTTTTGTTCTGCTGAAACTCTGAAACGTTCATTTTCTGGGTGACCCTCCCATTTCAAAATTCCACATGCGTAAGTAAAACTATTGTTTTAAAAAACCATGTGGTGGCCGCGGTAGCCAAGTGGTCTAGGCATCGGATCGTGGCTAGCATGTCATGAGTTCGTTGGTGTGGTGTGGTAGTTAGGAGAGGGGGTGCCATCTCAGGTGTCGTCCACGTCACTTGACCATGGTTCAAAATTACGCGGACCGTCCCCAAAAGCCCTCTCCCAAAAGCCTCGAACAGTGGAACGTTAATATTCACTCACTCAAAAAACCATGTGTTTCATTCAGATCTCTAATAAAGCAAAAATATAAGCAAACATCCCGGAAAGAATTTCACTTTAGTTACGTTGACAATAAAAGAAAACATTTATTATCCATCCGTAGGTCACGGAATTTTTTTACACAAACTGGGTAGTCGTGCGCGGAAATGAAAATATACACAGGTGTTCAAAATTAAGAGAACTTTCAGATTTGGTGAATTATCTCCAGAAACTGCTGGATATATTTTAATGAAATTTGGTTTGTGTATATATAGGGTTGCTTAATACATAAAAATAGCCATTCGACAGTTATAATACACGAGCATGATTGTGCGTAACACTCATTGAAGACGGATGGTATGAAGCGGCAGTTGCAGATTAGATCAAGAAAAAATGGGTTAATAGGGGGTTTCTTCGAACAGTGATTTTATTCTGGAAATAAGGAAATGTATGAGCTCCTGGGGCACTTGGTTCTCTCGTTCAGCAACGCTATTTTCTGACCTTGGATAGTTCTCGGAGAGGGTTGCGAGTTGCAATTGCCCTCCCCAGAGCGTCCAAGGCATGCTCTATATGTTTGAGGTTTGGAGATATAGCTAGCGAATACATATGGCGAATATCATCTTCCACAAATTCGTCAACCAGATGAGCTCTTTGTGGTCTCGCGTTGTAATCCTTTGAAAGGAAATCAGAGCCAACTACACCCCTGAAAAGACAAACATAGGACTCCAAGACCTCATCCCTATACCACACAGCAGCCATAGTGCCGAACAAAGAGGTTTGTTCGGCTCTTCAATATGATGCCTGCTCGGACCATCAAGCCTCCAATGCAGTAATGGTCAATTTCTTGGACATTAGAGGGCATTGTGGGTACTTGGTTCTCTCCAAATGAAAGTATGGCGAGAATCACTGGTTAGGATGAATCGGGATTCATGAGTGCAGAGAGCGCTTATCCATTGATTCTCGTTCCATTTTAAATGGAATTTTCTGTTCATAGAACTGACGGGACGGAAACAACAGGTCTTGCAAACAGACCTCTCTCATGAGGTCATCTGGAGTGGCTTTGACCACAGCCTAGTGGTCAAGGAAATGGACTTGTGACCGGCGTGTCTGGCGGCGTACTGCTGAAGACCCGCCGTGTAGGAAGGCGATGCTTGTTAAATCTGTCGATGCTCAAACGTCCACCCATTAGGGTAGTGTGGAAGTTAGGAGAAGGGGGTGATAGTTCAGGTTCCATCCTCCATTTGACCGTGGTTCAAAATTACGAGGTCCGTCACCAGGGCTGTTTTTAACTCCCCTGGTGTCCTAGGCACTTCACATTGCTGCGCCCTCACACTATTTTCAGAGCCTCCCCCTCCTTCAGCTCTTACCTTGCCAGTCATGGTTTGGGAGGGATTTCCCCCTTTAACTCTCTTACTCCTTTCCCTTTGTTTATTTTTGCTCTTTGGAGAGTCTATCCTTATATCCACCACCTATGAACCCGCCATATCCTGAGCCGGCAACCAGCAACCATTAGGAAAGGATAGTAGCATGGTCTGGGCCACTCTTGTTCATTTCTTACCTTACGGCATCAAGGATCACCCATTCATCTCTTTTATAAATTTGTGCAGTAAATTAATAAAATCTATTGCGATTACAGTATAGAGTACATATTATTGTATTGAGGTATCTGAATACACACACGTTCTGAGTACTTTTTAAAAAATGTCATACTAAGACATTATAAACGCTTTTTTAGAAATCAATAACAATAAATACTAATATTTAACTGTGACAATATTTTTTAAAAATTACCTAAATTTTACAAAAATTATAATTATTACTGAAATTTTAGCAATATTTTTGAAAAACTTCAATGCAATTAAAAGAAAAAATAATAAACATATCAGTAAAGGTATTGCTAAAACAAATTAGATGCATATCTAGATAATATACTAAAATTTTAATGTTTTATTAAAATTTAAAATTTTTAGAACTGATGAGTAAATATTACAAGAAATTTGACAATTTTTATGAGACAATTATTTAAATAACATGCCATAGCTCAAAAAATATTCATGTAATAAGAAATATTTTTGTATCCACTAGAAAATAATATAAATATCAAATTCAAAAAGTTTCATAAAAATAGATTGGCAATGACAGATTTTGAACAATTTAAATGTTCATATTTGGTACATTAAAGGTACAATAGGTACATTCTAGGTAACGAAGAAACAAAACAAAGTACGTTTTGTAAAGACAAAAAAAAAAAAAAATCTCTATTCAATAAAATAAAAAAAACGGTATGTATTTTGACCTAATTTAGTCATTTCAACATGTTTGGATACCTTTTTAACTTATTAATTATCCCCTTTTTCATCGCTTATCGCTGTAAAGGTTTCTTCGAATTTTGATCATGGCAAAATCATTCATGACGTCATTGTAATCAATTTCCATTGTAATATCATTCTGAGTGCATACAATATCAAACTGTTAAGCTTTTCTTTTTCCATAATAGATCTCATTTCTTTTACTCTCTTAAGGGCTGAAATGCTTCTCTCATAACTCGTTAGGCGGTGGTATTTTCGTTGTAATTTTTAATTTTTCTCTTTTTTCCTCCAGTTTTTTGCGCCCCCAAATCTTTTGCGCCCTAGGCACGTGCCTAAGTGGAAAAGGCGTCAATTCCGTCGCCAAAATCCCTCGAGTAGCTGAATAGGGCGACGTCAATATTTTCTCACTCACTCTAACGTGGTTTCATTGAGATTACTTCTATTGATTTAGAGAATAAATTTCAAACCTGAAAACACCCTATCATCGCTAACTTGTGTAGCTGGAGCTGCTAAAACCACCCTTGCAATTTTATACAAATGTGGATAAGTAGTTTTATTCCCTTCCCAGAAATCCAATATATTACGTTTTATATCGAACCCCGTAAATTGTCAAAATTATTAAAAATGAATTCAATGTGTCAATCTCGGTAGAAATACGGGATATATAAGAATGTATGTTTTTATTGCCAATTACTTACTTTTTTTTTTTTTAAAGTCTCCAAATTTTCTTTTATATCGCTTTTAGTAGAAGATTGTGTTTCCTCATTTACAATTGAAATGGATTTTTCCAAAAATTTTAATTTGTTCTGAATATTCTATAAATGTTGCCCAGCCTGTACTTTTTATGATGTGGAAAGCAAAATTTGATAAGGCAGGTCCAAATAAACAGCTTCTATTAAACTATAACTTTATAATAGCAATGTTTCCCAGTTGTATAACTGATTATATAAAATATCTGCAAAGGAATTTTTAAAGTTTCTTAAATTTATTTTACAATGGGTTCTGTGACGTTTGCTCATTAGCAGAACTCTCCCCATCTTTACTTGTCAAGATTGACGAATGGGGGATCAAGTTTTTCAGATGAGACAATACATCTCGAAAGAAAAGGACCGGTTATTCTTTCCTTATGCCTAGGGCATAGCATATGGGAACTGTTTCGAAAAATGGCTTTGATGTCGCCACACCTTTTCTTAGCCGACATGCAGACGATCGATTCTCACAACGCTCTATAGGAAGGAAGCTTCAAAGAACAGCCATTTTGTGTTGGGATCCCCTCACACATATGTGACGCAGACAACTTGAATGGAAAGTGATGACGGTGGGTCAGGACAAAGACACACTCTCAGTGAAAATGTAACAAAGCAAGTTATAGTGTACAGATGGTGAACACAAGGCCGTCTTGTAAAGGGGATCGTACATGCCGGCTGATTGTTCCCACGCACCAATGAGAAGTGATGGGGGACATGAAAATTACTCTCCTATGGAGTTTATAGGGGCCGGCTAGGAAGTGAACAGGACTCTCGATCTTCTTCCATTAACGGGAATTTTTCGTTTTTCAAATTTTGAATTTTCGGGGCAACCTCCCTTCAAGGACCAAGGGAAATGGCTCTCGATCTCTTGCCTTTTTACGAAATGAAGTTTTGAGCTCTTCGAAGACTCTCTGTTGAGTTTGCGAAAGCAGCCACGCTCAAGGACATACTGATGTACTTTGAATAATGGTAAATTTGGATTGCCGGAGTCAGCGGCGCAACGGCTTGCATTCATGAACTGAAATTGAACAAGAACTTTTCCACAGCGAAAGGCTGTAAACTTTAATAATTTAATATTGAACATTCTTTTTGTTATTTACTCTAGAAATAAAATGTCTGTTTGGCAATTAGCTGTGTGACACCGACGCTACCACGTCACAATGTTACAGTCCAATTTCCGTAAAAATTGCTTAAAGTTAATTCTTCACTTTGTAGTTTCACAATTGCTTTCATTAGGGGTTGTAAGGTATCAACAATTAATTTTAATTCCACCCATTTACTGTCTGCAAAATAATAATCTAAATTACTTTCCGCAAAAGATCAGCTAAAATCTTTGCATTCCAATAAAGATTTTAACATATTATACTTACTATTCCATCTAGTTGGACAATCCAAAATTGGTCTTTTAATATTTTAGCGTCTTTAAATTTTAACATAAGAGATGGAATGCGCCACTTTTTCACCAATCCTCGAGCATCAGAAATAAATTCATTAAAATTGGCGTTTTTTATAGAGTCTTAAATTGAAAGTTGCAATGCATGTGCAGTACATCTTATTCCGATAAGTTTATTAAAAGAAAAGTTATGATAAAAAAATGTTTCATCTTCAAAGCAATTTCTAATTTCAATTTTCAATTTCGATAATTGATTATCCGTCTTCAATTTTGAATCTTAATAAGTGAAATCACGTTAGCTCCATTGTCCGCAGTAATTGAATAAATTCGCTGAATATTGATATTGTATTTTTCTAGTACTGATCTAGGAGCACAAAACAAAAGAATAGCAAGCCGGTGGAGAATTACGACGTAATTTTTAATTTATTCTGTACTTGACTATTTACTTCTAGTTGATCATTGTACTTGCACTCTATGAATTAATACCGACTTTTACTAGCCTTTTTAAGTCTCCTGACCAATTAGACACAAACACATATTATTACGCGTTGTAATAACCCTATTTCCCGTCTACCCTGTGACCCAGCTAAAGTTGTGGTAGGAAGTGAAGGACTATTCGACATGATAATTTCCAATTATTTTATTTATCCCTTTAATCGACTCAAACACAATTCAATGCAACACTATAAATAGGAGGATCCAGTCAGTCAACAGAGGGAAGGGACGAGAGTCGCGTTTTGGGAGAATACATTTAATAACTACTTTATGATAGTTTTTTTATCTCAATATTTGTACTTTACACGGTAGATATATAACTAATGTGCGCTTAACCCTTTAAATACTTTAAACATCTAACGTAATATGAAGGTGACAATACCTGAACTTAGGCAGTCTTCTAATCAACTTAATTTATCAATGACAACTTCCTGCCTTTACTCTTTTACAAGGCCTTTCTAACCTCTTATAGTAATCTTCACCTTGTATTTCTCTTGTCACCTTTAGTTAACTAGCCTGCTAACTTTCTACTATCAATGCTTCTTTCACTTCTAACTCACTAACTCTCTTTAACTCGTGAACTAGATATAATAAACTTAATTTGCATATCACGCCTTCTTCATAAGGGAAGATTGATGAATTTTGCTAGCTCCAAGGAATTCCCAAGAGGATTAGTTGAAGGACGTGTATAGATCCGTCACAGCGTACATTACCAGTGGCGCACACAAGGGGGATCCTGGGGGTCCGGACCCCCCCCCAAAGCCCTTGAGGTTTTTTCGATCGATGATAATCCTATATATGTATAACGTAAAATTTAATTAAGTGCTAGTAATTAATTTATTTTATTAATTATAGCTAATTATTAATTCAATAATTTATTTTTTACTGTTTTTTGTCAACAAAATCAGAAGAATCAATTGAGGCTGTCTAGAGTTATGATACGAGTTGGGGGAATTTCGTCCATGAACTCCCCCCTTGAAAAAATTTTGTGTGCGCTACTGTTCATCACAATCCCTTTCTTAGGGAGGCGTCGCACTGGATACTTCCTGCTGAGAAGCTGGTTTATCTATCTAAACAGTCTATACGTAGGGCCTGGGTTCGAAACCCGGAGATGGCATGGATGTTTATGTTGCAATCCTTCATTACTTACTTCTGTAAGCCCCCGTGTGATACTTTGTGGTGTACAGGGTTTATAAACGTTCTCAATAAGAAAAAATATATCCGTGGATGATCGCATGTTAAGAGACGAAAAATATAACTCAATCCTCTTTTTAGGATAACTTTTCTTAAGAAATCTCTCATCTATACTTCTAGTTCATTCAACTGAATTAAACCTGCCTTCTACAAATAGTTTCATGCGAAACTGAAACAGAAAAGTACTAGTGAACATAAAAACAGGAAATCTAGTTGTAATGTACATGTAATGATGATAATTATGTGGTTGACGTTAAATAAGAAAACCTTGATAAGTTAGTTACAGTAACTAATGACTGAAGATATATCGAACCGAAATAAACCGATATTCTTTTCCGGTTCAGTTCCGGTTTTCGTTCCGACTAAAATAACGTTTTTTCCGGTTTTCGGCTCAGTGCCGGTTCGAAACCCTGTTTTTAATGCAGACAGGAAATGAATTTCTAAAGAAATTTGAGAAGTATACCGTAAATATCGGAGGCATTAGGAAGTGTTTTAAGTTGTTATACTAAAAAGTTTGCAGAAACTTTTTTTGTTGACAAAATTACATTTGGGACTCGTTGGAGGGGTTAAAATGAAAACACTCTATCGCAGTTATGTATACTGAAAAAATAGGGTCAAGGATAAGAAATTCTTCTATGTGTATAGTCCGGATTTATCAGTGGGAATGTCCAAGTAATGGTTGGCAGCGCTTGTATATTGAGCCAGATGCTACCGATGGAATGTCAAAATTTTATTGGTGTAACTGAATTGGAGTTGTTCGTCGTATAACAAAAATATCCATACCTCCAGACTTGCACTTGGCTAATTTATAAATTTATAAACTTGTTTTTAAACTTTGGAATTTTTTACTTTTATATTCGCCAATGATATTTTGAGTGGGATTTTGTATTCTAAGATTCTAATAATTTCAAATTTTTGTTTCTCCAAGAATAATTGTGCTCACTTTATATACATTTAAATATATATATATCTTCATTTTCTAGTTTATTGAAGACCGAAATGTGTAATATTTTTTGTAGATGCTATTTTGCTCATTGAAACAAGTTGAAAGATTAATCGATAATGATAAAATAATTAAAGTCCACTTAATTTAGAAAATCATGTTTAAATTATTGTAATAACTCTCGATACATTGTACTGTATATCAAAGTTGAGAAGAATTTTGCGGGAAAATCGAATTATAACGGGAAAAATTTCATCAAAAAATCAAATTCTACCGCAGTACGGATTCAAGACTCTAGGAAGCTCCTTTAAAAGCTATTTATATACATCCGCAACGCCTCCGCTCTGATCCAATCTTACTGCAGAACTTGGAAGAGAAGATGCAGTCGCCATGGCAACATCGCTCCTTTCGCAACAGGTAATTGCCATGGCAACGGCCGCACATGTGGCTCTATCGATTTTATATACCCACGTGTAAGGTACCCTAGTTGACCTCGAATTGCAAAACTGTTCTGGTAAACATGATTTACGCATCTGCAGAGAAATGATTTCTGAACAGCCCTGGGGAAAAACTACTGCATTTGCTGGTAAACAAGATGGCGCGTCTTGAAAGATCAGCCAACTGAAGGCTTATTCTAAGGGAAATTGCAATGAAAATTAGGATTAAATAATGATTATAGCAATTCCGCTTTCTAATTGAGATTTTTTATCACATTTTAACCTTAGAATACTTCTGATATTCCGTTCTGTTTCGTTCCCTATCTGAAAATCTGAGTCGTTTTTTAATTGATGCAATAATGCAATATGCACAGTACAAGTATGCCATTAAATTCTGGTATTGACCACAAAATTAAACGAATGCATTAAATTTTCTACCCTTTTAAACAATTTTTAGTCATTTTTTTCACTTTTTAATGGCTTTTTATATCATTTTATTTTATCATTAATTGGAAGTATTTTTGGAAAATCAAGCAATTTTCATGATTCTTTTAATTATATGTCTATAATTGTTAGCATGAAGGCAAAATACATTATTTTCCTTTTTAATCATGATAGCTTAAAATCCTTGCTAGATTAGTTTATTAAATTGCTATTCTAGAGAGAAATAATGCTGAAAGTAATAATTTGTAGAACTATCATTATTAACCCTTTATTTGCATTAGAATAATCTGGAGAAGTTAAGAGAAAATGTCTATGCTTTTTTCATTTAAAACAGCCTAAAAAGTAGCTAAAAATTAATTTTATTCAAATTTCGTTTTAAATAATTGCTACAGTTTGTCCCCTACAGTGGCTCACTTGCATATGCCTAGCATGCAACATTTTCAACGTAGGCAGTCACCTTAAAAATATTTTATGATTATTTTTTTAACTATCTTGGTGATGAAAACGATAAAAACAGTCTGATATTCCATCAATGCAAAAATACATTTTAAATTTGATGCACGAATATGTGGATTTTCTGGAGCACAACGTCATTTTACATCTTTGAACTGTATTTGCAGTTTGGTAAGGAAAAGGCTCCACTCTGTCATAGCGAACATCCATGAAAACGGAGCTTGCCTTCATGGGCAAACGTTTCTTTGGTTTGTATTAAAAATTATTTCCTGATTTGTTTATGGTGTCCAGTATAATCTCCTAAAAGGTAAATCTCCAACTGACATATGCACAGGTGTCCAAAAGTTAAACATAATTTATGCTTATGCGAATATTTAAAGAAATATACGTCAGAATGGCGAGAAATATGGTATGCGAATGCAATACTATTAAACCAAAAGAAAACAATGAAAAAGAAGGATATTAAAATCAAAAATGCTTGATATCCAAAAAAAAAGAAAGAAAGATAACAGCAGTAATTAAACATTTATACTCTAGTAGAAAAATTTAAATAAAAGGGTTATTTTTCAGTTTAATAAGGTGTGTGGTCACGCCACTGGTAACCATGAATACTACATAACAATTACCTTCATGTGCTATATGTGGATGAGTTGTGGCCTCAAAGAGTTCCAAGCATTACGGTTAGTTTTTTTCTGTTTTGGAACAGGATTTTGGTAGATGTAGAAGAGCTACAATTTGTCTCCCGAACATATCCCACACATTCTCAATAGGATTAAAACCAGAAGAATGAGTGTGCCACTGCATGTGCGGTATGTTCCACTATCAAGGAAGTCATCGCCCAGGATCACACTGCGACAAGACTCGTTATCATTCATGAAATATGAATCCAGAAACACAACATACCTAGAAACAGGTGAACATAAGGTCAAGAAATTTATTTCTATATCTATTAGCAGTAACAGTGCCCGTGTCAAAGAGGTGGAGGTCTGTACTATGTTTGTCCACATTATGACTCCCTTTGAAGGAACATGGTGTCTTTCCGTGATGTTTCTTGGGTGAAAATAAGAGAGGTCCACATTCTCTCTCTATTCTTATCCGACGAGAATTAGTGTTCATAGCAAACCAGGACTCGTCACAGAACATCACATTGGCTCACTGTTGTAAATTCCTGTGCTATTAATTCAAAAAATTCCAGTTTAAGCGAATTCGTTTATGAGCATAAGGGAGAGCAATGCAACTGGCTCGTAGCCTGGCATACAGACTAGCTTCATTGAGTCTCCTATACTCAGTTTGCCTCGAAACTCGTACTCCTGGGGTGGCTGGGAGCGTTGAACCGAATTTTCTGGCATAGCTGTTCATCTGACATCGCGCAGTTACTATCAAATATTGCTCTTGACGAACGATTGTTGCTCTTGATCGACCTTGTACTGGTCAACAGGTAACATTTCCCGAACTTCAAACTTTTACCACAGTCTTGAGAACACACTCTGAGGCACATTGAGAATTTGAGACACTTTGGTTTGCGTTCGTCCACATTCCAGGTTTCTAGTAATTATTACTTTTTAAAACATGTCCATTTAACATCTTTGTGCCATCCTTCGGCCTTTTTGATCGTTTAACTTGTTCCTGAGCTCAGAAATTACACATAACCTGCCTGATCTCTGTATCGCACGTGAATCGGTTTTATACTCATTCTGACGTGTGCTCATGTTTCGAGCTTGCCGAAGTCGACTGAAAGGTTTTGTGTCTTCACACTGTTTCACTTCCAAACAGTGGTTATGCACAACTGATTTTGAACAATTTTACCAATATTTACTCCCGTTCTTCCACATTTTACGAATTATGCTTTTTTGGGCATCAATGTACATTTAGATCTCTTAAAATACCTTCATTTCGTCGATTGTGATTGAATTCGTTTTATTACGATTTTGTAAATGATATAAAATGAATAAACAGGAGAATGGAATTTGTTACGGCATGTACGAAAAAAAAATTTAGCTTTTGCTAAATTTTTTATTTTTTAAAATGACGAATGTGGGAGAAAATAGATTAAAAAATTATTTTGTTTTATTAGACATTTAATTGCTGTATATGAAGCAAATCGACAGTTTTATATAACTGCATGAAAAAAATCACAGATTTGCTTATTAAAACTAAAATATCAGAAAGAAAAAAGATTTGAAAAATAAGTAAAAAAGATCATACACTTATTCTGAATTGGTAACAAATATGCATATTTACTGTAATAATGAGCAAAAAAACCCAATTTAAAGCATTTTAATCCTAATTGTCTCACATTTCCAGTTTTCGCTATACTTAGCCACAGCTGGCCACATTTACTATTAGCCACAGCTGGCACTTTGATAATATCATTTTTCCAAATAATGCTCAAATATACTAATTATGCCCAAATACTAAATAAATTTTTATTTTTAACACCAATTTTCTTTTTTTGAAATTTTTTAATTTTATGTAGGATATTTCTTAGGAAATTTAAAAATGCATCACGAATATCGAAGTAAAACACAAATGAGTTTCCTTTCATCCAATCTATCTCAATGCAACAATCTTCCTTTTAATAATACATTTGAGGTTCACTTATTATTGCAAATGATTGTCCTTTATTTTGCCAGTATATCGCTTCTATTTTTATTCTGGTACTGATAAGAAAAATAAGACGTTCTTTTCTATTGCTGGAAAATATTTGATTCCGCTTATTAATAGAACCCTAGTTCATTTAATACATTCTTTATTAAGATTTTTCACATTTATTGCTATTCATATAGGGGAAGTTGCACCTAACCATGGGGGTAGTCTTGAATTATTTAATTTTTAAAAAAAAATTCTTATAATTTTAGTGTATATCGTGTTTAAAAAACGTTGCATATCTCAGACCCTTTTATTTACCCCACTACTTTAAGATATGTGTGATACCTTTTGCAAAAATCATGAAAATATATTCTGACAAGCAATAAGTGAAAAAAATAATTGTATTTTATTTCTTTCAAATTGTGAGACATGGACTACTTTTAAATATCAATTGTTTTTCTAATATACCTAATTTCAAATTTTGTCAAAAATTTTATCAAATTTATTTACTTATTATTATTATTAGTACTTATTTCAACAAAATCGAAAGGGTTATGGTGATGGACTTAAAACGCCTTTCGGGGGGCGGGGGGGGGGAAGTGTGAGAACTAAACAAAGATAGTGGCTTCCCGGGACCATTGCGCCAACAATCATGCACAGTAAATACATTACTACCAAGTCTTCCTACAATTATTACGGAAAGAAAACTCACCTTTTCTTAACCCTGTTATACGACCTCGTTCAAACTCGGTGAGCTATTGATAATGGATTCTTCGTTTTCTTAAAATTATTCTTGACTAATATCAACTCACTACGTCAATCTCAATGATAAGTAACTCTCATGAACTTTACAGTGCGTATTTTAATTACATCTGATTCGCATGATCAAAGTGGCCCTTCTAGCGCCACTCTTAAGCGTCTGATACGAAATTTGAATCAAAATCATCTTTCAGATATAGAAGCAAGCCTACCAAATTTCGTTTATCTAGTACAGAGGTTCCCGAACTTTTTTGCAATTATCCTCAGATTGGATAAAGATCATGGGTAGACAAATCTCAAAGGTGGTTATGTTTGGATCGGTTTGGGCAGTATGGATATAGCTGAAGGTTTAATGGCCTGAGCATACTTTTGGGATAACTGTAGAATTATGAGTTTACGAGGATCTAAATTGGAAATATTTTTATTAATTATTTAATTTCCTGAATTTGTTTTTCTATTTTCTACTTGGGGTATAATTTCGAATAAGATGGGTGGGACTCAGTGGCGTACGCAGAGATGAGGTTTTAGGGGTTCAAACCGCTCCCTTGCACCAAGAGATTTTTAATATTTACTATAATGATTACGCCTTGGCGCTTTCGTCTGCTCGTTTTTCAAAATGTGACCCCTCCCATAATAGTAATCTGTGGTCATTGATGGAATTGTGAACAATTAACACGTTTCGGGTTCCAGACTGAAATCAGTGGAAGTATTCCCAACAGATGTACATCTAGAGTACATTTAGTGTCCGCGACGAGCAGTTTGCGAGTGTCTGAAATTTTGGCACTTGAAACAGCGCAAAAGATTGGGAATGTATGGACGTAATTTACATATTTAATAATTACCTTCAATAGATGTGGAAAGTTTAGCTTTGTTAGAAGCTAAAATTACTTGTTTTGTTTGAATAATCGTCGCACCTTTTTTAATTATGATTCTATCGTGGTACCTCCTCCTCATGTTGGCTGAGATGGAAGTCATGCTCACTAACCAGATACTCGGGGTAAGGGGGAGGTTCTGAATGCAGTAGTACTTGAGAAGTCTTTTTGATGTGTAACATCTTTCCTCTCGGTTGCTGGATATTTGTGGTAGTGATTTCGTGAAAAGAGACGGAAATGCGTAACAGGAAACCGGGAAAGCGCGTGCTATTTGATTTGACCTATGAGCGCGCGCGGTGGTGTCGATCGACTTTGGCCTGTCCCCTTTAGAGTTTTTTTTACGAATGATGACCTGTTTTGGGCAGGGGAGGGCTAACACACTAAAATATCAATCCCTATGGCGCCATTTATTGGATGATATGAGGTTGACATTAGGGGGATCGATAATACTACCTGTTTGGTTGGGAAGTACAAGAACTCGACACCCCTAGGTGCCCCTCCCCGGACAGCATTTTGCTAATAGCTCGACACCTGAACCTCTCAATACACTCAGACCTAGCTCATTCAATCTCTCGGCTTCCATTGTATATTCTCACCGAATTTCTTGCTCATAGGGTTATTCCTTGTATTTTATTTCAACGTTTTAAACTTTTTAAAACTTACTAAACTTTTTTAAATCTGTAATATCTTGATATTTATTTGAATCTCTGCTTTGAGATTTGAACCACAGGTTCCCCTAGGCAAGACCCATCCATTTATCCACTTAGCTCTCTTTTGGTAGGTCTAGGGGAGCTCCAGCACTAAAAAATCCCATGTTATTTCTATGGGGTTGGGTAAAAATTTTGCTCCCCCTTTGGAATTGAGCTAGGGTCTTGATATTTGGAGGTTCGATAATATCACGTCATATCACGAGATATAAGATACGAGGAGGAGATACGATGCCACTACTATTTTATTTAACAATTTTTACTTTTTAAAAATCGCTATAAGTCGGAGTTTTTTTTTGACGTCACACTTGGAATATTCACGGCTCATCCATGTGACCTATCTGACAAGGCTCTTAGCTAGCTACTACACCATAGTTAACACAAGTCTCCGCTCTTCCCCAAATTGAACAAGAATAATTTTTTTGATAAAAAATTGTATTACTTCTTGTGTTAATTAAATAAAATTTGCATTAAAGATATAATTATTCGATAGGAAATTATTTCCAATCATAGCCGAATAATTTTTTTCAGTATTTAAGTTACTATTGCGTATTTACCAGGATAACATGTCAGATGTTACACATCATATGCGACTACTGTAAGGCTCGATTCTTTCTTTTGTTTTTTATCAAACTCGAAAGAATAAAAACCTAATATTCACAGTAATTCACTTTTATTAATTTAAGCGTTAGAACTAAGCACGCGACAGGCAGACAAGACAATTAATAATAATAGATAACGAGTATTTCTAATAAAAGAGATGTAACCTCTGACACTCAACAAAGAGAAATCTTCCAACATCTTTGAATAACTTAAAAACAACATTCTCGGAAGATAATTTAGGAGTAAGCGACTACAGTTCAGGCAGTATGATCGGGGCAACATTGTCCACATATAACTGTCCTCTATCTCACTGACTATTTATATGTTATTTAGTAGAGACGTCCATTTGAGATGCTGAATTGTTGTATCTAAAAGTTCCAATTTAGCTGGATGAAAAACACCCGAGTTAGAGAGGATAGACCTCGCGGATAACCCATTGTTACATTCTTTTAATCTGAGTCACATCCTGAACAAAGCTTCCTTCAAGGATTTTTGCTTAAGGAGAGCACAACAGATGTCAGGTTCAGAAATGACACCTTGGCAGAAGTTGAGAGATTTGTACGGACTTATAAGCTGTTGTTCGTAAAAAATGCAGCATCATGAAAGAATCATACGAATGAAATGAAAATTGCAGCAAATGTCAATTATAGGATGTTATCAAAAAAGTAAAGTTTCAAAGCCACCACGCATGCGTGGTGTGAACTGATGCTGAAAACGTATAAATAGAGGGCTGTAGCGGAACGTTGAAAATCATGTATGGTTATTTGTTAGTGGCGAACGTATAGTGGGACCTAAGTATGCCTCCACGATGAAATAGGGTGAAATTTCAACAACTTACGGAGTTTGAACGGGGGAGAATCACGGGCCTTCATGAAGGAGGATTTTTCTGTCACACAATAGCAGCTCGTGTGCAGCGGAATAATCTCAAAGTGATGCAAATTTGGAATCAGTGGACCGACGAGCACCGAACAACTCGAAAAGCTGGCAGTGGACGACGGAAGGTGATGTCAGGGTGCGACGATCGACACCTACTCCGCGTGGCGGTGAATGACCGTACAGCTTCCTCCAGGCAGTTGGCAACACGTTGGTCTACTGCAAGGGGTGTACCAATGCCGCCTTCGTCAATTCGTCGACTTCTGCTGCACCGTGGATTGCGTGCAAGGGTGCCTTTATACATGATCCCCTCACGGCAAACCATCAATGGCTGCGTCTGCGATAGGCCCATGAACATAGAGCCTGGTAAACTGATTGACAGCAAGAGTTGTCTTTTCTGACGAACCCCACTTTAATTTGTGGAACCATGATGGCCGCATTCGTGTTAGATTCTCTACCGGTGAACGCTGCCTTCCAGAGTGCATCATCGAACGTCGTAGTCACCAAACACACGAAGTTGCAGTCTGGGGTGCGATTTTGTATCATGAACGATCTCAGCTGCTACGAATTGAGTGTAATCTGAATAGTAAAAGGTACGTCCGTGAAGTGCTAGAACCCAAAGTCGTTCTATTTCTTCAAGGCATTCCCGGAGCTTTCTTTCAACAGGAGAAGGCACGCCCACATATTGCAAGGAATGTTCTAGATTTCTTTTCAGCCCAACACATGCAACTTCTTCCTTGGCCGGAGTATTTCCTGGATACGTCCTCTATTGAACATGTGTGGTATTTGGTTGGTCAGTTCGCTTGTGGTCCGCGTCCTCCAGCTTTAAAAGACGAACTATGAATGCGCATACAAACAAAATGGAATTCTCGTCCACAGTGAGACATTCAACACCTGTTTGACTCCATCCCCTTAGTATAGCAGCACTCATTATTGAGCTTAGTGTCTACACCAAATACTAATTTCAAATACTTAATATTGTTTTTTTTTTTTTTGCTTTGAAAATTTATTTATTTCTTTATACCAATACAAGCCATTTGTGTATTACATTTCATTTAATTCTGAAAACTCCTTCGTGGTGTACCATTTTTTACGTACAGCAGTTTAATTACAGGAGATTTTAAAAAGTTTTTGCAAGTAGAAAAGACTTTGTTATCACATTAGAGGTAGTTTCAACAGGTAGATCACCGGACCACAACTCTTTCACAGATTTCGGTTCACCACTTATTTTTATGAGAGCTTTATGTAAATACGAGAGCTGATTTTTTTGTAAGGTCCGTTTGTATTTTAAAAAATAACAATAATATTTTGTTTCAAAAAACCTTTATTTTAGGATTTACATGCGTTTAGCTATTTTTCTACATATTTGCCGAGTTTATTGATGCACTTGTCATACCTTAGAACTAAGTTTTGAAAACTTCAAAGAAGTCTGCCACCTGGTCAGACAGCCTGGCCGGCGCGCCGCATACGGTAAACATGTGGGTTGGCAAATCATCGGTGCTAGTTGAAACAAAATGGAATTGAAACATCGAAAGAATGCAAGAAAAAATTTAATGCATAACAAATGAAACCAACCATAAAAAAATGAAAAGTAAACTATGTAATTAACAATAAATAATAAATGAACGATCAAAGCAAGGAAGTCTAGAAATTATTGTATTCGCGCATATTTAAAATAGATATGACTGTGGTCTAGAACGGAAAAAGAAAGAGAAAATTGAAAGACAACATGGAGGGGAGGAAAATAGAGGAATATCTCTAGGGTACCGCGAGGTTGTGACACCTGTGTTTACAAAAGACAGTAAACCCCTTGGGGAAAAGAAAACAATCACTATAGGGCACCTTGGAATTGTGACACCCAGAGGCGGCGTAAGGCGTGGGCGGTGTGGGCCACTGCCCACGGCCTCGCGCTACATAAGGCCTCGCGTCTCAAAACTGAAATAAATTAAACGAAAAATAAGGAAAATCCAAAAATGCACACCACAGGAGTTTTTTTATAATTAATAAATTAGAAAATTCTCAGCTCTATCTCTTTTTTACTGAAAGATATCGAAAAATGGATAGATTGACTTTGTTGAAAATGATATTCTATTTATCGGTGCATGAAAGCATATGAACAAACAATTCGTAAAAATATTGTTGTTCATTTTCTTTTTTAAAAAATTTCTCAACTTTGTCATTTCCGCTCATTCGTTCATATTTGTTATGACAACATTAGCTGGAGTTAAGCTGCTATCGCGCGGTGAGTCCCCGGTCAGAGATGTGGCATAGCTCGGGACTTCCCATTATAAGAAAGCCAATTAAAGCATCGCATGCAGACGCAGTCTCGCTTCATGTTTCTACATCATACTATAAATTTTAAAAGTATTTGATGTGAGAATAAATAATAGTGGTGCTGGGCATTTTTCATAATTTATCAACCAAGTCAGGCTTAGGCACTAAGAGAGACAGAGATAAAGGAAGAAAAGGGGAATCTGGTGCAGCAAAAAGAAAAACGGAAAGAGTTGTATCCAACCAGGTTTAAGTTCAGGTATAATAAAATATCTCGGTCAGGACTGAATTTGGTAATACAGAATCAAATTAATCGGTTCCTTCGACTTCTCAACACCATTTATCCGTATCCGAGTCTTCGTTGAATTTGGAAGTTACTCCAGATGCACCGACTATTGATACCGAACGACGAAAATCGGAAACAGAAATAGGACCAAAAGTTTGCCAATCATAATCTGACGCTGAAATTTCTGTGTTCAAGTTGAGTAACATAAGTCACAATCAAGAAGAAGAGATTGAGATCAGTTCTTCGCCTGTGAGCAGAGATGCCAGTGACGTAGTGAAACAAGCATTTTGCGTCGCGATTGTGTACGTTTCCTATAACAGATGCTCACCAGTCATGATGTAGTTCAAAGCGGTGCCCCACAGTAGTTAAATAAGAGTGATGAATATTATCCTAAAGATGAGGATCATAGACACTTTTTCAATTTTCATTTCTCAAGAAAACTAAATAATGATGAAACTCAACGTCGTCGTTGGTTGGTTTATTCAAGTGCTAAAAATAAAGTTTTCTGTTTTCCATGCAAACTATTTGGCAATTTACAAATTCAAATGGTACAGGAAGGGTGCTGTGATTGGAAACACTCTTAAGTAGTATTTTACACAAACAGGAGAAAACTAAAGAACATATGACGCATGCACAGCGATAGATAACAATTGGAATCCAATTAATTACATTAGAGAAGGGAATAAAGCACGGAAAAACATTAAACCGAAAAAACGAAAGGCAAATAATTGAATGTCAAAAACATTGGTACAATTTGTTTGAGAGATAAGTTGATATCATAAATTTCTTAGCCTATCATAAAATGGCATTTTAGAGTTCACAGAGAATCTCTCAAAACAGACAAAGACACTAAGAATTCTGGAAACGCCATATAGACTTATTTAAATTGATATCTAAATATGATCCTACCTTACAGGAACACATAAATAATAATAAACAACTTACACATCATTATCTAAGCCACGATATTCAAATGAATTGATCACAATCATGTCAAACACAGTTACCAGTGAAGTGATTAGTGGGATAAAAGAGGCAAAATATTATTCTTTTTTTACTCGACTGCATTAGAGACTGTAGTAGAATTGAAGAAATGGCAGTCACACACACACACACATCTTAGTACATCAACTGGAAGTATAGAAGAAAACTTGATCTGATTTTTTGCTGTCACTGAAACGACTGGAGAATATTTGACCAATGCAATACTGGGAGAGCTAGAAAAAAATGGCTTAGATGTTCAGAACTGTCGTGGACATGGATACGACAATGGTGCAAATATGGTAGGCATAAATAGTAGTTAAACATTAAATATAAATCCCAGGGCGTTTTTCCCACCTTGCGGTTGTCATAACTGGAATTTGTTATTGGTAGACGCAGCTAATTCATCAATGACAACAAAACCATTTCTTCGTTTGATTCAGTAGATTTTTTTGTTGTTGCTATTTTCAAGTTTTTACAAACGCTGGAAAATTATCAAAGATAAGTTAAAGCTTACTATTAAACCTTTATCAGACACAAGGTGGGAAAGCAAAATCAAAGCGGTGAAGGCCACGTTATTACAATTTGATGTTGCTGAATGCATATAAAACTTTAAAAACCCATACGGAACAATCCGACACACTCAGCGATTGCGATTCCATTTTAAATGAAATTTTCTATTTGGAATTGATCGTATCATTATATGTATGGTATGAGTTATTAACGCGAGTCAATACCATAAGCAAATTAAGGTATTGTACAAGTCCATTTATGCATTACTCTCTCTTGTGTGTGGGAACATTTGTGTACATTTTGTAGCTGGATCAAAGAGTATAGGCCAACTGGATTCGGAAAGTGTTTGTCTGACGTTCGTAAGTTTATTGAGAAAAGCAGTTATGATTTGTCAAAATATTTTAAAAATAAAAGGTTAACCAAAAAGAAAAGAATGTTTGATTATGAAGACGGCGATCAACCTATAGAGTCTGTCATATGCATGAAACAGACTTTTTTAATACAATGATTGATTCTGTGATAAGCAATATGGGTTCAAGATTTGTCATTTGGAAAATTTTGGTTTTCTCTGACTTAAGCAAGTTTAAAATATTCCGAAAGAGCAAATACTGAAAAACTCAAGTCTTACACACAGTCCTGCAAGTAGGTGAGAGCAGTAACTTCCAACCTTACGAGAATTATATGAAGAATAACAAAATATGAGATCCCAAATTTGCCCAACACCATTCCATTCGGGAATCATTTACTCCAATATGTCATAGAGAACAATTTTTGAAAGAAATTTTCTCAAATATTTACGTTATCTTCCGAATTTTGTTAACAATACCTGTAAGTAATGCTTCTGTTGAGAGGAGCTTTTCAAAATCAAAACTGTGATAAAAAAAATTCTGTAAGAAATACAATGGGTCAGGAAGACTTTCAGCTTTGGCAGTTTTATCTGTTGAAGCAGATATAGCATCTAAGAGAAATTATGAACCAATCATTAAGGATTTCAGCAAAACTAAAAGTAAAACATTTCTGTTTCTTTAATTTTTTCTTCTTTTTTCATTATAGTTTAATGTGCCAAATAAATATGAGTAAAAAGTTTTTTTCTTCTTCATGAATAAAAATTGTTTTTTATTTTATAAACCCTTTTCTTACGCCACCAGAAGGCCTCGCGAAATGTATCTTGCCTATATCAGGTCTCGCACCGCCACTGGTGACACCCATACTCATCTATAAGAGATGAGCCCTCTGCAAGGTAGGAATGAAGGAACCAGACCAACAAGAAGGTAGCGGTTCACCGAAAGTGACGAAAGAACTCAAAGAAAAAATGATCTTCCGATTGGCGTTCACCACTCTTGATGCGTCTTCAACAACGATCCGATGTATAATTGGGGCATCAGTGACTTCAATGAACATTAATGGGTGATTCAGCAAACTTGAGCTGAAATCGTGGTGACTGTCGCCCAGAGTTGCACACCGCCAGCTATATTTGCAGAGTGTCGGACGCATTTTACCTGGAACCTCGTGGACTGTGGAGTAAATTTATTTTTAGAGATGAGTTCCGTTTCAAACTAAGCCCCGATGATCATCGCATCGCAGATGTGTCTGGAGATATCCAGGACAGTGGTGGGATATCGCCTGATATCACCATTCGTCATTTTTTACGTTATAGAGTGTAAATAATTTTGAAAACATCGATACATATGAAACTTTAGCTTAGTAATTTTATAAACTACAAAAATTATTGCAATTAATATTCATTGTATTACGAACATAGACTTAAATAAAAGGTTATAAAAACTTATGCTCTGCTTATCAGTAAAATTGCAACACCTGGAAGAAAAGCAAAGAACAAAACTTTACTTTTCGAACACATACAGTATAATACATAGAAGAAAACAAGATTACATTTCTAGGCAGTTTAATGGTGTACGTGGTCTACAATTAGTGCGCACAGCTTCCACCTTTGGCAGCTAAAATCATCCTATCCAAATTAGGCATCGAATCAAACAGGCTTGGATAGCAGATACGGGCAAATCATCCCATGAGACTTCAAATCGATGCCCCACTTCAGGAATCGTAGTGGGTGGAGAGCCGTATAGGCTCAGTCTCTCAGCAACTGGCGATCAGATGTTCTCAGTAAATGAGAGATCTGATCTCGAGCGCTAGCCAGAATAATAGTTGAACACCATCTGTGTCCATGTAGGACACGACGAGCAACATTGATCTTACATTAACTTTATAAACAAAGACGTCCTTAAGACCTCGAAGGTAGATCACAGTCACCGGCCTGAGAAATATAACGCTGGCTTTTAAGAATGTTGACGAAGTGAAATGTTTGTGTCATGTATTTAATGGTTGTCCATACCACCATACCAGGTGCATAGATCGTATGTCGACATCGAATGTAAACAGGCCAGATACATTCTCCTCGGTGTCTCCAGATATGGATATGTCCATTATGATGCTGCACGCAGACCTAGGGTCCGTATGCAAAGATGACGTGGTGTCATTCACTGTATCCATTCCTTGTGGATACTTGTAGTACTGAAAACAAGCCCACTTCTTAACTCAAAGAGGAACTTGACAACATATATGTCCTCTCTAGCATTGATGACGGGATGTCACTGAGATCCTGCATGACGTCCCGTATGACTCACCTGAACCCACCGATTCCATATTCGAATGGTAGTCTTTGGATTTCAATGAATGCGAATAACAATATAGCGGAATGATAAATCGCACGTTCGATTTGATCCTACAGCTATTGAATTACGATATGTACTGGTAGCCATTTCTTTTTCGTATATGAGGCGTAACACGGTCCTAATTTCCTATAATTAGAAACCCGCTGCATTACTTTCCTTTTATACAGAGTGTGTGAGGTACGTTTCTCCCTGTTGCTTCGTTCGATTGCTCTAAAATGCTAATTATTTGCAGTATTCTACATTTTATTTATTAATCTCAGAATTATCTTTCATGCGCGAATTTGACGTTCGAATCATCCCTGCTTCGTGGGGTTGCAAATTTAACAGCCAACAGTTTTTCAATTCCTACTTTAGCTCATTCTCTCTCTATATATATTTATCTTATTCAAATTTTAAATCATTAATAAAATACTTTCTATTCTGCCAATCAAGTTCAAATCATTTTTTAAACTTGTAGTGGATGACACTTGATGTTGATACAGTTTTTTCAAACATTAATTCATTAATTACCGGTTAATTAATTAAATTAAATTAATTACTGGTTTTCGACGCCAACTTAGATTCGTCTCCATTGTTGTAACAATGTAACTGTTAAAACAATGACAAAAGTTGGCGTCGAAAACCGATTTTTCAGCCAAACCTGGAGTGAATTGTTATAACAATGCAGACAAATCATGTTTTTTTTCAATTCCTACTATTAGTTCACTCTCTCTCTATATATATATATATAAATATATATATACACTCAAGAGCCCAAACATTATGACCACCCCTACATTTTGCAATGAACTCGCATGGATGACGTGGAAGGCATGTGATCAGGTGGAAGTGGTATTTAACTGTTCCTGGAGAATCTGAAGAATCATTCTTTCACTTACTCCTGTGTGTGATGGGAAAGGCTGCGGGTCTAAGCGACTTTGAAAGAGGGCAGATTGTAATGGCTCAAAGACTCGGGACAAGTATTTCCGAAACTGCACGACTCGTGGGTTGTTAGTACTTATGCAGTTAGTTAGTACAGTTGTTAGTACTTATGCAAAGTGGATGAATGACGGTGAAAACAGCAGTAGACGACATGGTGTTGGAAGTCCAAGCGCTATCAAAGAAAAAGGTCGTCGGAGACTGTCTCGCATGGTGAAGCAAAACCAGAGCCAGACAAAGGCTCAGGTGACAGCCCAATATAATGCAGGCTCAAATAGAATAGTATCGGAGCACACTGTTCAGCGGACACTGTTGGATATGGGGCTACGCAGCAAACGTCCCACTCGTGTGCCTTTGCTGACCAAGCATCATCGCCAACTGCGCCTGCGCTGGGCCCGGGAACATTACGACTGGTTCATGGATCAGTGGGAGAGAGTTGCCTGGTTAGATGAATCACGGTTTGTCATTCATCACGCTGATGGCCGTGTCAGGATACGCCGTCTTCCAGGCGAACAGTTGCTCCTTCAATGTACAGTAGGTCATACACAGGCCGGTGGTGGTGGTATTATGCTTTGGGGGACATTCTTTTGGGCATCTCTGGGACCCGTGGTTGTGGTAGAGCAGACCATGAATGCTTCAGGGTATCTGAACATCATAGCGGACCAGTTGCACCCTTACATGGCCTCTGTTTTTCCAGCTGGAAATGGAATGTTCCAACAGGACAACGCTCCGTGTCATAAGGCTAAAATTGTGTTGGAGTGGTTCCAGGAACATGATGCTGGATTCCAGTTAATGTCCTGGCCGCCTAACTCACCGGATCTCAATCCGATAGAACACATTTGAGATGTCATGGGATGGCAGCTCAGAGTTCAAAGACCACTAATTCGTAATAACTCGGATTTGCGTGACCGTTGCTTAAACATCTGGTACAATCTGTCTCCGGCCATCTACCAAGGACTTGTGGCATCCATGCCAAGGCGGGTTGAAGGTGTGTTGCGCGCGCCAAAGGTGGGCCAACTCGTTATTGACAAGTGGTCACAATGTTTTGGCTCTTGAGTATATATATATATATATATATTGTTCAAATTTTCAATCGTTAATAAAATACTTTCTATTCATCCATTCAAAGTACGAATTGACTTAATTTTTTTTCCTTTTAAATTCCATTGATAGGCATAAGATTTCCCTAACCTTCAGCTTTTGAAGTTAATTTCCGATGCCAGATTTGTAATCTTATTTTTTAACTTTATTCTCATTTCAGACATATGTTCCATTAAATGATTAATGTGTTAGCAAATTCATCTAACGTTATCTTAATAATATAAAGTTAAAAATTTTAGTTCTTCTTGATCTCAAAGTCACATCTTTAAAATTCAATTACCGTAGATCAGAATTGTTTATTACATTAATTACAACTTCATATAGTCATTGATTTAAGCCATGGAAAATCAATTATATTAGACTGCAAAATTTGTATACATGTGGATGAGACTGTTTTTGTAAATCTTTAAATATCTACGTAAGCTATTTAGTTTTGCAGAACTGACATATAATTAAAAATGTAATCATTTTTCTAATGTCATTTCGAATAGCATATTCTCGAAACTTTTTAAAATCGTAAGATATAGAAAACTTCATAATTTTGCACTAAAAATCTCCCACTTATAAGCGAAAGCAGTCCATTGTTTTCGCGCAATTGTAACATAATTTCCACTATAATTTTAAAAAACAATTTTTTTTATAAACTTACATGATCTCTTATGCAACAAAAAACTTCAATATTGATACAAATCGTTATACACGTATACATTGTTTAGTGGTTAAGGTGCAGTCAGTCTCGTGCTCAATTCGAAAACTAATGACCACGACTTCAAACTTAGAAGAATAGTGTTTAAAGCAATAATTTATTTAATTTTGCATGATTTTACACCAAGCATAATATACAGAGTTAATTTGTTTGCTAAATACCACTGTGTGACAAAAAAAATGAATCAAAAACTTTCCTGAAAAAAAAATTAAAATAATTTTTAATAAGGAATGTTTCCGGGCACTAACTAAAATGGGAATCAAATCCCAGAGAGGGAGTAGACCTTATTCCAGATCGCTTAACTAATTCAAAGGAGGATTTTTAGTACTCTCACCTATTTTCCGAATATGTCCCAAAGATGTTCAATGCTGTTTTCTAGGGAGATCGAGCTCTCCATCATAGGCATTTAAATAAAATAAAGTAAAGCCAATGACTCTTTTCACTGTTAATTACCTTATCATTCCGGAAATGAGAAAAATATTATTCATCCGCCCAAAGTAAATATCTAATTATACACTGTCGGTCATTAAAATTCCTACACCATGAAGGCGGCATGCAAAAAACGTCTAATTTATAAGAAATGCGTAACATGGTGGGATATACAAATTATTAGCATATCAGCGCAACTGAACAATCCATGTAGAATTAACTTTATCTACAGTCTGTTTAAAAGGAAAAATTGTGCAGTGAATTTTTCATTCGGAAGTAACATTTAAACACGCTGGTAGTTTGTGTAAAGGTCTTGTTAAGCCCCTTATAAGAAGGAGGAATTTCTACAATCATCCGTCGAAATTTGACCGCAACAGGATCGTAGCTTATTGGAGCTATGGTTTATCGTCCCACGATATTGCAGGTAAAAGACAGTAAGAAGCTCCAAAACTACAGAGACGTAGTGGTGGCTGTTTATAAGGTCGGCACTACGTATTACGAAGTGTAGGAGTAAGCCTTAATACCAGGGGATGAACTGTATAGTGATGCACAGTGGCGGATTAAGCGGGTGTGGGATCTGGCAGCCGCCAGGGGCCCCGAGCACCGGGAAGGGCCCCAAGCTTGATGGATTCCCCCAGTGGCGTAACAAAGAATATTAGTGCCCCCCTTCAAATTCAGGTTTGGGCCCCAAGCCCAAATATATATACAGAAATGGCCATATTATATACAGAATAAAATGTTTTGGACAAAATGGATATGGTAAAAAAAAATTGATGAATTTCCCAAAGAGAAATCAAACTGTAAGCTCTTAATTTTTTTGTATACAGTTAAGATTTTTCTTTAGCCGATGGAGCTTTATTGTAATCAATACATTTTATTTTTAGAATTTAAAGTAAGTGACTCTTTTCACTCTTTTAGTGGTTAGACTCTTGAGCCTATGGGCCTCAAACCTTTTACCGCCAGGGGCCTCCAACTACTTTAATCCGCCTCTGGTGATGCATAATGCAAGAGTCAAGCAATCTTCCCAACCTATGTAGCCAAATCGGATACAACCATTGAGGAGTTTTAGGCAGAATTGTGGGTCATCTAAAAAGTAATACTCTGCCCTCCATTTGCCCGTGCTTAGCAGTCAATGCACTATTACAGTCCCATACGCTCGCGCGTGAGAGTTATATTAAAGTAGCAGTATAAAACAACACGAGGGTTATTATTGACGAACGTAATTTTGATCCATGATCAAGTGGCGAGGACGACGCCTAGCTGGCACCTCCCTCTCCCAACTTTCACACCTCTCCAAAGAGAGTACGTTTCAGCCTCGACAGATTTAACGTGAATCGGCCCCCTCTACACTGCGGGTTTTCAGTAGTACTAGGATCTAACTCATAACACGCCAGCCACGAGTCCATGAACTCGACTACTATAGGTTACTGCGACCTCTCACATACGCTTGCAGTGTATAGTCAAAATAATGAAATGTGAATATGATAATGAAAAACGTACTGAAATTCTCCTCTGCTGTAGACGACGAAATCGAGTGGTATGGCTGATACAGAATGTTATGCAACAAATCTTAATTCTTGCTCTAGAGTTCTCGATGCTCATTGCTATGTAAACAACATGCCAGCCCTCCCCTTCAGTAGTGCAATAGAGCTCCTTATCATTAATCAGCCCACCTATCCTGCACCCACAGATTCCATATTCGCATCACTAATTTCATCCAATTTGATCACCGATTTTTTTGGAAAGATAATCCTCAAAATCTATGCCACGCTTCTTCCTACGTCAAACTAAAAAAACGTGCTAGGATGATTTTTTATTCTTCAAGGAAGTATATTGAAACTTTTCATGCAAACACAAAGAGAGAAAATACAATTCCGTGCTCAAAAAGATCCTCCTGTTCATCTTTTATACACCATTTGTAGGTGACAATATTAGCGCGTATGATTTACACCTGCAAAGCTATTCATTTGTATATCGTATCGAAGTTTACGCATGGTGCCAATTTCATTCCCACGGGATGCTGCCTTCATGCACAATCAGGTTTTAGATAAGTAACCCTGTATAATATTGTTACGAATTTTGTGTAATGAATACTTAAAATAGTGTAAATAATTTCCATCTTGTTGTGTAATACGTTAATATTACTTTCTGTTGTATTTATTTTTAAAAAATATATATAATATTCACAAGCAAAGCCGTTCCTAACATTATAATGTCGATTCAATGGTAACTTGGCTCTATTGCCAACATTTCAACAAGTTTCCATTGAGAGAGAGAATCGCCTTTATAAAGTAAGGAACGGCGTTGCTTGTGAATATTACAATTTTAACATAAAATAACAGAATGTAATATTAATGTATAACACATCCAGATATAAATTATTTACACTATTTTAAGCATTTTTTACACTAAATTCGCAACATTATGTTAGTTAAGTTCCTAAAAAATATATTATGTGAATCCGTGTTAAATGAAATAGAGAACTTCAGCAAAAATGGGAGTTCGATTATCAAAATTAGAAAAACATTTTACTATTATTTAATAATTAAGAGAAATATATTTTTAAAGCAATTTTGGTTAACATTACATAATAATGCGTATTAAATATTTTCATCCTCATTATTATTAAGCACTATCAATCAAAGATGTGATTTCTTTTTGACAAGATATTTTCATCCTTTAATCTTTTTTCTAGCATTATCTTGAGTTCTATGTTCTATTTTTCGCAAAAAAGTTATATTATTTACTTTTAACTGAGATATTGTTATAAATTTGTTCAATACAAAGCACAAACTAAAACATAATTTTTTAAAATGTATTTGATGCTTAGAGATTTAAAATTTTAATAAATTTCAAAATTCTGCAGGAAAATCTGATAATACATACATGCTTATATAAAAAAATTCTAGAAAGATATTTTGAGCATTCAAAAGCTCTTGTTTCGTGCCGTATTGTATGAGGACTTCGGCTGATTTCGAGTTTTTTTCTTAAAGGTTTTAAACATGTTTGCATTTTGCACCGAGATTTAGCTAATTCTCAAATCGTGTTAGAGTGTAAGCGTGCTCTAGAATGGCGTGTTGTATGAGGATCTCCCCCGATTCTTGAACAATATTGAAGAGAAATTATTTTACAGAGGTGTGTGTTTTACAGGAATTATCTGCATAATGAAGAGTAGCAAGACATAAGCAAGGAAAACCTATATTAGGTTCACAGCACGAAAAGCAATTAAGGTACCCAACTACCCTAAAACTGTGAATTTTGCCAAAAATTGACAATTTTTTTTATGATACTATTTTATGGGTCATCTTATTAGCTTTATAAAAATACCAAGTTTATTATTTTCCGTTCACTAGAACAAAAACTACAAGTGGTTTAGTAAAAGCAGATGCCCATTACTTTAAGCAAGATGTCATACATTAAAACGCGTTTTACTTGAAATGTGATTTTTTGAAAATAATCAAACGGGGTCAGCGATTGCTAAAAAGTTTTGAACATAATTAACTGAAATTTTTTCTGTAAGTTCTGTATAATAGTAGAATTGTTTTAACCTTCAGATTTATCAATCACTGTTTTATAACAAAATTTACAGTCCCTTATGGGAATATAATCACTGTCTTTTTAAGCATTTTCATATAGTAACCGAGATAAAGTGCTCCAGTTTTTGTAAAAAAAAAATTATCTCTTATCCTGAAGGTCATTTCAAAATTGAATATTATAGCAACACATTAGATTGAAAAAATTGAAAATTTGTTCATAAACCTTTGGTGCAGAATGGGCTGCTTTTATGCTATTTGTTGTCAATTTTTTCCCATTTTAGTAATAATAATTTCTTTTTCTCTTCTTAATTTTAGCACATTTCTCTTAAAATGCACTAAACAAATCTAAAAATAACAAAAAAATCCCCATATCTCCTTTTTTTAAAAAGAAAAGTTGTCACAACCAGTCGGATACCCTTAATGGAATTAAATACTTTTATACACTTACTTGCAAGACTTATGCAGCAAATGAATTTTTCAACATACAGCCATGAAATTGCCGAAAAGTGCTTTTTGAAACACATGTACAGTGAAAAAGCAACTCCGTAGAAAAATGATGCATTTGCAAATATCAGCACTATGACATCAGAAGGATGTCACACACGCAAACACTTTGAGTGCCAATGTAACTTAAAAGAAAAAAAAGAGAAGGAGAAAGGACTCATTTCCAAACTTTCTCTGCAAATAAAAGTGAAGATGTACGCTCATAATGTCAACAAGAACCCCGAAGGATGCCTTTACACTTGGTAGAGTAACCAGCTAACTTGAAGAAGGGTGTAGTTTAACAAGAGTTTGGAATATTGACAAAAGTGTAGTTTAACAAGAGTTTGGAATTGACAAAATAGTTTCGAGAGCCTGGAAAACCTTCCAAATGACAGTTACAGCTATAAGAAAGATTGGCAAAAGTCGGCCGAGGAAAAGAATGACAATAGTTGACCGTATATAGTTCTGCAAGTGAAAGCATACCTGAAACACAGACCTCGGGCAATATTGCTCTACAGCTGTGTACGTCAACCGAACGACAGGTATCACGGTTTACTGTGACCAGACGTCTGCATAAAGGTAGCCTAGTTGCCCTTCATCCTGAATACTGCATTCCAGTAACAGCAGCGGTTTATCAAGAACACAAAGATTGGAGATCTCATCAATGAAGTCACATTCTGTTTACTGATGAAAGTCGTTTTAGTCTGAGCAACTATTCTCAGCACCAGTTGATATGGAGGGTGATATGGACACGGTTTCAATCCACTAACATCATGGAAAGAGACCATTGGGGTTTCCTTGGAGTGCTTTTGTAGGAAGCGGCTCAATTACCGGAGATAGTTTTTGCACTTAAATTATTCACCCCCATACGTGTGTCTCTTCCGAAGTGCCATTGATCCAGGTTTTATTTTTGTGGATGACAATGCACGTTCAGTCAGGACCTTTGCTGTAGAGGAGATCTAGAAACTGAGGATATTATCTGCAGAATGGATTGGCCAGAATTCCTCCTTCTTTAAGCCCCATCTAACATGCGTGGGATGCTTTGGGAAGACGCCAGGCAGCAAGATCGTATCCTCTGAAGAACACCAGACAGCTGCTCAATGAAGAGTGGCTACTCTTACCTCAAGAACTGCTGAATAATTTGTTACTAAGCATTGCAGTGACCCCTACTGCAATCCCAAACAACAAAGGGCACGACTTTTCTGAACAGAGATTATCTTCCGTCTCAGTCGTCTAAGACGTGTCCTTTGAACCCGAAGGCAACTAGTTCAAAACGCAATGCTCCTAAGCATCACTCAAGGGTCCAATACATTTTTTTTGTGTTGATATTATGCTTTCATCAACTTTTAAGTGCTGAATTATGCCTCTAAAGTGTTAATTTTATGTCACTCATTTATTTATTTTTTTTCGAACTATGACCCAATCTGAAAAGTTGCTTTTACACACCAATGTATTTAGTGAATAAACACAAATCATTAGTCATTAACACAAAATCAATTGATCAGATGATCTAAAGTTATTAAAAATTTGTTTCTCAAAATATTGGTCAGAGAGAGAGAGAGAGAGAGCGATGTGCAGTTGAAAAACTTTTTTCTCAAGCGATTTAAATAAACAATGCTGCTGAAGACTGCTTTCAGTTATTAATTTGAAACATAGTTAAAATATTTAATTTTAAAAAAAATTAAGGACATAACAAATTTCAAATCAAGAAATTTTCCTTGATTTTCACCAGGCATTCTCAATGGGGATCTTTTCTAGGTGGATCTTTTCGGGGGGGGGAGGGGGGGTCAATGGAAATTTAAAAAGGGCGTATTGTATTTCATAGGTCTATGGGGGTCGATGGCAATTTTTTCTGCTTTAAAATTTTATTTAATTTTCAACGGCTTTAATTATTAGATAATAACATCTGTTTAAATACATATAGATATAATATAGATTTGCATAGGGAGGTGTAATCCTCGCATGTCTAAGGTGGAATACCACAGAATGAAAATTTTAACATAAATCTAATAAACCGCTTCTTTCTAATTTCCTGTTCATATTCTTCTCATTAAATTGTTTCCTTTAAGTTTTTGTTATGCAGTTATTAGTATTATGATTATATAACGTGCTAAATATTATAGAGAAAAATGCAAGGGGCTCTATGAAGATATATATATATATATATATATATATATATTTTAAAATGGATAAAAATTGGAAAAAGTTTTGTTAGAAAAGTACCGATTTATACACTGCTGGTCACACAAAAGGCAGCTGATCCCTGAAGGAAGCATGCAAAAAATGTGAAACTTACATAATGCTTTTTCGGTAATGAAATATGCAAGTCATTTAGTTTTATAGCTCAGACACACATCACGGATGACCATAGCGGCTCCCCCCCCCCCCCAAGCGCTGTGTAAGCGGAAAACAGATTGGCGATTTGATACCCGGCAAAAGTTTTTTCGCGCGTTTCTTTTCTTTCCTTTTTGTATAAGCTGTTTACCTACACCTCGAGGAAGGCATAGAGCGTCTTTTGACTAAGTTTCTGAATTAGACCGAGGAAGAATATTAGCCTATAGGGATTGCGGATTATCCTTCAGAGAAATCGGTCAACGTGATGGACGAAACCAAGAAACTGACATGCGGATCTGCCATCGCTGGATTCAGGAGGAAACGGTGGACCAATGAGGCCAATCGCACCCACCTCGTTACACCACTGCCCGTGATGACAGGCGGAATGTACGCACGGCAGTGATAGCGCAACAGATTCAGCACATACACAACATAGCACAACATATTCAGTAGAATGGAACATAGCAGCAGAATGGAATGTCCGCAAGACGTCCATTGCTTCGTTTACCCTTGACTTGAAACCACAGGCGTTTGCGCCGTCAATGATGCGATGAAGGGTGGACATGGACAACGGAATGGAATGACATTGGTCTTACTGAAATCCCGCTACTGCCTGCAACATCACGATGGTCGGATTCGAGTTTGAAGACACCGTGGTGAGAGGTTACTGAACTGTTGCGCTATGCATCGCCACACTGGTCCTGCACCCTTTACCATAGTTTGACGAGGTATTTAATTTCACTGCCACACCCCCTCTAGTAGGCATTGACGGTACACTGAACATCCAGCGTTACATCTCTGATGTGTTGTAGCCGGTGGTCCTCCTGTACATTCTACGCTTGCCATCTACCATATTCCAACAGGATAATGCACAACCACACATGGCACGCAATGTTCAAGGGTTCTTTACCCATAAGATTTAATTGCTTTCTTGGTCTGCTTGTTCTCCTGATCAATCACTAATCGAAAATGTGTGGTCCATGCTTGCATAACGACTGGCCCGGGATACACCACTGCTGCTATGCCAGATCAACTTTGGCAATATGTGGAAGCCGCATGGACTGCTGTACCCCAAGCATACATCTGAAGCCTCTTTGATTCTATGCCGGGGCGTGTGGCAGCAGTTATAGCCAACAATGGAGGCTACACTACCTACTGATTTTGTCATCATCCATGTGTCACAAGAGGCTGTAATTTCAATCATTTGATCTTTGTACAACATGTTATCCGCCAAATAAATGTTGCTGTAATATCTCTGGTCCTTCTGGGTGTTGCACTTTGTGTGGCCAGCAGTGTATAAAAGAAATATACATGCAATAAATTGATATCTACTCATAATTCGAATCTCCTTTATTTATAAGATCTAATTCATAAATCCTATTGCCCTATTTCGAAACGCATCTCAATTTATCTTTTTGTAAAGCATTAAAAACATTATGTTGGTATATTTATTACTGATTCTTTAGACTTTGAATTATTGATAGAATTATTGACGATTCCAAGAAGTACAAGATCATTTATTGTCTTCAGGCGCCTTTCTAAACGGAATATAACATTTCCAAAACAATGATGTCATTTCAAAAAATAATTTTTTTTTCTCTGCCTAAATACACAATTTTAATTTTTACAATGCATTTTTCCCTCTTCTTCAATGTATATAAAAACTTGATATTTGAATAATTTCCTCTCTTGTATTTTGGCACTGTACGAGAAGCATGCTGAAATAAATGATTGTGATCACGAACAAGCCGCTTTAATTTTTCGGCTACAATTACTTAATCACTTCAAATCAAAATATAAATTTTTCGCGGGCAAATACTTTGCATACATTTATATTTCAAGTAATTTAAATGTTTGTGTTTCTTTTGAAATTCAAAGAAGATTATTCGGAGAAGCTTGTTGTGTGTGGGGGGGGGGGGATTTTTTACTTATATAATTGAGCTTACATAAAAATTTCGAAATTTATCTCAATGAATAAAACTGTGTAAAAGTGTCGACAAATTTCTCGTACAGTTGCATTGCAATTGCTTTTTTGATATTTGCACACAACTCCTAAATATAAACATTTGAATTAATGCGAAGTTATTAATTTTTTTACAAAACAAAATGTTTTTAAATATAAAATTAGAATTAGGCAGCGAATTTCCATTATACACTGCTGGAAACAGTAAATGCAACACCAAGAAACACAAGAGATAGCACAACAAAATTTATTTTGTAGATAGCATGTTGACCAAGTATCAAATGATAAAATTTATAGACTTCCGTGAAGTGTGGTTCCTGCCAGAGTAGCCGTCATTGTTGGAGATGACCGCTGCCACACGCTTCGGCATTGATTCAAAGAGACCTTGGATGTGTTCTTGGGGTACAGCAGACCAAGCAGCTTCCACACGTTGCCAAAGTTGATCTGGTGTGGCAGCTGGGGGTGTTATCTGGGTCAATCGTTGAGCAACCATGCACAACGTGTTTTCTATCGGTGAAAGATCCGGAGAGCGAGCCGGCCAGGGAAGCAATTTAATCTGGTGATTGACGAAGAACCTTTGGACAATGCTTGCCACGTGTGGTCGCGCATTTTCCTGTTGAAATATGGCTGTTTCCAAGCCCTGAAGGTAAGGAAAGACAACTGGCTCCAACACCTCGGAGATGTAGCGCTGGCTGTTTAAAGTACCGGCAATGCGTACTAGAGGAGTGCGAGAGTGATATCCAATACCTCCCCCATACCATAATACCCGGTGCAGGACCAGTGTGGCGGTGCATAACGCAGCTGTTCAGCATGCTATCTCCACAGTGTCTCCAGACTCGAATCCGACCATCGTGGTGTTGCAGACAGATGCGTGACTCGTCAGTAAAGACAACTTCATTCTAATCTGCCACCCACAACCTCCTTTCATCGTATTATTGGCGGCGGAGACGTCTGTGGTTCTGCGTCAAGGGTAGACCAAGCAATGAACGTCTTGCGGACATACCACTCTTCTGTAAACGGCGTTGAATGGTACGCGTAGACATTGAATGACGCGTTACAAACTCAATGTGCTGTGCTATGGTTTCTTGATGTGACTGAGCGATTCGTCACTGTCATGCGCACAAATTGCCTGTCCTCACGTGAAGTGGGGCATTGAGGTGGATGCGATCGACCACGTCGGTCCGTCGTACCCTCCTGCATCCAACGGTCACATATCCGCATTACAGTTGTTTGGTTTCGTTCAACACGCGACTACCGATTTCCCTGAAAGATAATCCACAATCTCGGTAGGCCACTACCCTTCCTCTGTGTTGCATTTACGGGGGCCAGCAGTGTAAATATGGAAATGAAATTAACTCAGAAATGGAAATACTATAATGTTCGTTTAATCAAATTAAAAAACAGAACTTTAAAAAATATGATATGTAAAATTTATATCAGAAAGTATTATGCTAGTCGCCAGAATCTAATCCTTTGGAAATTCAGTTATGCTTTCTACACTGCTGGCCACCGTAAATGCAACACCCTAAAGGAAGCACGCAAATAACATGAAATTTACAACATGCATTAGCGGAGGTGAGATATGCAAATGATTAGAATTTCAGCGCAGACACACATCACGCACCCCTGTGGTGCCACCTCAAAGCGCTATTTAAGGCTTGGAGATTTCGACGATTTCAAGTTCGGCAATTGTGTTTTTCTTGTGGTTTTTTCAAAAAACGATCAGTTATATCTCGTAGAAAACAGCGATCAGCTTTTGATCAAGTATCCGAGTTCGACAGAGGAAGGGTAGTGGCCTACCGAGATTGCGGATTACCTTTCAGGGAAATCGGTAGTCGTGTTGGACGAAACCAAACAACTGTAATGCGGATATGTGACCGTTGGATGCAGGAGGGTACGACGGACTGACGTGGTCGATCGCATCCACCTCAGGGCACCACTTCACGTGAGGAGAGGCAAATTGTGCGCATGGCAGTGACGGATCGCTCAGTCACATCACGAACCATAGCACAGCACATTGAGTCTGTAGCGCATCATTCAGTGTCTGCGCGTACCATTCGACGCCGTTTATAACAGAGTCCGCAAGACGTCCATTGCTTGGTCTACCCTTGACGAAGAACCACAGACGTCTCCGCCGCCAATGGTGCGATGAAAGAAGGATGTGGGCGGAAGAATGGAATGAAGTTGTCTTTACTGGCGAGTCACGCATCTGTCTGCAACACCACGATGGTCGGATTCGAGTCTGGAGACACTGTGGAGATAGCATGCTGAACAGCTGCGTTATGCACCGCCACACTGGTCCTGCACCGGGTATTATGGTATGGGGGAGGTATTGGATATCACTCTCGCACTCCTCTAGTACGCATTGCCGGTACTTTAAACAGCCAGCGCTACATCTCCGAGGTGTTGGAGCCAGTTGTCCTTCCTTACCTTCAGGGCTTGGCCACAGCCATATTTCAACAGGATAATGCGCGACCACACGTGGCACGTATTGTCCAAAGGTTCTTCGTCAATCACCAGATTGAATTTCTTTCCTGGCCGGCTCGCTCTCCGGATCTTTCGCCGATAGAAAACATATGGTCCACGGTTGCTCAACGATTGACACAAGTTACACCCCCAGCTGCCACAGCAGATCAACTTTGGCAACATGTGGAAGCTGCTTGGTCTGCTGTACCCCAAGAACACATCTAAAGTCTATTTGAATCAATGCCGAGGCGTGTGGCAGCGGTGATCTCCAATAATGGCGGCTCTTCTGGCCACTGATTCTGGCAGGAACCACACTTCACAGAAGTCTATATATTTAATCATTTGATACTTAGTCAGCATGTTATCTATAAAATAAATTTTTTTGTGGTATCTCTTGTGTTTCTTGGTGTTGCATTTACGGTGGCCAGCAGTGTATTTTTTTAATAAGGAGTGAAAAGGGTGGGAATAAAAAATATAAAGAACTTTATTGTCTACAGATTATATGTTATTAAATATATGTTAGGTTCGGAAGCGTATTGGAGAATATATTAGCCCGCCCCTGCAAAGTCAGATTTGGGGCCCCAAAAGGGATTACAAAACCATAACCACTTTGGGCTCCCTAAAAGGCTTCCATGCGATGCGGGAGCAGGGGCGGCTCTAGAGCCGGACAATCCGGACCTATGTCCGGGGCGGCAAATTTTAGGGGTGGCATTTAGACCGAATTTGAAAAATACTTCTTAGTTTTTACGCAAAAATTTGTATGAAAATTTTTTCTAAAATATTATTATTTATACATTGGAAACCTAGATATTTTAGATTATTAATGCATGTATAAATTAAGAAGTGTGTAATAAATAAAATTACATAAGTGAATTACGATTTTAAACCAAAGGATTACTTAGCAACTAGGATATTTCAATGCCAATGAAATGATTTTGTGTATATGTATCAATAGTTATAGTTAAAAGAATATAGATTGTAAAATATTATTTTAGGATTAAATTGAAATATTGATATGAAAATTATTTCGTAAAGGAACTTCCACTTCCAGATTGCACTGCTTTCATTACGGTTCCCAGAATTTATTAAAAAAAAATTATGCCTCATTTGCCTTGTTAATTGTAAATTTTAGAATGTTTGAGGAGGGGGGGGGCGTAAAAAAACTATCTAGTGCCCAATCCAAAAGAAAGAGACTCGAAAAACAAGCCCATATTAAGAAACATAATGGAAGTTCACGAAACTAATTTTAAGGCAATATAGAAAAAAGGAAGGCAGTATGGAATTAGAATCTTATTTATTCTTCCTGATGGGATGTTGCAGATGAAATAAACAGAGCTGATAGTGTCATGCTCTTATAGGAACTCCTCTAGAGAAATCCAAAGATCACGATAATTTAACGATGGTATTTTGTTCAGATCCAGGAAGACGCCAATACATGTTGTTTGGTAAAAGAAGCACCCCCCCCCCCCCTTATTCATTGACTGAGTATGATTTTCCTTATGATGACACTGGTCGAAGATTTATAGCTCGCAATATTATACTAGAATTTTAAAAAAGGGAAAAATGGTTATGCGTAAATGGTTAGTCTATTCCATTACAAAAAATTGTACACATTGTTCTTGCTGAAAACTTTTTGGCTAGATAATTAGTTCCCTTTCCACAGAAGATTTTAAAAGTTGGAAGCACCTCGTTGAAACTCTAAAAAAACACGAACCATCAAAAAGCCATAGTCAAAGCCAAAATTCTGGGATTGAATTTAGTCAGCGATTACAATGCTCTAAAATAATTGACATTAACTCATGCAGTACTGCAGCAACTAATTATTAGAGCAAAGAGCTTCTACGCATTGTAGCAACATTAAAAATGCTTACTCAAAATTGCTTAGCTCTTCAGGGTAAGAGTGACAAACTTTACGAATCCAATAACGATATTTTTTTTTACACAAATAGTTTGATCCAATAATGGAGGAGCATGTTCGAAGAGTTTTAAGAAAGGAAGAAGCTAAAGTACATTATCTAGGGGAAAATATTCAGAACGAGGCAATTTCTCTTTTACATGAGAATATTAAGTTACACATTGTTCATAATATTAAACAAACCCAATATTATTCTATAATTTTAGATTGCACCCCTGATTCTAGCAAGATAGAACAAATGACACTTTTAGTAAGATATGTAGGGATTGTGAGAAATCTAATCCACAATGAAGTTATTGTTAAAACTGATGAGAGTTTTTTAGGTTTCTTCCAGCTGAAAGATTGACTGGAAGAGAACTTTTAAATTTTTAATAGTTGAGAAACATAAACATCTAGGGCTGAATTGTTTAGATATGTGAGGACAGGCCGGCAATAACGGGGCCAATATGAGAGACGAGAAAACAGGGATAAAATTTTGAATTAGTAAAATCAGTAAACAATCGGCGTGCCATGTAGTAGTCAATCTTTAAATTTGGTCGTTAATGACATGGCAAAAGCATCCTCAGAAGCCTGTAGCTCCTTAGAAGTTTTTAATATAGTTCAAAAAATTTATGTATTTATTTTCATGATCAATTTTTTGTTGGTCCATATTATTAAAATATATAAAGGGTGTATAACTGTAAAGTCACTAAGTGCAACTCGCTGGGAAAGCAAAAAAGAGGCAATTAAATCCTTAAGGTATCAATTGGGAGGTATTTATGATGCTTTATTTAGTGTTTATGATAATGCTGAAATTAGCAACTCTATAAGAGATGAGGCGTCTGTATTATTAAACTCTATTAAACCACAAGTTGCTATGCTCCATAATTGTTTGGTATAAAATCTTAAACAGCATAAATCCGATAAGCAAGCTATTTCAGACAAAAGATTACGATCTACCATCTGCTATGGAACTCTCAAGAAAGAGTAAAGACTTTTTTAAGGATTTTTGATCGGATGTAGCTTTTGATGAAATGCTCTGGGATGCAAAAGAACTGGCCGCCGAGATTGATATTCCTGCTAACTTTCAGATGAGACAGCCATATCACAGGGTTCGAAGGGAAAATGTTAATTTTGATTACGAAGTATGAGATGATCCGTTGGAAGATCCTAAATTAAAATTTAGTATAGAATTTTATTTTTTACAATGGTCCAAACAAATAATGCCTTAGAATGCAAATTTAATTAGATGTAATTGTTCCCAATTTTTATACAATATATATCATTTAAAAGATACCCTTAAAAATTTAATTAATTAAAAACTGTAAAAATTTAAAATGATGTTGTGTGTCCGATAGAGATTCAGAGGATATAAACGCGCTCGATCTAGCAAATGAGATAATGTCAGTTTCAGCTTTTATAGAAAAAAAAAGAAAGCCCCAGTTGAAGTTTCAAAATTTATTTCAGTTTTAGAATTTGTGTGCTCCAAATTTTGCTGTTGCATTAAGTATTTTACTTTCTTTGCCAATATGTTTAGCAAGTGTGGAGAGAGAAAATTGTCAAAATTAAAATTATTTAAAAATTTCTTACGGTCCACAATTTTTCAAAATAGATTAAAGGGCTTAGCTACTTTGACTATCGAACATAAAATAGCCGAATAAATTGATTTAAAAGAATTGATGAGAGAGTTTTCAGAATTAAAAGTCAGAAAATAATTTTTGTAATTTTTTTGTTATTTGTTTTATTTTTGTGTTTTAGCTTTTAATAAATATTTATATTATACTGTTTTATATGCTGCCTTTTTCTTCGCAAGTAATGTTCAAGTTTTATATGTGTGTATTTATGAAGAATATTTATCCTTTTTTTTTAATAATATTTTTTAACTTTGGGAAGGGGCGGCATTTTTCATTTTTGTCCGGGGCGGCAAAATTGCTAGAGCCGCCCTGGCGGGAGGGTACGTTAAGCCACTGGCTAGATTTTTTACAATCTTTGTTTCTCTAAGTTATCTAATAACATTCGTTTCTGATATATTAAAAATCAAATAAAGCAAAATATGTTTGATAAACTTCTCTAGAGAAAAATTTAATGAGCAACCCCTTCTCATTTGCCCTTTCTGTAAAAGCATTACCCGAGAGATATCTTAAAAGTCAAACGTTTGTTTGTGAGAATTCTCGGCCATGGCAGATTTAATAAAGCCTATCAATTAAATATTTAAAAATTTAAAATTGATACTTCAATCCTTGATTCCCAGAAATGGTCGCCTTTTTTTTTGTGGCTTTCTGAGAAGTCCGCATCAAAGCCACGGGGCGGTGCGTACTTAGAATGGTTTTCTTCCACAGAAGAACCTGATTCGATATTTAAATCACATGACATTTTCTGGTAACCCTATTGCTTTGTCGCCAGAGCGCCTTGGCGAAAGCCAAAATCTTGCCTTAATGTGGAGAAAAATAGAAGCTGTTTCTCTCTTTCTCACACAGTGAAATATAAATACAAATTTATACATATTTCTTAAAACCACAGAGAATAAAAGCCTTAGACATTTATTAGGTAATCATATTTACCGTTTCCACTTATAGATATATTTCAATTTTCAAATGCATGTATTAAATAAGCTAGTTTTTCTTTGTATATGAATTTTCTATTCTGAAAATTATTTTGTCTTACAGAATTTCAAACTAATTCAGTTTTGCTGATAGAAATGTATTTAGAACTCAAATTTAATGGAGTGAGTGAATATTAACGTCCCACTGTTCAGCAACACGAGGCCTTTTGGGGACGGTCCGCGTAATTTTGAACCATGGTCAAGTGACGCGGACGACACCTGATCTGGCACCCCCTCTCCTAACTACCACGCCACACCAACGGGAGGACGTTTGAGCTCTCGACAGATTTAACATGCATCGCTCCCCTACACGGCGGGTCTTCAGTGGTACTAGGATCGAACTCACGACACGCTAGCCACGATCCGATGCCTAGACCATTCGGCTACCGCGGCCACTCAAATTTAATGGAACTGGTGTATTCAGGAAACTACAATCTATGTCTTTTTTTCATTCTTTTTTTTTTCTTTTCTCTCTTTCTTTGAGAAAAAATTCTCTCTCTATATATTTTTAACTTCTGATTTTACAGAACTCTTTACTGAAAACCCTGTTATTCAAACAAATGATAGCAAAAAAAAAAAAAAAAAAATGTGTCTTATATTTCAGTCCATTATATATGATACACTTTTTCAACTATTATATTTTGTTAAATGTAAATTGTTCTAGAAATGTCACTCCGGTATTCTAATTTTAGGCAGACCAGGCGCTACCAGAATTATGTTTGTGATTCCTCTGTGCCAGTCTAAGCACATTTCGGGCCCTGGGCGCAGAAATTCTTCGGGCCCCCTTGGCACTGTCGGATCCAAGGAGGTGTTCTTGGATCCGGTTAATTCTAGCTTATCTGGGCCCTTCCGGCCCCCTGTACGCCCGCTCCAAGCACCCAATGGATAAACCTGCATTAAATTCTCTTTACACGACGGGTTTTCGATTGCAGCAGGACTCGAGCCCGTGACTCGAGAACGTTGCCTACGAACTCGTGACATGATTACGAGGTTCACTTGAACAAAGTATAGAAATTCGTCAAAATATTTATTTCTACAAGAGAAATTGGGAAAGAAAAAAATTGATAAATGTAGGCGTTTTAAACGATACATATCATGTATTAATTTTCACCCATCCAGTATAGTGGTTAGTGACGCTGACTGCTGTGCCGTAGGGCCTGGGTTCAAATCCCGGAGAAGACATGGATGTTTGCAATCGTTTTGTGCCTTTGCGGCATTGGAAAATTTGGAAATAAACCCTCAGAGAGAGTTTTAATTTTCTTTCTTTCAATTGGTTGAGATTGTTCATGTGTTGCTTAGAAATTTCGTTAAAATTAGCAGCATAAACCAATTGTAAGTATAAAATTTCATTGGTCAACTCTGTTTTGATACAGGTTGAATGTAAGTAAAAAACGCCAACCTTGCAATAAACTGTACATTTTTGTCAGACTCCAACTGAAGATCTGCCTTGTAGAGGGGCTGATCCACGTTAAATGTGTCGTGGCCAATAGTCCGTACCATAGCTTGGTGGGGAAGTTTGAAGAGTTGGGTACCAGTTCTGGTGTC
This sequence comes from Trichonephila clavata, assembly GCA_019973975.1. Lineage (NCBI taxonomy): Eukaryota > Metazoa > Arthropoda > Arachnida > Araneae > Nephilidae > Trichonephila > Trichonephila clavata. The sequence goes on from BMAO01021784.1 coordinate 80,400, forward strand.
CTCCTCGCCACTTGACCGTGATTCACAATTATGAGGTCCGGAACCGAAAGGAGATAAGTTGCCAATAGTCAGCTGAGAAGCTGAGGATATTTTTTCTTCTAATTTGTACGGTGAGTGAGTGACTGAGTGAGGGAATATTAACGTCGCGCTGTTCAGCTACACGAGGGCTTTTGGCGACATTCCCCTACACGGCGGATCTTCAGTGGTACTGGGATCGAACTCATGACACGCTAGCCATGATCCGATGCCTAGACCACTTGGCTACCGCGGCCACCTAATTTGTGCGGTACATTCGTATTCAGGGACGTCTTAAGGCATGGGCCTATTAAGCCCGGGCCCAGGGCCTCTCCCTATGTGGGAGCTTTTTTCGTTTCTGCTTAGTCTTAATCAGATCATGATCCAGATAATTTTAATGGTCAAGTATTATTCCCGTACATACTTTCCGAAAAACAGGGAATTTCAAACTGCATGTCAACTAGCAAAAGCGGCAAGACCGTATTATTTTTTGATGACCATCATCCATATCTAGGCCAAGGCCTAATACCATGAACAATCATTCAACTCATTTAATCGAAACCCCCCACCCCCCACGGTGTTCTCCCTCAAAATTGGAGTGGAGCAGAGCAAAATCGTACTGACATCTTCATCGTGCTCAAAGCTAAGGCTGACGATAGGCGTAAAAATCTAGCGTTTAGCCGCGATGAATTCCGTGGATCTTGATCTGATGCTACTGTGTCGATCATGTGGCATATGTGCAACAACAATCGAAGTCTAATGTTTCCAATTCTGGTTGACTATATAGTTATTGATAAGCTGTGAAGAGAATGATCGGTACAGTTCTGGAAAATCATTCTAGCAGGAAGTATTAGCACAGTCAATAGGATTAAATACGTATCTAAATACCCCCCCACACACACACACACCGAAAAAAAATTAATTACTCCTTTAGAACAAGCTGTGAAATAAACTCTGCGTGCTTCTTCTCCGTATATTATTGCTTATGCCACCCGATCGACAGTAACATGAGATGAGGCCCACGAAATTCATCATGGCAAGGGGCTAGTTGTAGGTCTGTCGTTAGCCTTAGCCTTGAGCGCCATGTAGGTGACTGTACGATTTGGCTCGGTTCCAACCCAATTTTTTTAGGGGGAACCCTCTGTGAGGGTGGTCAGGGGCCTTCCACCAACCTCGCGAGAGGACTTAGGCTCAGCAGCTATTTAAAGTACCCCTATGCCGCGAAAGCCCTATACATTTATGAACATCCAGGCCTTTTCTGGGATTCGAACCCAGGCCCTACGGCATAGCAGTAAGTGTCACTATAGCGGATGGGCTGCTACTTTTGTAAGTAATTGATGTGTATAATTATTAATTTTTTTAAAAAAAATTGTTATTGTATGATTTACTCTGGAATTTGAGTTCTCTATACAGTGGAGCAGCTTGTTACATATTAATAAGAAGTTTTGATTTCAGCATTAATATAATTAAAACTTGTTTTTGCTGCTGCAAACAAAATTTTTATAAAAGTAATCCAAATTTTTAAGGAAGTTTTTGTCATTCGTTCTTTATATCAAACTAATTGTGAAAAAACAAGAAATTATGCACATTCATAATAATTTCTTGTTATGTCAATATTCAAGACACGACCACTCTTTCAAATCTATTTAACTTCTTAACGCTTCTATAATGTCTATGGTTTACTGATTTATTTTCTTAATTAACTATCTGAATTATGTGCATAATTTTGTGGTTCTTTATTTCTACTGAATATAATTGTGTTAGCTTCTAAAATAATATACTCAAAAGCCTTTTGAAATAAACAGGTTAATTGTTTATTTTTGTTTTCCCCTTAAACAACACTGCATGGATGTAGTCATTTATCTTTTCAGAGTTCTTATCATTTGAATATTATGAATTACTTACATTTAAATAATAATATTCAAATTTGCTGAGTTTTGCTTTGTTTTGTTGGATTTACATAATTGTAAGTCATTAAGGAATTATAGTTGATCAGTGAACATTCATGGTTCTATAATTTCTGTGATTTTATAAGAAGTTTCATTGACAGTTTTTTCTTTTCCTAATGCTGTTTGTATTACACTTGATAAATTGTTTTTTGATGACTAATGAAACATTTTTAAAGAATATGGTTGATCGGAATAGAATCGTTTGTTGTACTGAATTATTTTCTTTGTTGAATTAATTTTATATGAAATCCATATAAAATTATACGTGTTTGAACTATTAATCGTAATTTTGGTTGAAATTTTTTTTTATGTGAAATTACTCTGCCATCATCTATAAAATGAATTTTTTTCAATACATGCTCCAGTGAAGAATGGGATACTGAGAATATTCAGATGCAGATTTTGACTTTTCATACTTTGTACATCTCCGTTTTTCTTCTTTAAAGTGAACATACTCTTAAGAAACTATCTAAAATTTCGTAACAGCTAAGCTTTCCTGTATTCAACGATAAAGAAAACATATCTGCTCCATCTGCGCTTCTTCGGGAGTTGCATTGACAATGATAACAAAATATTTGGATATTCTAATTGTACTCAAAAGGGGATCAATAACGGTTTGAACACTAACAATAATAGATAAAAACTTGTTCTGATAGTTAACAGATAAATAATGCATTCGTTGCTTTTCAGCGCTTCTGAGAGGAATGGCTGCCTAATGGTTATGATCTCATGGCCACTGGTGACCGCGGTAGCCTAGTGGTCAAGGTAATGGACTCTTGACTGGCGTGTCATGAATTCGAGCCTATTACCGCTGAAAACCCGCCGTGTAGGGGATCGATGCACGTTAAATCTGACGAGAGCTCAAACGTCCTCTCGTTGGTGTGATGTGGCAGCTAGGAGAGGGGTGCCATCTCAAGTGTCGTCCTCGTTCCTTGAACATGGTTCAAAATTACGAGGTCCGTCACTAAGAAAACTCGAGTAGCTGAACAGTGCGACGTTAATATTCAAATATTCACTCACTCGTGGCCATTGTGTCATAAGTTCGACTCCTACTGCGACTGAAGACCCACCGTGTAGAGCATAGGTTCTCAACGTGGGTGATAACGCCCCCTTGTGGGCGTTTGTGGTTTTCAGGGGGGCAGTAAGAGACCCAGGGAAAATTAATGGGTGTTGAGATGGCATGGATGGGGCTTGGATAGATTTGTCAAATATAGTCTAAAAAAGACTGAAAAAATACGCTGATTATGTACTAACAAAAGTAAACTTTAATACTGTTTATTATGTTGATTGCAGGTATTTAAATAATTTCTATGTCACAAGTACGAAAATTAACATATTTCGGTAGTTCGGGAAGTGAATGAAACTATTAAAGATTACATTACATTCAGACCTACATTATAGTGAATGATATAGTAATTTTAATTTCTGTAGTGCACGTGTTGTCTTTGTCTGTCTGTGAGCAGTAGGAAACATGTTTCGTCCGCTGCCTTTCATTATCTATATTATCCACAACAAACATAATTGCATATGTTAACCAGGAACTAACGTTGAGTCTTTAAAGGTTGATACTGTCAATTTATATTCATTTTGAAAGCAATAGTTTTTTTATTATGAATTACTTCTATCATCAAAACCTCTTTCTGTTTTTATAAAAGGTAAGCTAAAACTTTTATTCCAATCTTTTAAATGAAGAAGAAATTCAGTAAGTGTTTCAATTCCAACAATATATCCAATCTATGACTAAAATATATAATATCACACATTTAAATATATATGTGGCAATAGCTATTTAAAATTTGCAAGTAAAAAAATTGGGGCTTTAGAAAAAAATTAAATTAAAAAAATATATTCTATTAGAGTAAGGGAATATTTTTTTAAAAATTTAAACTTATTGTTTTTACAATGTATTATGTACACTCTTATTTTTCTAGAGTGGGAGGGGGCGGGGTATTGAAATATTCACTAGAAAAGGGGGTGCCAGTCCAAAATGGTTGGGAATCTATGGTGTAGAGGGACTGATGCATATGTGAAATCTGTTGTGGTTCAAAGTCTTTACGTTGTTGTGGAATGAAAATTAGGAGGGGGATGCCAGCTCAGGTGTCATTTTTATCACCTGCCCGTGGTTTAAAATTATGAGGGTCATCGCTAATACCCCTCATGTTGCCTTCCATATAGCGACGTTAATAAAACCTTTACTTACTCAGCGTTTGAAAAGAGAGCTTTTGCTTTTTCCAAACAATTAACCAAACAGTCATCATATTTATCTTAGCTCAAAATTCTAAATAAGAAATTGTCATTGAAAGTATCATCAGTTAGATGATTCTTTCCACACACACATGTGGCGATTTTCTTTTCTTTCTTTCAAGCCTTCTCTCTAAAAACAAAATCACTTCTAAATGAAGTGATAACATCTTTTTCCAATTTTCAATTTCCAAGAACAGTTTCAAACATGGTTCTATGTGAAGAACGATTGCTTTTATTTGATGGCAAATCTTCAATGTCAGCAAATCTGGATCTTTGATTTACTGATAGAGTCGAAAGAGTGGATGAGTGAGTGTTCATCAACGTCGAAATTTTGAACCATGGTTGAGTCGAAAGAAGACGGCACGATAAACAGTAAAGAGCTGTCTTGAATTTATTCCGTGCTAAAATTCTAGGAAAGGAAATCGAATCTTGATTTATGAGACATCGACTTGAATACTTTGAGATCAGGGCAGATCCTCCCCCCCCCCCGCCTCTTCATACAAGTGAATGAGATTTTTTCCAACAAAAATCGCAAATTTTCCTTCACACTTAAGTTCATTGCTTGTAGCAGGCAAAGCTTTTCTAATAATTTAATTATCATTAAAAATAGATTTATTATAAGATTGCCTCCTAATTTCGTTCTCTGAGTTGATGTAATCTTTTGAAAATGTCGAGTTTTGAGCCGAACGTGTCATTTAAGGGAACTTTTTCGAGCACTCAAGGAAAAAAATGCCTACTACTACTCCAGACACGACAAAACTATTCTCCTACATGATAGTGCTCACCCACATGTTGTGACTCCGGTCAAAACCTAAGTGAGAACACTCAATTGGGTCCTTCCCCATCAGGCGTATTCACCAGGTATTGCCCCTTCCGATTATCCCTTGTTCCGACTGCTGGCACAAGGTTTATTTCATATTATAAGACACTAAAAATTGGATCATTTCGTTGATACCCTCAAAAGATGAAACTTTCGTCCGACACGATATTCGTATGACACCAGAAAGATAGGGAAAAGTAGTGGCAAGTTTACTATCCCAAGTTATCTCGGGCAAATGGAAAAAAGTCAAATATTAGTCTTTGTATGATTGTTTTTGAAAGAAGGGACAACACAAAGTGATACCTGACATTCTGTACAGGGGTATCTGGTCTCTTTTCTTACTGGCTTATCTCTGGAATCTCTTTTATGGGGGAACATGGAGTACACTGTCTTAATAAGGGTATTCAATCGTCTTCAATATGGCTACATACAAAAGAATCACTTCCACTATTTTCAATGTTCACCTCTTCATAATCACTATCTTAAAAATCATCGCTTTCGCTATCTTGCATTATCACCATTATTTTAATTTTTTTCAACGCAACTATCCTTCTTTATACATTAATAGAGTCCATATGCCGACGTGTACTATATAATAGGGGAAACACGTGACCAGACCCGCTAAAAGAACCGCGAAACCAACAATCCTTGGCAAACTACCCCCAATCAAAGCTGAATATTTCCTTTCATTTCTCCAAGCCGAGTAAACCCTTAATAAAACAAATCGTACTGACAAATTCTGCTTCGCCCAAGTTTTCTCGGGAAAATAATTAACTGCAATATGTACAAACCCGAGATAACTCACGATAATCAGGCAAGTGGTTAATATGTTCGTGGGCATAAACGCGTATGGCACTTGACTCACTATCCTTTGGAAAACTAGGGGTAAAGTTCACTTTGCTCTTAGTAATATTAACACGCGTGTTAATATCACTGTTTGAAATTTGTAAATTGTTAAATACTACTTCATTCTAATATAATTTGTCGAGTATCTTTAAAGTGCGCTGTAAATAAGCTATCAACCAATCAGTTTGATGTATTATTTTTAAATTTGAAACTTTAAAAATGTATTGCGATATCCAGTGGCGTTCACAGACTTCATTTATGTGGGAGGGGTAATGTCTAAGAAACACAGACAAATGCCCAAAGTCATAGTCTTTATGCTAAAAACTCAAATTCTGTTCGTCTATGAGGGGGGGATCACCCAAACCCCACCCTTGTGAACGCCACTATGATATTTAACTTTCAAAAAGGATGTCATATTGGTGGTAGTGTGAGGCAAAACAAATTGCTTTTCACTCATAAATCTCGTTGTTGAACATTACTCTTTTTCTTGCGGTTCCCTTTTTGCTTTATTTGAATATTTCGATGTTTGTAAGCTACTTTTTTCCCCCTTGTAGTATTCAAAAAATTTAAGGCTATCATCAATTTAAAATTCAAGAAATCGTTATGAACAAATCTGTTCGTTGAAAGAAGGGAAAGCACTTTTAATTGCTTATTTTTAAATTGTATATTTCTGCAGAGTTATTTTTTAAAATTCATTTCTCTCATAGTCTTAGAAATTAACATTAAATGAAATGGTTATGTAACTCAATAACATGTAATTCAACTGTTAAACGCTTTGTTATTGTAGAAAAAAGTATTTTTAGATAATTTTCGAATTTTTTAAATTTTAATTAATGGTTTTACAACGCATGCGCCCTTGTTCAGTGTCGTACATGCACAACTTTTCGGGGAGGGTTTATCTTTTAAAAAAAAACGCAGCCAAGCACCAAGACATGATATTTACACTAAAAATTCCAAAAAAACTGTCGGACTGCGGGGGGGGGGGAAGCTGAGCCCCCTAAACCTTTCCACCTTGGATACACCACAGACTGTATTTCAAATGTGAAGAGCACAGTAAAATATTTTATATAAAATATATTGATTTTAATCTTATGGTTTTTTGTTTTTGTTTTACTGAATGCTTTCTACTTTTGCCTGAAACATATGTTCACTAACAACTATCAATACATCTCGCAATTCTGTATGATGCCACCGGGTGGTGCGGGTGAAGCACGTTAACTCTGTAATAGTTCAAAGTCCTAACGCTGGAGTGGTGTGAAAGTTAGGGGGGGGGTGACGGCTTATATATAAGTATCTTCCTCGTCACTTGACAACGGTTCAGAAGTACGAGATCCACCACAAATATGCTGCTTTAAGTGCGACACCAAAAAACAATTAGTCAATCTATTCTGAATCATGGTCAGATGACATTGTCGACACCTGTCCTAGCACAACACTCTTAACGAAAGTTATTTAGAATAATTTTAAAGACATTCATAAAAGCATCAAGAGGTACTGGAACTGTGCTGCACTTCCACGCCACATGTCCGAGGTTCAAACCCAGGGCTAGGCAAGGCCAACTCAGCGTTTTATCCCTTCAGTCGGTCTAAAAAAGAGAGCTAAGCTTGCTTGGGAACTGAACACTAGGGGTTTCGCGTCAGACTGGCCATCTGACCGAAACATCTGTTCATGCAACTCACTGCCCAAGGTCATGAAAACTGAGAGGGTCACAGTAGGCCTTTGCCCTCATGGGCTGTTGCACCACTGAGTTTAATTTAAATGTTGAAACTATGCTAAAGTTGAATAAATGTATTTATATAAACCTGGCTTTTCGCGAAATGTTAAAAAATAGGACTCATGATCGACACACTTTTTTCGGAAGAAAAAATTTTCGAACATAAATATTACATTCTACTTCATTATATCTTGTAGAGTAGCATATTTAATAATACTATTCATTTATATTTCAGTCTCTTTCTTTCTCTAATCCGGTTTCTTTTCCCCTATGAAAAAATATGTTCGACATTTCATCCATCTCCTATAAGGTAACGCGAAATAAGGTTTAAACTTGACGTGATCAATTGAACAAATAAAATATTTTTTGAAAAGTTTCTTAATTTTAAGAATACTATAAAACAGATGGATGTGCTACAGTCGCTTCGTTACAGATTTACAGGAAAATTTTAAATGTATCCCAAGTTTGGATCGGGCATAAGGCGAAAATAGTTTTAATATAAAATTAATATATTGCAATTTTAAAGAGATATTGAATGTTAGAAATTTAAAAGCAAAATGTATCTTCATAAATATCGATTTAACCCATAGGTTCTCAACGTGGGCGATAATGCCCCCTTGTGGGCGTTTGGGGCTTTCAGGGGGCGTTGAGATGCCACGGAGGGGCTTGGGCAGGTTAACCAAAAAAGACTAAAAAAAACCCCGCTGATTATGTACTGACAAAAGTAAACTTTAATACTGTTTACTTTAAGTTGATTGTATGGATTTAAATCATTCCTATATCACATGAACGAAAATTCACATATTTCGGTAGTACGGGAAGTGGATGGAAAACTTCAAATATTAGATTACATCCAGACGTACATTAAATTGAATGATATAGTGCATTTTAATTTCTATAGTGCACGTGTTGTCTTTGTTTGTGAGAGTAGTAGGAAACATGTTTCGTCCACTTCATTTCATTACGTATATTATCCAAGAAACATAATTAAATATATTAACCAGGAATTAGCGTGATTCTTTAAAGGCTGAAACTGTCAATTTATATTTATTTTGAAAACAATAGTTTATTATGAATTACTTCGAATCATCAGAACCCCTACCTTTCTTTATAACAGGTAATCTAAAAATCTTTTACTTCACTCTTTTAAATGAAGAAGAAATTCAGTAGCATTTCAATTCCAACAATATCCTATCTATGACTAAAATATACAATATTGCACATTTAAATACATTTGTGTCAATAGATATTTCAGATTCGCAAGTAAAAAACTGGGACTTAAGGGAAAAAATGAAATAAAAAAAATATTATTTTAATAATAGGATATTTTTTAAAACTTAACTCTAGTTTTCACCATGTATTAAGTAAAATATTATTTCTCTAGAGTGGGAGGGGGCGATATCGAAATATTTATTAGAAAAGGGGGCGCCAGTTCAAAAAAGGTTGGGAACCTATGATTTAACACCTTAACTGGTCTGCCCGTACATGGAACGGGCTACCGAAAATTGGCCGCAACCGATTTGCCCGTACGCTGTACGGGCATTGATATTTTCTTTTTTTCTTTGATTTGAGCTTATTTTTAATTCTTATGGCGATATTACAAAATGCTAGCGTTTTGAAAAGGTGATGCAGTTTGCGTATGATACTGAAATGCTTTTCATCTGGCATTATCTTTATGGTGAAGGCGGGAATTTAGATCCTTGAAATTAATGTTCTGTTGTATGCAGTGTTTTTGCATTCAGACCGACGATTTTTGAAGCTGCGGATAACGCAAGCAACAAAAACACTTTTTTTTGGTGAAAGGGTGAATTACATTTGGATATAGATTCATGACTATCTGCTGACTATCCGGATTATTCTTCAGGGAAACGCACTCACATGCAAAGCCCTCAACCATTTGAAAAAGTACGAACGTAAAATTTCTTCTAAGGTACCGTAAAATCCAGCATATATAACGCGTGCACTTTTAACTCAAAAAATAAGATCGAAGTTTACGGGTGCGCTTTATACACCAGGTATAAAAATGCCTTAAAAATAAAAAAAATTAAAAAGCATAAAGAAAATTAGACTTCTACTTATATCGCAAATTGTTTATTTTAACGAAATGACATACTTTTTAAACCTCAAGAGTGGTAATTCCAAACGTATACTACTTTTTAAAAGCCTCCGGGGATAATACCTAGAATAAATGTCTTAAAAATATAAGAGCAGTGCACATATACGAGCATTTCAGGTTTCTTCATCAAAAAGGGAGTTCTAGCGTTATACGGCGAATATACCTCAAAATTAAAAAATACTGCTTGTACGCCGGATTTTACGGTGTATGAAAAATTCTTCATAGCATGCAGAGTGTACTTACAAAAAGCAAACATTAAAGGGTTTTTGTGTTCCACACACAGTTATAAAATAAAAAATTGCGTACAAACTTTAAAATTTAAGAAAAATTCTTAAATTTTCTCTTTCTATTAAGTATGGTGTTTACTTATAAATGTTACCGGCAAAGTATGAAATTCCGGCATTCTATAGAATGACCAAAGCTGTTTAGGCAAAGTATGAAATAAGGTCATGATAAGGCTATTGTATCAATGACGTACACTCCTAAGAAATACAAATGTTATTCTGACAAAATAATGAGAGTGTCATTAAATTTTTTTTTCAAAATACGTTAAGGAAAAAGAAAGTTGTACCAAATAAAATTTGCCTTTCTTATTAAGGAAAACAAAATTTTCAAATAAAAAAAAAAAAAGAAATGAGAACTTAAAATTACTCTACTTATTCCAACATGGTAGGCATGAATGACATTTTGAATTGCATTTCATTACATTTTTCACGCAAAGGCAATTCTTATGTATTTTGGAACTTTATTTTACACATACATTTGACGAATCCCTCACCGCTTCCATTGGAATGAGCAACTGCAATTGACAGAAGAGGAATTTCGTGATCAGGAATATCTTTAATTCTTAGCAAGTTCTTACGGCACAAAGTATAAATTGTGATTTCGCATGTAATTGTTCCATAGAAGTTCCATATCTATAGAAACCATCTTATTTTCCACTCGTTATAAGTGCCAATATATTGGCATTCAGGAAAAAATCACAATTTATAATTTATCACAATTTCACAATCAATAATTTTTCTATTTTTTCTGGCAAGGTCTACAAAAGTGGATGTACAGTTCAATATTATAGCGTGTAGTACTTGTACAGTTTCTGTATAGTACTGCTGTTGTATAGACTCACGCCTTCTTTAACAGGTTAAATGAGTTTAATTTTCGTTTCTATGAACATAACTTTTACCTATTTAGCAACCGATAGTACCTGGGTTCCTTTTTAGTAGTCATTTTAGATTTTTTTCATCAATTATTAACTTCTAGCAAATAGTTTTAGTTAAAAACTATTTTTAACTTTAGTTAAAAAACTCGAATTTTGGGCAGTTCATCGTCGAATACTCGTTTCAAGCCTATAGACCAGAGATCGGCAACCTTTTAGCTGTGGTGTGTGAAAAACCAATCTACCAATTATGACTCAGCGTGCCACATAGTTGGGCATTTTTGAAACAATTTGATTCCCGCGATAATGTATGCAGAGTTAGAGAATAGACTTCAATAATATAGATTTACAGCTGTATTATACATTAATTTTTCATCAATTAAAAATATCCTTAACTTAAAAATAAACTGCATAAGATATAACTATTTCTTCAACAAAAATAAAAAAAGAACTCGAAATTGTACATATATTATGAATTTTTTAACATATTTATTAAAATAAGAAACAGCGTAAAATATAAGTATTTCCCTTAATTACAGTTAAATAGATAAACAGTTACAGATACAGTTAAATAAATAAAATTTGTAATGTGAACCTAGTGCTGCTTCGCTCTGCTTTCATATAACAAGAAATGGGATGTAATTTGTGATTTTCACTTTGACATGATTCTGAGTATTCAGTTGTTAAACAATTTCTTTTCGGACTTGAAATATTTTTCATTTGAGGAAAGATATTTTACTTAGATATGTTGAACCAAAAGCGGAAAAGCAGAGTACATGCAATTTTCTCTCTTCAAACAATTAAATGTCTCCAGGTATGGCATTCAATAATTTACAAAAAAAAGTTGTAAATTTACCTTTAGAGTTATCTTCCAAATTTTTTCATAGTTCCCTAATTGTCCATAATTCTGGAGATGTTTGGGTGGCCACGGTAGCCTAGTGGTCAAGGTAAAGGACTCGTGGCTGGCGTGTCATGGGTTCCAGCCTAGTACCGCTGAAGACCCGCCGTGTAGGAAAGCGATGCACGTTAAATTTGTCGAGAGCCCAAACGTCCTCCCATTGATGTGGTGTGGTAGTTAGGAGAGAGAGGGGTCAGCTCAGGTGTCGTACTCGTCACTTGACCATGGTTTAAATTACGAAGCCCTTCGCCAAAAGCCCTCGTGTATAGCTTAACAGTGCGACGTTAATATTCACTCACTCTGGAGATGTTTGTCAAATAAGGTCCATTATAAACTTATCAAGTTCTATTTAATCAAAAATTGACAAATTTGTTGAGTAGTGCAGAGTACCAGTGAGAATTGTATTGCATACCATATGTTGCCGACCCCTGCTATAGGCCATGACTCTTTCTCCAACATTACAACTTGCTTCTCCATTTTCATGCAGCACAGGAAAAAAACAATTTTTGGTTGAACAGGTTTCAGTAAAATTGAGTATTTTGGCACTCCCGAACAAACCACAATGTGCAACTGACAAATTCTGAGCCTGAGTCACACATTAAAAATCTCGTGTCTTGCCACGCAATGTTCGAAACGAATCTGAGGTATATTTCATACTTTGCTGGTTTCTCATTAGGCATTTTATAGAATGCCTAGGCAATGTATGAAATAAGAATCATTTCATACATTGCCGACTAGTTTTAGGCATTCTATAGAATGCCGGATTTCATACTTTACCAGTAACATATACAATAAAAAATTAACCTTTTAAAAAAATTTAGGTAAGAAAATTGACCGGTTAAGTGGCTAAAATTCAATTTCTTTCGACATTCTTACAGAGCAATGAGGGCTGCTGCACATTAATTATAAACGAGTTGCTAAATCTTTATGTGTGGAAGTTTGACACGGGAGGCAAGATTTGAGATACTTTCCTCATTATTTCACTTCGGTACAGGCATTAAGCAAAGTCGATTATTACATATAATTATGATTACAGCTGTGCTACTCTAATACAGGATTAATTATACTGTATGAATGGGATAAAACAAGACTATTGTCTCACAAACTTTGGCAAAAAAGGGTTTTTTTTAAAAAATTACTATTTCATTTTTGCGCAAAAATTTGAAATATTCATTGTATTTAATCACTGGCTGATAACATTGATCTATAAATATAATAAAGTATTCTGGCTTTTAATGACATATTTGAATGAAAAAATATAAATAAATTCTGAAAAAGCCCAGGACATAAGATTTCTTTATAGACCTAAATAAAAACGCTACGAAATTGAGGAGAAAATGTTCAGTTGCTCAACAACAATTAACCTATATCTATTCACTTTCAAAGACAAAAAATTAAATTTTAGCTGGAAAAACAAAACTAAAAATTTGCATTCGTCAGAAAAATGTTATTTTAAATATGGTATGAAATTGTCATGATTATCTGGTGAGTGAGTGAGAGCAGTGGCGTAACGTTCATCCCCACACTTAGGGGGGGGGAGGCATACATTCTAGGGGGCCCAAAGCCTGACTGAATCCAAGTACGTATTTGGGTTAGGGGACTAAAACCTGACTTTGCAGGGGGCCCCCAATATTCTTCGTTACACCACTGGGTAAGAGTTATGTTTATGTCTCACACTATAAAGCTGCACAAGGGCAATTGGTGACGGACCTCGTAATTTTGAACTATGTTCAAGTGGCGGCATGATTATCTGGAGATTTTTAAACAGGAACTAGATTTCATTTGTATAATTCAAGAGCAGAAGAATTTTGAAATTCGCCATTCAACAGCAGGGAAGTTGTAAATGAAGTGCCATTAAAATAATGTTTTAAAAATTAATTTTGAAGAAATGGCCAATTAAAGCAAAAAAACCTTCTTTAAAATGATGAGAATTTTATTTTCAACAAGGCTTTATTTATCTTAATTTAACTCTGTTTTGTATGCGCAATTAGAATAAAAAGTTATTTATGCCCGCGCACACAGGAAGGGTTTATAGTCTAAGAAAATACGCTGTCGAGAGAGAGAGAAAGCCCCAAGGCGCAATCTTACTAAAAATTTAAAAAATTTTTGGTTTATGGAAGGGTTTGAACCCACAAATCCCACCCTTTTGTACGCTACTGTCTGCAGATTTTATTATGATTTTTTTTCCAAAAATTCATTGGGTCTCTTATCATTTCTTTTGTTAAAAAATGCCCGTGACTGTGTGATCATTCGGTTACCGGGTCGGTAATACACTCTTAAAAAATATGGTGAATTTTAACTTTAAAATTAATTTGAAATTACTTTTTCCCATTATTAGTATTTTTTTGAAGATATTGCAAAACGCCTATTTATTGATTTATTTTAGTTTTATGCAAACAATATAAAACAAATTTTTCATGTACAATTTAGAACAATTTTTTCTTTAATACTCCTATCACACATTCATTCTTCGTATCGACATTTTTAAACGGAAAAAATAACGTTTGTAGGTTAAATTTTATCAGTTTTTTTTATACATTTCAAGTGGTTTAGCAATTTTTCTATTAAAATCATAATTATATATCTACAGAAAGAGAGTAATTAAGAGGAAATTTTTCCACTTAAAATCAAATGCTTTTTGCAATTGATTTATCAGATATATTTGCGTGCATTAGGACCTTGTTATAAATCTCGCCAACATAGCGATAAAGAAGAGAAAATTGCATTCAAGTTTGGAGTCCAATAGCCAATGAGAACGTCGTATTCTACTAATCGAATCTATATATATTGTGCTTTCATGCAATTTGCCATTTTTCCCGCTGATCCACTAGTCATCAAGTTCTATCTTTGTTGTAATGTATAGTGCGCGTTCTCCCGCTTTTCGTTCGCATCTTTAATCTCGCGCTTATTAGCTGTTTGCTGTTTTGGCGCTTTGTGTTCGTTTCGAGGTGGCAGCTTTTTGGAAAGCAGTGTAAGTATTCGATTTTGTCATTAACAAATAAATAATAAAATATGTGTTTGAAAATGTGTTGTAGATAATTAACCAAATTATTGTTTCTGTATTTTTATCGAGACCCTAGCGCCTGACCAGCCACATTTTAGGTAAGATAATTATGATTACTGTGATTCATTTTGATATTTATATATTATCGCTCACTGTAAAATCTTATTGATTTTTTAAAAATAAATATGCTTCATTATTCAATAATGTGATGTTGCACGCACATGTTATAGAAGCTTGAATTTATTAGTCTTTAGATAAGTGTAATAAATTTAGAATGTTTTTAATTTTTAAGAACTGCATGAATCGAATTTAGAACTTGGATGTACTTGATGAATAAATTACGTTTAGATTTTTTAAAATTGAGAATATACATTAAAAATATATGGACATTTGGGTATTTTGACTCCCATTAGCTTGATACAGGTAGTGGTTAATTCTAATTTTTTTAAAAATTGTATGAATAGGTATTTTGATTATTTTTTAATTTGTAACAATATGTATTTATTTTTATATCGTACTGTGTTGCATATGTGTATAAAAATTATCAATACAGTGGCGTACTTAACGGTGGGGTTGGGGGATTAAACCTCTTCTACAGAACAGATATTTAATTTTTTGCATAGCTATTACATCTCCGTGCTTTCATCTTTTTTTTTTTTTAAATACAATTCCAATGAAAATAGTCTGTATATGTCACCATTAATGAATAGTTTCTTTGATTAGGGCAAAATTATATATTTGAAAGATTTAAATGAAGCTTTGTATTATATTTTATTGTAGAGATTATAATTTGATGTTTTATAAATGAAATATAATTAAAAATTACATCCTTAATTTTAATGGAGCTGCTTTAGTATAAAGACTTGTTACCAAATTGTTAGGTACTAAAAATTGTCACCTAGAGAAACAGAGTTGTAAAACATTGTCAGTTTTCTAATATTGGAAAAAGCAGATCCTGTCCACATACACACTTCTCAAGTTGGAGATGAAACATGAAAGGTGAAAAATTTCCCTTTTTCTATGGTAATGAGAGCTAAAGGTGGAGGCATACACAAGGATGGAGTTTGGGTATTCAAATGCCTCCCATTTTTTATCTTTATGGTAAAGATTATGTCTCGGTGCTTTGTCTAAGTTTTTAAAAAAAATATAACTCTTCCCATGAAAGTAATTTGTATATACCATTGGCTAACTATGGTCATATTGTCTTATTTTTTATTCAAACACTTCAATTTTGGAGTAATTGAAAAGTATAAATAAAGTAAATAAAAATACATAAATTCCAATGAGATGGATAAGATACAAATCAAAATATTTAAGAAAAATAATTTGCCTAAAAATACGGAAAACGCACATGAATTCTAGGGGGACTTCCTATTAACAAATTGCAGCTACTCAGCTAAAGTAGTAGACAAAAACAGATTTATACAAGGAAAACTAAAAATAACTCATCATAATAAATGAGCCAAAAAATTTTAACAATTTCCATCCTAACCAATTTTAATCAAAAGGAGTTTTTTTTTCTTCTTTTTTCCAATTTTAACCAATAAATAAGGGAAAATATCTTTTCAGTGCTACGTCAAAATGTGCAAGAAAGATGTTAAAGATTAAAGAAAGGACTTTCTTGGAATGACCACCATTGCCATTTGTTGAGGAATTATAGAATTTTGGTGCAAATTGTCCCAAAATATTGCTAAATCTTTAGTCTTTATACTAGAGAGCTCTTCCTTAATCTAATTATTAATGCATGTGTGTGATTGCCAGAATAAATTAATATGCTTTGGCTGCTTATTTTGCTTGAAAAAACTATACGTTGGTTTTGGATTATATAATCTTTGTATCTTTATCTGCAGATCTCTAATTTGCTGCTTGCTGGGTGCCCTCTAAAAATCTAATCTCCATGTACTGAGAGTTCATGTGTAGTGAAATTATTTGCTACTATAGTCACTTAGCAGTTTGGCGTGGTAGCACCAGTTACTACAGCAGATGATTTTGAAAATTAGATTTTAATTCTGCTGCAGTAATTTGTGCAGCCCTGACAAATTGCTTTTCTGTCAAGAAAGAACTGTAGCAAATTTACTTCATCTTGAAAACATGAAGGAAAGAGAAACATCAAGGATATTTCTTTATCAATAATTTGTATTTCTGGTTACATAAGTATTCAACTTTTTCAGAACAAAAAGTAAATATTCTTTCATCTTTTGTTGGCAAGATTGATTTAAGAAGAAAAAAAATCTTTCTCTATGCAGGCAGTTTGTTCATACACTCTGTGCAACTTGTAACCTATTAACTTTGTTAAGAGGCTTTTCACATGTACATTGTTCTTCAACCACTAATTATTTATATCTATCGTAGTTTCATGATAAAATTTATATTATTGCATAATGGTGAAATTTATTTATGTATTTTTTAGCTGAAAAGAGTTGTCCACTAATAGTCAAAATTCATTTGCTGGTAAACTAATCACCATTTGAACTTATCTCCTCTAAAAAATATTGTAAAAGAGAAAACAAGTAATTGGGGACAACTAACAATATCTTATACTTAAAATCTTTCAGCAGTTGCAGGTTTTTGATGCAAATGCTCTTTTGTTTCTGGATGGAGAATGAGCTGACAGTAATTTGAATTTTTGTGTTTTTTTACTCTGGACTATCTAATCCCTATCTATTACTTTAAAAAATGAAATGAGTGTAAGTCATATATAGGTGACTAATTGTTATCTCTATTAGTATTAAAAATATATATATGTGATTAATTAAAAGTATAGTCTTTTTTTTAACTGTAAGTGGAATTGTATTTGAATATTTTAATTTTTCACAATGCTTACACATTAATTGGTACATTCCTTTGTAACAGATCTGTGGCAACTGCTGAAAAGTCAAGAGCTTTAAACAAAGAAAGGTTGCTCTGAAGTTAAAAGCCCCAAACAAAGAAAGATTTTGTTGAAATTCGAAAGCTGTAAACAAAGGTCTGTGTTTTTTAAAGTCTTTTCTGTATCAAAATAATTATATTAAGTAAGATTGTAAGGATAGTTAAAATTCATTGTTTTCTTATTTTTTTTACATCCTGTTATAAAAGTCTTCAATCTTTCTTCATTATCACTTCAAAATCTATTAAAAAATCAGAGTTAACTTACATTTTTTTTCTTAAGACGTATTCAAACTAACAAAATTTCTTCATTTTAATTATTTTCTTTTATTTTTTAAAAAAGTTTATAATGAATTTACATTCCTTCTACCCCGTGACCTGGCTAAAGGTGTGGAAGGAACTAAATGATCCTATGATATAATGAATTCCAATTATTTTATTTATCACTAAACACTCGAACACAAATAACACTAAAAATAAGATAACTCAAATCAGTAATTGAACAAGACAGAGACTAGATTCGCGCTTAGGGAGAATATGTTCAATAATGCAGGCTTTCTCTCTAATATTACTTTACATAGAGCTTAAATATTAATGTTCTCACTACTACTATAACACTCTAATGATTAACTTAAGACGAAGTGACAATACCTGACTTTAAGCAGTCTTCCAATCAATTTAATTATTAAAATAAGAATTTAATGAGATATAAATTAAAGTTTTCTTTTATTACATTTGTGTTTTGGTAGAACTGCTGTGGATTTTTATTTTATTAGTGAGAAAAGTTGATTAGTTATGCTCTTCTGTAAGCCTTTTTGTTTAGTTATTACATAGTCTTCATATATCTTAATATTAAAATTCTGTTTCTAATAAAAATTGGAAGTAAAATTTATGCATATTTATTTTTCAGGCAGATGTTTGTTTAGAAAAACTAATGACTTGTTATTTGTAAAAATTCATTTATGGAGTTAAGAAATAACCTTGATAAAAAAAATAACATTTAAACTTTTGTAGCATTTTATATATATATGTATATCAATGCAGAGGTTTAAGAGCTCATTTCGGGCCTTGGGCGCAAAAGATCTGCAGGCCCCTTGACGCTGGTGGATCGAATTCTATAACCAGAAATCTATTTAAGTCCAGCTTATCTGGGTCCATCCAGGCCCCTGGGTGCCCTCCCCAAGCGCCAAAGAGATAAACCGGCACTGATATATATATATTACAAAAATATACAAAAAATAGTTATATACCTAACTATAGTCATGATAGAATAGTTTTAGCCACAGAAATACTAAGGCAAACTCCTGGCCTTAGGAACCAGGATTGCAGATTTAAACAATGTTTTTTGGCCAGCCAACCTTCACCTGAATTTGCCAATACTCTGGGACATAGGGAAAGCAAGAAATTTCTAGAAGTTTAACTATTATTATAAATAAAATCATAATCTATTAATGTAAAACAATAATATTATAGCCTGTAATAATTACTAAAATATTTTTAAATCAAAGTTAAAACTATTAGATAAAGACTTGCCATGTGAGAATTACAAAACATATTCCCCTGGCAGTGGACAATAACAGTAACGCATAAAATTATTGTTTTGATAAAATAACATTAATACTATATATATACACATTTAAAACTCTATATTTTGTTTTAAAATTTATAGAAAATAAAAGTATCACCAAAATATATACAATTAATTTTAAATAAAATATGATATTGTTAATTTACTTAGCTTGAGGCGCCATCTATCGATAAACTGTACAACTAATAACATTTTTATTTAACTGTTAGGTAATTTTTTATAAATTTAGGTGGGTATCCGTGTTCCATACAATGTTTAATAAAGTTATTAAAATTTAAATATATATAAAAATTTTCACTAACTAATGCGTTATTACGATAAATATAATTGAATATAATATTTCTATATTTTGATATAGAAAGATTGGAGTTCCAGTAAGGCACTTTAAGAATTTTAAAATTAAAATAATCTCTTTTATCATAAATATTGCTATGTAATTTATAGTCCTTAATACACAATGATATATCTAAGTAATTAGTTAACTGGATTACTATTAATTTTAATTAGCTTTAAGTAATTCGGATAAAAAGTAATATTGGGGTTAAAATTATCATTTTTACCAAAAATAATTAGGTCATCTATGTATCTAAATATGTAATAATCATTATTAATATAATTATTTTCGTAAAAGTGTAAATATAAATTAGCCAAACTATTGCTAGCAGGGCCACCTTGAGGCAAACCTTTGGTTTGTTTGTACAGAGAACCATTAAAATTAATGTAGTTTTCTTTTAAGACTAAATCTATTAGAATTCTAAATTTTTGTAAATTAATGTTAAGGTTATAATTACTATAATTATCTAAAATTACCCTAATTATATCATTGATATTAATGGAATTAAAAAGATCTTCAAAGTCATAACTATAAACTGAATAAATATTTTTATTTTTAAAAAAATCTATATCTTTACTATTTTTAATAAAAGTTTTATTACATTGCTTATTGATGAAGTTTTGTATAATATTATGCAGCATTTTACCTGCAGTACTGATCTAAGTTTTAAAACCATTTGTTACTGTTCTAAATTTAACAGGATTTTTATGGCATTTAGGTGTTAAAAATATATGGAAACTTAATCTTATGAATGAAACACCTAATTTTCTATATATAGCAATAATTCGATTATTAAATGTCTTTATTCCATGAAATCATTTTGTAATCTGATTTGAAAAGAGATAGAGATGGACACGTGTTAAAATATATGAATAGGCGGCCCCTTTAGAAGCCATATGTTCTTCAAGTACGCTTCTTATTGAAGAGGTATACTTGAGAATTTAAGCATGACCATATAGGTAATAAAAATAATGGTTGGAGCAGTAAACTGCTCTTAAGGTCATGTGTTCTTCATTCCCGAACTGGGTAATAAATTTAATACTTGAAGATGTAACGGGAAAATAAAATTTAGATGTGGTCTAGGGATTTAATTTTAGTTCTAATTTAATTATCCTTATATATGTGTCGTGTTTTTCGAGTGAACATCAAGAAATTTTATTTTAACAGTCTTTATTCCATGAGATCATTTTGTAATCTGTTTGTGAGAGAGAGAGAGAGACAGACACGTGTTAAAAATCAAGAGTCACCTGCCACTCAAAAGCCAGATGTCTGTTCAAGTACATTCCTTACTGAAGAGGTATATTTGAAATACTAGGGAATAAAAATTAATGGTAGGAGCGCGGGAATATCTTTAAAGCCATGTGTTATCCATTCCCGAACTGGGTAATAAATTTAATACTTTTAGATGTAATGGGAAAATAAAAGTTAGAAATGGACTAGCGATGTAATTTTGGATCTAATTTAATAATCCTTACATTTTCTCCCCAATTTTAAAATTGGAGTAATGGTGGTCTTTCTCTCTTGTAAACATAATAAATTTTCAATATATACAAAACAGTACATAACATAATATAGAAATACATTTTACACACAGTAAATAGATTCAAGTGATATGAATAATAAAATCAAAATACAATACAATAAACAAAATAACACTTCTAAAATATTAATTGATAAAAATGAAATTCCTTACACATAAATGTACATTAGCATTTTCAAATCTATATTTCATCCAGAGAAAGAGCTTAAAGTTTCCTCCAAATCTTTCATAATATTAGATTTGTGTTATTGCTAGCACATAGTCTATCTATGTGTAGTATATGTGTGGAAATTTATCATATTAAACAATAATATAATTTTTTTAAAAATACATGATATACAAATGCTACGATAATAACTTTCTATTAAAATATATAATTTCGGGCACCTTCGGAATACTACTTAATTTTGTTACATAAAAATATACATAGCTGAAATACACTGTTAAAATATCAAAGCATAGACATGAAATAAAATATGATTTATAATACGAGAACAGTTTATATAACACTTATGCACTATTCAACACACCAGACCATATTCTTTTTGCATGTATTATAAGAGTATAAGAAAAAAGAGCTCTTTTATTTATCTCTATTCGAAAAGTGGAATCATCTCTAGAAAGAAATCTATCATTATAGTAATTATTTTTCAACAACACATACAAATTAGTGTAGTAAATTTTTCACCATATTCACTTTTACTTCAAATCATCACATAAAATATTTTGAATCCCTCAGTAACTTTTTAAGCTTATTCATTTCCTTCACAAATTTTTCTCCTTCGCATTTCATATTCAGTAGTATAATTTACATCATACTAATACAAACACATCTCTCTGACAGATCTGCATGATCAAATCAGATGTTCAGGGATGCTAATATGAAAACAATAAGAGGTATACAAATCAAACTAAATAAGTTTGTCCTCTTAATGTTTCAAGACACATACAAAATCATAATGATTGAATTCTCTTCGATCCACTGTATCATTTCTAAAATAAACTTTAAGTAGTTAAATCACTTTAATTTTAGACAAGGAAAATTTCAAGAAGCAGTGAATCCTGGTATGTGGCCAGTATATCAAAACACACAATTTCAAGATGAGAAAATTTTTAATTTAAATTTAGTAAAGTTACTGATGAATAAAATAATTAACAAAATAATAAAATTCAGTGGATAAAAAGAATGCAATGTGACTTTAATTTTGTCTTTCCTCACAATCAGTATCATTAATATTAGTACATTAGAGTCATTTTTCTAATAACTAACTTTATATCTTTCAACTTTATAACACCAATACTATCATATAAATGATATAATTCCTTTAACAATTTAACCCCTTCTCTGTCGGATTTTTTTTCGAATTTCCGGTCCAAAAAAAACTTTTTTTTATTGCTGAAATTTAATATGTACTCTAGTCTAAATTTAAAAACGCAATTTTTTTTTGTCAGAAAGCAGTTTTTTCTAGACTTACGGGTGGTCTAATATATTATATCTCATCTACTGATCTCCAGTTGCAATGCATCAAGATTTAGGCTTAAGAAAATATACTCTGATACTATATTTATTTATGTTATTGCTTTGAGGTTAATATTTTTGAGAAATAAAAGTAACACAAAAAATATATACATAAAAAAAACTCTTAAAATTATGTAAAAAATATTTCGGAAGAAAGGGGTAAACAATTTTTCATCATTTGACCAATACCACTGTTCAACTGGCTTTTTTACTATGCCCTGCATGATCCAAATACACAATAAAATTCTGAGGAATGAAAGCATTGTTCAGCATATACATTAGTTTCCTCCACTATCTGCTGGAACATAGAACCATCGAAAAATACTCAAAATATTGAATCAAATTATCATCACTAAAGTTTACCAATATTCCAGGGTTTTCTATAAAATCAAAACGAGGAGTAGCAGGACACACTGTTTTCTCTTCTACCCACATCCTCGCTGAGCTTATATCATCATCTTCAGATTCACTAGACTCAGAAAAAATATCATCAGTTGATAAATCAGAGCTATCATCTTCCAAATTAGAAATATTAAATTCACTGTCCTCCAACTCACTCTTCGAATCCATCATAAAAGCAATTATGACGTGTAAAAATTACACTAGCGAGAGCGAATTTATAGAAAGTACAAAATGATTCTGTTTGTTCGAGCGAAAAATCTTTCTTGGAAAATTGTGAAAAAAGTAGTACTAGTTGCGCCAACTCTTAGAAATATTCGGAAATACAAAAAATAATCGCAGAATTCACAGAGGCGTCTGCGTAGCGACCAATTCAATTTCAGTGATGCAATTTTTTCCTTCGTTGCATGACATGCGACGTCGACTATACGGCCACGAAATTGCCAAACGTATGAGATGCGATGCCGACAGAGAAGGGGTTAAAATAAAATAATGAAATACATTAAGATTTCTCAAAATTTTATATAATAAAACACACTCTACTTTCTCTTTTAAATATAAACAACAATATCACTTAACACAAAATATATTCTATAAAAATTTTAATATCATTTATATTACTGTTCCTCTTCAAAGAGTCTTGTTAAACAATACTCGGTCACTTTTGTATTACATAAATGTAAACTAATAATTTCACTGGCCTCATTTCTTACAGGTAGAGATTTTTGGTTCACGGTAATCCACATGTCTTTTTCACCGTTGATTTGATTTTGTAATTTTTTTCGATGTTGCTCTTTCATTCTTGGGTTCGATTGTGATTTTCAGTAATGTATTCGATGTTGGTCAATCTCACATCAGGATTATCGCACATTTTACCTTTACAAATGTTGACACGCACTTCACTTTTTTTTTCCTTCATCAGAGAACTTTTAATGGGGAGTTGTTTTCATTCTTTTGCTGCTGGAATAGCACTTTTTTAGGGGCAGGAGCGTTTTTTTTCTTCTTACCATCAGAGAATGGTTTTTTGTAGAGCTGTTTATATTCGCTTTCGGTTGAAGTAGGTTTCGTTTCCCGGGGTAGAGCGCCTCTTTTGTCCGGCAACCCTGCATTCCGTTAAGCGACATGACTTGCTTTCAGTTCCATAATTTTTCTCTACAGCATATCCCATTATAGTTGGCTGATTTGGCATCCGTTTTTTAAATGTTTTTATTTTTTCGATGGATTTAAATTAAAGTTAAAATGAATTTGCAGGTTTCCTCCTTCCGGTAAATCCTGCCGGCTTATTGCTGTCATGTTTTTCGAGTGAACATCAAGACATTTTATTTTAACCGTCTTTATTCCAGGAGATCACTTTGTAATCTGTTTGTGAGAGAGAGAGATGGACACGGTGTTAAACATCAAGAGTCACCGGCCACTCAAAAGCCAGATGTTTGTTCAAGTACATTCCTTATTGAAGAGGTATATTTGAAATACTAGGGAATAAAAAATTAATGGTAGAAGCAGCGGAAGATCTTTAAAGCCATGTGTTATCCATTCCTGAACTGGGTAATAAATTTAATACTTGAAGATGTAATAGGAAAATAAAAGTTAGAAGTAGACTAGTGATTTAATTTTAGATCTAATTTAATTATCCTTACATATATATATTGAATTATGATCAGTTTTTAGAAGGTAAGATTTTGCTGAGCCAATATTTTCTAAAGTATTTATCTTAATTTTTTCTGTTTTCTGAATTCAAAATTTGGACAAAAATTTTTATTAAAAGTTGTTTTTATGTTATATTGTAGAATATTATGTTTATTATAATGGCATGACAGATTAACCCTTTGTGTTCCAAATTATGAATTATGAGGAATATCTCCTTAAAACTTATGTTTATTATAATGACATGACAGATTAACCCTTTGTGTTCCAAATTATGAGGAATATCTCCTTAAAACTTATTATTATTACATTATATAAAAGCAAATTAGAATATGTATTCTGTAATAAAATAAAATGTATATAATGACGCAAAATTTAAAAAATATCATTAGTTAGAGCTAAACTAAATTGGTACCTTTTAGTACTATTGTGTTATTAAAGTTGAAATTATTTTACAACTCGGAAAAATGAAGAAACTGTGAGATGTTTCACTGCACTATTTTAATACCATATTTAGCAAAATAAATATGCCTATTCTCAATGTAAATCATGACAAAAAAAAATTCTTGTTTATCATGCTTGTACAAAAATACATTAAACACTTCTTATTTTGGGTGTGGTCAAAGAAAGATTTTTTTTTAAAGTAAAAAAAAAAAAACAGGGAGTAACACATACCATGTATTTTAGGCTGCATATTTTAAGCGTATCTGAAATGTGATTGGAGACATTCAAATGGCTGAAAACAAAAATGCACATTTTGCAAACAACGATAAATTTGTTCAAGCTCAAAAACATGCTTTCTGACTGATTTGCAGAATGCACAAGAAAAATATATATGGATAAAATAAATAAAAATCAAGGATTTAAAAAAAAAATTTTAATTTTAAAAAATTCATTCACATAACAATTCTTTTATTATCTGAAACCAACTTCTCCTCACTGTAACAATCTGGAAGCCTATTCCATGCGTCGAATATAAGTGCCTCAACTCGCAGCATTTCTTTTAAAGCTATCCACTTTTGTTGTGTTACATACATACATTTCTGGACCTCCAACTCTTCCAACTTGCTTTTCGACTCTGTGAATTTTTCACTCCACAAAACTTTTTTTTAAATCAATCAATTGCGTTTCTAGAGATCCAATATCAATTCCAAATGGCTCAATGTGGATTTCGTTACTATTTGTGTTGAGAGGATTTATTATGAATGCTAGAGTGGTTTTGTTAGTTTTAAATTGCTCAAATCTGTCAGCAAATTCATCTTTAATTTTATTTATAACTGTGCTGAAGTAATTCGTTTCAACAGTTCCACTGGTTTTATCACTATATTGCTTTAGAAATTGAAAATGAAGTAATTTACCGCTCTGAATATCTTCTACAAAAAGAATTAATTTTTTTTTTAAACAAACCAATTCTTCTACCAAAACATAGGCTGGGTTTCCCTTTCCTTGCGGTTTTAGATACAGCTCATTTAATTTCGCTGTGATATCCACCATAAAGTAAAATTTTCACAACCATTTGTCATTCTCTAATTCAGGGTGATTAATGTCTCTTTCATTGAGGAATTATTTATTTCATTCAAGCACAAAGCAAAACGTTTCAACACCTTACCTTTGGAAAGCCATCACACTTTATTGTGAAGAAGGAGGTCGGAATACTGAGTCTCCATTTCGCTTAAGAATTCTTTAAACTGACGATGGTAGAGTGCTTTTGACAAGATGCTTTTAACAATCTTGATTACCAAATTCATGACCTCAACTATTTCGGCCGGAAATATTTGGGCTTAAAGTGCTTCTTGGTGTATTATGTAGTAAAATGTAAGAATTTCGTGGTTCATTTTGCTCTGAAGAATCGTTGTTGTCCCTTTATTTTTTCCTGTCATACTTCTGGCTCCATCAGTTGCTATTGAAACGATTTAATTTAAATCCATTTTATTGTCTTCAATGCCTTTTTGCGAGGCATTTGCTATATCTTCCGCTCTAGTTTGTCCCGAGAGCGGTAGCAAACCTGGAAGTTCTTCTTTTGGTCCTTGGGAAGTCATATACCTGACAAAAAGGGCAACCTGTGCTGTCTTTTATGTCGCAAGACTCATCTATAGCAAGTGATAAGGCAGAAGAAAGTTGAATATCTTCCATCTGCAAATACTATGCTACATTTAAAGATGTTTTAGCTGTTCTATCTTGTACTGTTTTAGCGAATAGTGGCAAATCTTTGATTTTTTTCAAGATTTCTGGTTTGTTTTTGAAATCACGAAACAGTTCTTCAGATGCATGTATGTGAAGCAATCTTTGACATACTCACCATCTGTGAATGGTTTGCCTTTTTTTTTGTAATTTTTAGTGATACTGCAAAGCTTGCCAGATTAACATTACTTGTAGATTGTGTCCAGTTACTTAACATGGAACTTGATTACTGTTTTTACTTTTGGAGCTCGTCGACAACTTTTTTTCGTTCATCACCGGTTGGAAATTTACTGGCAAACTGAGTGTGTTTTGTAGTGAATTGTCTCTCTAAATTTGATTTCTTATTGTGTGTGAGTTTTTCGTGGCAAATGAGACAAGTCGCAAGGCCATCCGAGTTGCATATGAAAGCGAACGACTCCGTCCAATCCCAATTGAATTCTTGCCCTTCTTCAGTTTTTTTTTTTTTTTTTTAGATGCCATGCTTTTGGTGAAGCTGTAATAGAGAATTTTTAAAACTATTATTTAGGTATTCAAAACAGCAGATCACAAGCTTTGCAATTATTTGCTATGCCTACGTATACCTACGTAAATACATACAAGAAGCTGGGCATAATGAAATATAATTTATCAAAAAAACATTTTACAACGATATTTCCCAATTAAAAATACTTACCAAAAAAGAAATAATTATCTAATGATTTAATTATTAAAATAAAAAAATTTAGACACGAAAAACTGTTTGTCTCACTCTCTCATCGTACTAATTGACTATAAGTACATAGTTTCGTCTCATCTGTGGTCACCTCCGTGCGTGGTGATCGCCGACTGGCACGGACTTGTCAGAACGTGTTTATCACAGCGCAGTCGGCACGTTTTAGTTTTTTCAAAAAATTTTGGCAAATATTGGATACTTAGCTTACGAGTAAAGGTGTTATGCCCAGCTATGCCTAAATCAATGAAAATTGCCAAACATATAAACAATCTAAAACTGCAAATACCTATTTTGATCCTCAGAGTTCGAAAATAAGTTTATTAAATTACAATCTATAGGTACTTACAATTATATTTATTATTTTAACGCTAATTTTTAAGTAATAAAAGCTATAAAATAGATAAATAATAAAATAGGTAATTATATGTAATATGTATTTTAAAACTATATAACACTTATTATGTTACCCACCTTCACTTCGGATTTTTTTTATTATATATGTACATGCATACCTTTGAAAAGATAATACACTTCTAACTCCTTTACTTGAAACAACAAACTATACGCAAAGCACTGGTGAAGACGCCAAACTGTCTTGCATCGAAAGCGAATTAAATCCTACATAGAAACATCCAACAATGACTTCAATCGAGAGCTTCCGACGGACTGACGACAGTGGGAGGGGTGCAGTGAAAAGCGAGTACAACTGGCTGAGAGATAGAAACTGTGCCTAATCCAAGTTAATTAATTCAGAACGATTTTTAAATACTTTTTTTTGATAAAATAAATTATTTTTGCTTATGGAACTAAAGAGCCGCAGGTTGCCGACCCCTGCTCTCGGGGAAACTGACAAATATCAATCGGTTCTACATCATCTGATTGTGTATAAAAAATATTCCAAAGCCTCTTCTACTGTCCAGAATGGCTTTGAATGCGACATCTTACCAGCATGATGGATATTCACTAACTGACGAAACACAAAATGATATAAGACCTTATAACGTGACATTCCTCTCCAAATAAGACGTACGCTGCATCTAATTATCAACAAATGCACATGGTAGTTTTGCTGCACCTGAGAAATTCACTTGAGATTGTCTAGAAATGGTTGAAAGGGGGGGGGGAGTTGAGAGAGGGAGCCGAAATGAAAGTCAAGTCGTAAATATTTTCTTCCGACACATACTATAAGTTTTAAACATTCAGAAATCTTTTCCCACTCTTCTGTGAACTGTAAACAATAATTGCATTGTGTGAAAAAGTATACCTTTACACGCCAATGTTCCATTTTTAGAACATTGAAATTTCAAAACCGATCATAAAAAAAATAATATCTTGCAGTCTATAGTTAAAATGATCATTTTTAATTACTTTTACCAAAGAATAAAAATATTTCTTAAATTTTGAATTTTATATGAAATTTTGCCCAATCAAAAGTAGAAAAAAATGCATAATTTAGAATTTTTTCTCAGAGAGACTATTTACTTTAACAACAGTACTTCAATTTCAAAAATTAATCCATATTTTTTGTCTTCAAAATAATTTTTACGGAACAATAGGAATAAAATTGTATTTTTCAGAAAATTTCAAAATTGATGTTCCAATATTGGAACATTGGCGTGTAAATTGTTAAACAAGAAATACCTAACTTTAGTTCTTCAGTTCTCATACTAAGACAAGTTTTATGTCACACTTAAAGTACGTTGACATTAATTATATAGCTGATGAGCAAAAAGAAATGTAGAATGTAAAATTAGAAAATATTTAAGTAATTTAACCTTCATTTATTATTTTTTTATTATAAATGTAGAAGACAATGTAAAATTAGTAAGTTATTTTAATGCTGGAATATTTTATTAAAAGTGGATGCTTATCGTATATTATTTTAGTGCTAGTTTTATTCTTCATGCAATTCATTCCTGAAGATAGCTGCCAACAAATATAAGCAGCTATGCCGACAGATTCCAAATAGCAATGAAAATAAGCCATAAAAAGCGATGATTTTTTAAAAATTTGGTAAAGAGATATTACCAAATTTTTATGTTAAGTTAAATTTTGGATTGTAGATTCTATGGATTCCATTGTAAATTGGTATATGTATGTCGGCTGAAAATAGGATTCTCAGTATACCAAGAGATCAATAATTCTTCCGGGAATCTTACATAAGCTCTCTAATAGTGAGTGTTGAATCTTAATTTTTGTGGTGATGGTGATATTTGAACATCTTAATGTAGTTTTTTCACTTATCAAATGATTAATGTGAGGGCTTACATATGTAAGCCCTCACATTAATCATTTGTATCCTTAATCAGTAAATTATGGTTTGTCATGGAAATATAATTTATCTGTGGTTAATTTGATTTTAATAATTTTTGCTTTCATTGCATTTTTACAATATCAAGTTTGTGTTTAATATTACAAGAAATTTATTACTATTCTAGATGGAAATTGAAAAATATGAACCAGCTACTATCGACGAAAGACACTTTTTGGAGTTATATAACCTTCATAAAGAGGGATATTTGTGTGATGTGACTATTCACACACAAAGTGAAACTGAAAGTTTCCAATGCCATCGACTAGTGTTAGCAGCATCGAGTAAATACTTTAAATGCCTTTTTTCTCCTCATTTTAAAGAATGTTTTAAAGACTCTCTCGCATATAAAGATGTCAAAGATACTGTGATGAAGTTAGTTATTGAATTTGCTTATACTGGAAAAATAGAGCTAGATTGTTCAAATTTCCAAGATGTGCTAAACTTTTCATGTTTTCTTCTGTTTGACTCCTTAACAGATAAATGTTGCACTTTTGTAATAGATAACATTGATTCTCTCTGAAAATTGTCTCGATGTTCTTGAATTAAGCAAAAACTTAGGATTGTCTGAATTATTCAACAAGTCTGTTTGGTTTATTCAAACTAACTTTGCCAAAATAATTTTATGTGCTGAGTTTTTATCTATTACTGACAACAGTTTAGAAACATTTCTGTCTTCAGACAATTTGTGCATTTTAAGCGAAGAAGAGGTAAGTTGATAATCTTCATGTTTTATACTTTTATTTTGCATTTGCTATGATGATACTTCTTCTTCTTTAGCACGACAGCCCGGGGTGGGCCAAGGCTTTCCTCAGAACATCCCTCCATCTTGTCCTCCAGGAGGTGACAGTTCTCCAATTGGTCACTTTCAGCACTTTAAAAGCTATGATGATACAGTGTGTCCATAATTTAATCATTAAATAAAATTTAATTGAAACATAATTTTACAAATTAAGAGGAAATCATTTGTCCATATAATCATTAGTTCAAAGAGTTATATTTGCTCTAATTTTTGTGAATGACAACAGGAATTTGTTTGATTATTGTCAAAATAGTGAAAAGCGACACATATTCTCTGGTTATCGGAAAAATATCCCAGAAAACAGTTGATTCTAGCAAAACCTCCATCAATGGAATATATAATTAAAAGATGGTTAAAACAACTTTAAGACTGGGCATATTTTGCATAAATGAGGGGGCAGATGCCGAGGATGAAAATTTTTTTGCGTAAGAGATTTTGGTGTACAGTCTCAGTAAATCCAGCTGTCATGCAAGCTTGCAAAACTAAGTCTCAATTCGACTGTTCATGAATGGTTAAAAGTTATTGTGTATAAATTTCAGATTTATCAACATATATATCAAACTTAATGATAAAGTAAGAAATTTTCTGTAGACATTCTTGATAATGTCAGTAATGTTGTTCAGTTTCTTCTGAAAATCCTATTATCTTCAGTGATGAATTAGCATTTTATGTATTGAGAAAAGATGGTTAATTAACATAACTGTGTGATTTGGAGGTCAGAAAAACCTTATTACATAAATAATTCACAATGATTTGTCTCTTATTTTTCTGAAAGTTATAATTTAATTTGGACATTTACTTCAATATACTGAGATTGTTTGTCATATCGCAATGAATAGAAATGCATATAGAAATAGAAATTTCTTTTGATTAATAAAGCCAAGGTAGCTTGGTGGTCATCTCTCTGAGCTTTGTGATGAGTGATATTAAAGTTAAGCCTTCAAGTGCTATTCCTTCAAAGACACTTTGTGGAGAACAAAGGGGGCTTGCTTTGTGTGCTAAATGAAGCGATAAAAAGCATTTAAATGTCTGTATTTTAAAAAGGGAAATGTTATTGTTTCATTTTTCTAAAACCTTCAGTATATTCACTTCATTATTGATGTGAATTTTCTGTCTATATTTTGAAACAATTTGCAATGAATATTAGTATTTGATTTTAGACTTAAAAAATAATATCAAGATAATTTTTTTAAATTTATGTCTAATATTATAATAATTATAATCAAATTTTGGAAGGCAGAGAAAACAATGTTTTCTTTTTTTATGTATATGTATATATTTGTATTTACTACAATTACATTATCAAAAAAGGAAAAATATTAGGCTTTTATTTACAAGTAAAAAAAAAAATGTTTTGCAATCTTATATGAAAAATTGAAAATTTAATTTTAAAAATTCTTTTTGAAGTATTGAGACTCGCATCACTCCATTCAAATAAGTTAAACTGTTTTTCCTTTGAAATGTTACATAGTTTCAGGAGAAAATTTCTTCATATACAAAGGGAAAATATTCAATTTGCTGGAAAAAAATATTTAACTTTCTTTTGAAATAACTTTTTAATTTGTTTCTGATAAATTTACAGCAGTAAAAGCAATTATTAAACATAAACATATATTTGAAGCGTTTTGTAGATTGTATAAGCAAATATTAATTTCTTCAAATGGTTTCAAACTGAACAGTTTTACACTTCATACTATGTCGATCAATGCATTAGTAGTACATAAAAGATGATGTTAGATGTTTTATATATTTTTTTTAGTTTTAGCCCTTAATGCCTAAATTTAATTGAACTGTCATTAAGAAATTCTCATATAAAAAATATTGTGTAGAACATAAATGGTGTGTACTAAACCATTTTAATGGATTAAATCTTTTGTTATTAAGTATCTTGTCATTCAGTCAACCAACTTGTTAATGGAAAGAACATACAGTACACCAAAAATTTGCACAACTCATTTCGGATTTTGTTTCGTGCAGTGTATGACCAAAAATATCCGTATTACATTGTGTCTCAAATTTCTTGACACTCTATTGTTTTATTCCGTATAAATAAAATATTTGGTAAGAATTTGTGTGTTTACTGGAGAGAATTATTATTAAATAGTAGATGGACTTTTGATATTTCAGAATTGCATGTTACTGTACTCTTTCATGACTAGTTAAATTCTTCATTACAATTAAAAAATTATAACTGTAATTATTATTTAAGAATTTATTGTTACTATAATAGTATTCTTTGGGGGGGGGACATCACGACATTTTTGAAAAGTAATTAGTCATTTGATGCACATTAAAAATATACATGTATAGATATTTCATTTTTTTTTTAAATCTATACTTCAAACTATAAGTATTAAAAAGTAAAAGGGGAAAGAGACATTCAATCAATATTATACTGATAAAAATGTCCAATATATTCAATATACTAAAAAATATTTTTATTGCTGTATTCATGTGAAATAGATACATTTAGTTTTTATCATGAATTTGATCAATATTTAGAGTGCAATGTTCACACACACAAAGAAAGGCACCCTTAATAAATCCATCAAATTTCATTCCAGCTATACAAAATTAGGATCACTTAATTTCTCAATTTATGTTAATGGATTAATTATTTAATATGTATATTTCTTTTTAAAAAAATACAATGCACATTTTGATTTTTATGTAACTGATTTTTCATCATAAAATAAGCTTACATATCAATTTTCTAAAAACTCTTACTGAAAAGAGTATGAGGTCTATAAAATATTCCCTCCTAAAAATGTTAAAAGTTTTAAAACAGTTTGACTGTAAAAAATTTTCTTCTGGACATATTTCAAATATGTTTATACCAAATGAATGAAAATGAATCAGTTCTTAAATCAAAGAAATATTTTAAAAGATCATTATAGCCACAAAAGGGCTATAAAATTTGAGATATTAGAGTTCTCTGTATACTAATTTCATTCAGTTATCTCCTATATCTGTGAAAATATGCCACACTAAAAGTTCAAGATTTAAAAAAAATGTTCTTGTAATGAGATCGTATACTTGTTTATTTCTAATTACTCCTCCATTTATCGAAAATAGAAAAGTATCAACAACCCATTTCATTTGTATACTTGTCATGCTGATCCAAAAAATGCTTTATTTTATTAAATAAAATAGATTTTATGCTAAGCTTTGAAGTAAATTTAAAGTAGTATTAATGTAAGCTTTAAAGTAAAAGCTCATTTTTAAAAAGTGTTCAATTATAAAACAAAAGAAAGTGTTAATTGTGCTATGGGGAGTTAAAGCATGTGTGAAGTGCCTATTACCTCCTCATCACAATTAAAGTTAGTTAACATTTTAACATAATTTTTAATTTTTTAAAATTTATTACTAAATTAAAACATGAGTTAGGTATTTATGAAACCAGAATTATATAAAATCTTGCTGAAATTTAGAGCAATGGAGTTGTATTTTAGCAGTGAAATATTCTGTATACTTACATACCAGTTTATGTAAAAAAAAAATATCACATTTATTAATATATATAATTTTGTGTGAGAAATTAGTAACCAATAATTTTTCTTGCATTTTTGACAAATCTTGCATAAAATCTGCAGCATATATAATTAAAAATTTGCTGAGTGTGTGTTTGTAAGCACATCAGTTTGTACAGTAAATCTAATTATACATATAAAAATTTAATTTTTGTGATTCAAGTTTCCCTTAATTTTTATGCAGATGTTGTGTAATGCCTAAACTTTCTGAATTATTACTTAAAAAAGATGTATTTACAATATTTGAAAATAAGTGGATTTTATAACATACTAAATATCAGCTTTATAGGTAAAAGTAGATTTTGAGAAAAGTGTACCTGAATCCTTCCCCTTAAAATAAATTCATTTTAAGACATTTGATAATAAAGATACTTTTTAAATAAAAATATTTTTTTCAATGCAATACAGCATTTATTATAGTTAATTAGACTATTCTACATTATTTTGAATTTTTGATTTCAAGCTTTTTTTTAGATGCCTTTTGTATTGCTATGTAAGTTTTTTAAACATTTGTCATCAACGATTCACAACACCTTCTACATAAAACATCAATGTTTTAGAACTATATTCTTAACACTTTTATTTCACTTAGAGCATTATTCTCACATGATATAGCTGTATCTAGATTATTTTAACTTTTGTTAGGAAAACATGTAATAGAAATGTCTTTGACAAAGTAATGGAATTTCTTTTAAGTCAAATTTAAAAGGTCTGTACTTTTTCAAATTGTAAGCAACAAGAATCATTTTTCACATTGATAAGATATAAAAATGTATTTTTGAGTAATTAAATGTTAATATTGTATGCTTCTGATTAATGCACAATGTTACTTATGCATTTACAAATTGTGTATATATCCTTAGATGTATTTTCCATGAAATCTACATGGTTTAAAAAGTACAGAGTGGCATAAATACTGAATGTATATTTAGTATTTATATAAGTAATTTTTTTTCTCCATTTCTGTACAAAAATTGTAGAATTCCTAAGATTGTTGAGCATATACTGGAG
Source organism: Trichonephila clavata (assembly GCA_019973975.1). Lineage (NCBI taxonomy): Eukaryota > Metazoa > Arthropoda > Arachnida > Araneae > Nephilidae > Trichonephila > Trichonephila clavata. The sequence goes on from BMAO01021784.1 coordinate 115,598, forward strand.
AAAAATTATATTTCTTGTAAAAGAAATGCTTGCATTTTTTTTTTTTATCCAAAGCACATTTATAAGAAACTGACATAAAAAAAAATGCATCGATACACTTTTTTTTAAGAAAACTTATAAATGTTTTGTATGCGATATACAAAATATTCAAATAATTCATCATTAATTTGACTATTTAAGAGTGCTGAAATACTTATTTCTTTTTTAAAAAGTTCAAATTTTATTTTTTATTTTATCATTTTTTAGAAGCTTTCTGAATTGAATTTGCTTTACAAACTTATTTGTTCTCATAATTTGGCAGTGTGTTTCTCTATTAATGATTTTGATCTTCACTAATAACAAGTGTAAAATTTATTGCAGCATTTAAAAATTATTTAATAATTGAATAATTATATTTACTAATAATTATAATAATACTAAAAACCAGCTTTCAGCTGATACTTCAGTGTTCTGCATACAAGTATTGCAAATATAACTGAATTTATCTATTATATACCATACTAAATTATAATACTATATTAAAGTAATTTAATGACTGAAAGTAAAATCAAACTTGCTAAATTGCACCAACTTAAAACTGAGAAAAAAAATTAGATGTTGTATACGCAAACCTGGTGGTTTCTAACTTCAGTTTGTAGCATTATTTGTGTAAGTGATTCAAAATTTGTGTGAAAATATTATGTTAAGATTAAGCTGAGTAATCTCTCTCTGTCGTTGTAGCAAATGGTATCTATATTATGCAAAAACATGTTTTAAATAAAATATATATATATTCAAACATATTTAATTAAAGTAGTGTTTTGATACTGTACATAATTTGGAATATAACAAATTTAAAAAATTAGATCTTTACAGACATTATTAGTTTTTGTTGTATGCCTTTACAAACTTTAACTGTGTTTTTCTCAGACTTTTCAATTTTGAGGATTTGTTTCTCCCTAACATTTTTTTCTGTTCAAAATGATCTTAAAAAGTTTTTTGTAGGTAATTTAAAATATATTTTTCTTTAAAAGTTCACATGGAATTAAATCTGAGAGTACTAGTTATTTTTAAAAATGTTAAAGTTAATATTTCTTTTAAAAAATTATGTTTTTTCCCAGGTTTAGCTGCTTAAAATAATTGTTAAAATTCAACAAGAAATTTTTAGCATGGAAAGTTAATTTGGAATTTTCATTTCCACACTAACTTTTGTTTTCAACAATCTAAGAAACAGGAATCACTTAAATTATTTAAAAAATTCAGTATTTTATAAGAAAAATTCGTAATTTTTAAAATAAAGACTGGTCTAATTGATTTTTTATTTCCAGAATCAATTTAATAATATAATCTGAAAAGAAAACACTAATTAACAACTACTTAAACTAGTAAAAAATTTTAAGCAATTCACCATTTTTTCAAGAGTGTACCATTCTTAACCAGATACAAAAATCAAGGGAAAAAAACAATTCAAAAAGAGCTACAAAAAACATTAGATATCTCCCTCATCCACCACCATAAAAAAAAACCAGATTTTCAGAAAAAGAAATATCTCTCTACAAAAATACACGATCGGTTACTAACATTTCTTTACGGTTATTTATTTATTTTTTGAACTTGTTATTTCTTCGGATAACTCACCGTCTCCGACAGCTTTGGGTCAGAAAAAGCTGGTTAATTTTTAACAGTTTGATGCTTCTGTGGTACTATTTTCTTTTATTATCCGTTTTTGATTGCCACTTGAGTATTTCTTTCCGGACTTTTTTACACTTGTCTTTATATATATAATTATATTATGCTATATTTATGAACTCTAAATACAACTTTTGAAGACCTACAAAGAAGAAAAAAATTGTTAATTTTAACAGCTTAAACTCTCAAATATTTACAATGACTTTATATTAATACTAGCTGTTACCCGCGACTTCGTTCACGTAGAAATTTACAAAAAAGTGTTTTGTTCTTACAGATCTTACGAAAACTTAATAATTCTGTATTCCACGTTAAGAAATACATACACGCTATATATATAGAGAGAGAGTTTAATGTCATTTTTTTACTTAGTGAATCAATGTTTTGTTTTTATATTTTTGTGTTCTTTCTGCTTTTTGGTGTTTATTGTTTTATTTTCTTTGTTTTTTGTTAATTTTTGTGTGGTTTTTTTCGTATAAATTTATTGAACATCCTCTCTATATACAGTATTAAATTTATTGAAAAATCTCTTTATATACAATATTTGGTGTACGATTTTCTTGAGCTAAAACAAAAACGCCAGTGGCATTCCTCGCACGTGAACATGCCACGTATAGTTGGCCATGTGAAAAGCAACTCTTAGTTAAATCTATGTCAACTTTGCTTAACGTTTGCCCTTGTGACTTGTTAATTGTCATAGCAAAGCTGACACTTACAGGGAATTGTAGTCTTTTGAATTCAAACGGGAAATTCGATGGTATTATGGGAATTCGTGGTATAAGTACTATGTTACCTTTTCCGCATCCAGATATTATACGACCTTCTATAACGTTTCTTTGCAATGACACTACTCGCAACCTAGTACCATTGCAAAGTTTTGGTGGGTTTAAATTACGGAGTAGTATGATGGGAACGCCAATCTTAAGTTCTAGCTTGTGAGGAGGTAGACCAGGCACAATTATACTGTTTAAAAATTCTGTTGGATAACTAACCGTTTCATCCGGATTGCAAACTGTATTGATGGAAAGGTATGTTTGTGATTCACCAGGAAGCTTATTTAACATGCGCTGATTAAGCGCAGTAACCTGGTCGTTTATAGGTGCTAAAATGGATCTTTCACACAACCACGAATCTTCTTTTATATTGAGATTGTGAACATTATCATAAATGCTATGTTTTTTATCAAAATCTGAAATATTTTCATGAATAAAAACCTAACAATGTTTAACATCGATTTCTAATTATTATACTTAAAGTTCAGCTGTTAAAGTTTAAAACAGCTTAAATATAACGAATTAAAAAAACTCACAATTAAGAACAATTTGAATTATTTTAGAAACAACTACCTACGCAGTTAACTAAATAAAATAACCTAAGAGTAATTTATCAAAATCTGAAATATTTTCATGAATAAAAACCTAACAATGTTTAACATTGATTTCTAATTATTATGCTTAAAGTTCAGCTGTTAAAGTTTAAAACAGCTTAAATATAACGAATGAAAAAAACTCACAATTAAGAAAAATGAAAGATACCTTGAAAATTATTATTTTTCGATTACAATATAAATATTAAGCAAATAATAACTATTGTTTAAATGTAACTAAAAATGTAAATAAAAAAAAAAAGAGAAAGGATTAAAACTTAAAAATTTTTTGTTTCTTGCATTGCTTTTTGCTTATGAAGCCTTGATTTATTATTTTTAAAAGTGCATCCGAAACAGCCGATGCTCTACTTAACTGAACAGTGAGATAACTATCATAAAAAAAAAAATTATGGCACGTGTCAGCGAATTATGATGTGCGCGTAACACTGTTATGTCTCATGAAGAGCATCGGTCGCCAGTAACCAAAACAACGACTTCATTAGCTCAATTTGGCGTTCATCTTGGCATTCAGTTTCACGTTCACCCGTATGGTTTCCGTTCCCGTAAGAATACGGGAATAAAATATAGCCTATGTTACTCCCCGTTAATGTAGCTTTCCATTAGTGAAAGAATTTTTAAAATCGCACCAGCCGTTTCCGAGATTAGTCGGAACAAATAGACAAACAAAAATTTTAAAAATTGGTTTTTTGTTATGAGTACCGTATATACTTTTAGTCCATTAAGTAAAACGCTGCTAATTTGAAATTACAAACAGACACTTCAATTTTATTTGTATAGATACAGAGCATTTTTGAAGTAACGGATAAATTCAAGAAATATTAAAACGGGAGATTTTTTTTAATTAATTTTTTTGTTTTTTGCGTAAGGCGGTAACACACTAATTATTTTGAGAAATTAATGTGTGTGATAGGTGTTTTTACATACCATAAAGTAAATATGGAGTAGAGGATGGTTACATAAAGAAATATTGAACAAAAATTTAAAAAGAGTGGAATCGTAATACATTTTTTGTTATACTTGTTTTGCAAGTAAAATGAATTCATGTCGTGTAATTAAAAAAAATAAAGATCACTTTTTCTTCAATAAAAATTAAAATGGGAATTTTTGAATTTATCCGCTACTTTACGATTACGAATGTACTATTCTGTATGTGGATTTATATTTAGTTGGTTATGGTTACGCTTCAATTTTATAATATTCATAAATCCTATCGATACAAAAAAAGTGCTTACTAACCTGAATAAAAGCGCTTGTGAAAAGTGAAACAGCGAAATATTTAACATAAATTTTGTTCCTTACATATTTAAGGTTAAAGGCCAAAAATAACTAATTAAATAAAAATCTTTAGGAATAGCAAATACATTGGGGAATTACCGAGATCCCGACGAAATCTATTTAGTAATGTTTTATATTTTTCGTTGGGATCTCGGTAATTCTCCGATGTGTATTTGACAGTTCTTCAATTATCACTCCACTTATGGCACTGCTACCAACTTGCATCTTCACACTATTTATGTTTAAGCTCAATTTACTAAGATAAGATGCACAAAACACGCCATCTGTCCACGAAAGAATGGTAACGTGAAGAGCATCATCAATCGGAAAATATTTTATAGGGACAGAATCAATAATGTCATGAAGATCCCTGGTTTTTTAATTACTTTTTTATTTGTAAATATCGCAATTATTTTTGGTATTCCTACTCCTTAGAGCAGGCGGATATTAGTTCGGTAAGGGGTCCCTTGCTCTTAAAACTCAATACTTCACCCTGCTCAGCCTAATGGGAGAGATCCACCCCTACTCGTCATCTCTCTTTGAGTTATTTTAGTTTTAACTCGTAAGATATTTCATCTATATAAATGAACCAAAATTTAATAACTTAAGGTAAATAATGCATATATATATTAAAGCAAATCAAAAAATGTTCTCAATCCCATATAAAAAAAAGTTTAATTTCAGTAAATTTTTATCACATGGCTATCGATAGTCAATCAATAAATCTCACAACCCTACCGAATGCTTCAATCATTTTACTGTATTCTGGTATATTTTGCAGATGTCAAAGGGTTGCGTCATCAATCAAATCAATATTAGCGATTTTAATCTTTTTCCGTTCTACATCTATTTCTCTAGGATGACGAATAATTTTACTTGATTCATTCTTTAAGATTTTCCTTAAACTCAGAAGGCCCGTCCCCAGTGGCGTAACATACACCCCCTCATCGCGGGGGGGGGGAGCCTGACTGAAACCAAGTATACATGGTTTTGTAATCCTTTGTCAGATCCGGCTTGGGACCCAAAACCTGACTTTGCATAGGGCCCTAATGTTCTCCGTTACGCCACTGCCCGTCCCACCATTTAGATTTTAACATTTTTCTAGGAGGGCATATTCTCTATAACATGTTTTGAAGATTGTATTTTCGTTAGGTGTCGAATTTTCTTAATTTTGTTAGTCACAAAAATCGACCGATTCCTCCGTTTTTGAGCCACCGAAAAAAAGCAGTAGTGAAATCGTAGTAAAAGTGGTTTTCAATTTTGGAAAATCAAATGCTTTCATCAGAGAATTTACCAGCATAGCTCCTGTATTGCAGGCCACAATCTCTACATGCGGTGTACTTAAGAGATGTTGCACTAGATTTAGTTCTAGCATGTACTACTTTTATTTTAGAATAAATTATTGATCGAACAAAGATTCACGCAGCATAAGCTCTCTCAGCAGTATTCTGAAAACGTGTAACTCTGAAGAGCTATTCACTATTATATCAATGGCGAAATATATTAAATTTTTTCAATACAGAAATATCTTTAAGTCGTGTTAAAAACTCTTTTACACAATTTGGAAGCAATCATCCTAGCAATTTTAAATTTCCAAAAATTCAATATTAGTAGTTTAATAAGTAATGTTGGCGGCGTTAAAAAGCCAATGGAATCAATTGCACAACGAATACAATCCTTTAGTTATTTTCATTTCATTAGTCGACGGTTTTAAATCTGTCATATCAAGTGCTACTGCTAAAAAAATATCTCCAAAAATTCAGGTATCTCCTGGATGTTTGTTAACATTTTTATAATCAACACTGCTTTTTCAGAACTGCACCATTTTAAAAAGAAAACCCTTTATAATACATTTTGTTTGTTCTTAATGAAGTATTCCGTTTCAAGTGTGTTACAAGCCAGTTTTGTTCGAGGGAAAGTGACAGTCAACTTGTTTTCTGCCAACATTCTACTGTGATGAAAAGAGAGAGAATTCCTTTCATACAGATATAAAGTTGACTGGAAGGGGGGTGCCCGGCTCATCGGTACAATGATTGAGTTCTAAGAAACAATGAAAAGCTTTCCCCTTGTGAAGAGCAAGCATCTACAAAATATAATTACAGTTCATTTAACTAGTGGGGAGGAGAATTTGTATTCGAGGGATTAAGGGAGTGGCTCGGCGAAGAGTGCCAGATGAACACGTATGAAGGGGACCCAAGTTATTTATAATCGTAATTAGATCCCGACAGTCTTGCCTTCAATTATGTACGGCATAAGTTGACTGTTGTGAAAAGGCCCTTCACAGCAATAATAGCAGATTCAATGAGAGTACAACAGCAAGAGACGTGGCACATGTCAATCATAACTCCTCACCATCCCCATTCACCGTGTTCTAACACCAGGACTGAAGATCTTTCCCTACTAATTTCTTAGACGAGGAGCGAGAGTCACTTCCTGTTCTCAGACTGGCAAATGTATAAATCACAGAGTTCCTATCTCAAAAAGGGGATGTATCTATTCATCAGAACTATTTAAATTATTTACTTAAAATGCGATAAACTTAAGTTTAGAAAGGGAAAAAAATGTGGAAAAACGAAAAAATTTGCAAACAAGCACCTTAATTTGCATGCTAGAAACGACAGTTGAATATTATCTGCTTGTCATGGAGAGAGAAGACCATTCTAGGAATGGAGTGACAGATTGTGAGCGTAGAAAGAATTGACACTCTGACTGGTTAAGAAGTCGAATTGGGTTTTAAACATAATTTGAGAACCCCAAAAGATAATTTAAGCTTGAAAAATAATGGAAATTTTAATTTAAAATAAAATTTTGAAACCATTTTCACAAATGCCGTAAAGGAAAGAAGAAAAATTGAGTGAATAATTGTTTGGAAGGCCATCGCAAACTCCACGCAGGTCAGCTCGCAAGGTGAATTAAAAAGACTCGATACCCCAAAAATGACCAAAATATTGGGGTTTTTTTCATATTTTTACTTAGTCATATTCTTTGCATTGTAATCTTTTAATTGATCTGCCACTTTTGTATGCCTGAAAATCAGAAATTGGAAAAAACTTAAATTGAAAAATGCAAACAAACGAAAATTAGGCAATTCGTCCACGCCCCTTTTTAGATAAAAAAAAGTTTTAAAAAGAGAAATAATAACTATAAAAAAAAGGAAAGTGTTACATATAAAGTAGGATATTTCTGAAGGCATTACAATAATGTAATTTTTTTTCCTTTGTTGAAATATGTGCATAAAAATTTTTTAATTAAGGGGTTTAATATTAATAATTTCATAATTTGAATTTTTATTGATCAAATATTTTTAATACAAATATAATATTTCAATATTATGTGAAGCAAAAAACTTTGAAATTTCTGTTATGACCGAAAAAAATTTTTTTTTATCATTTTCCTTCAATTTTCTTGTGTATTTTAATACTCTTTAAAAAGTGATCATTTATAAAAAAAAATATGGTTGAAATAATATGAAAATGCAGTTATTTTTAAGAAAAACATATATCTAATGCTTTAAAGTCATATTTTATTTAACTTTATAATAGTTATTTTTTCAGAATTATCAACTTTAAAATGATTTTTCTTAGTTTGTGGTGTTTCGATACATTAGAGGGTACATTCAAATTGCTACTCCTTCCACAATTATTTACCGATCACTTCCATTTTTTTCCAGCGTGTTATATATAATGCATGTAACAAAATTAAGTATCTATTTTTCTTTAAACTGAATATCTTTTTTTTTTTAAAAAATTGAAATGTAGGAGATATTGGCTTTTTCGCTGAATTATAGCATATATATATCAATATTTTATTTTTTTCCCTCTAAAACTAATTAAGTTATTGTAAAATTGATCCCTCTCTTTGTTGAAAACAGCCTTCAGTTCAGAATATTACTGAAATTTCCAGTTCAATAAATGAATAAATACAAAAAAAAGAAGTAAGATTTTAAAAAATTTTAAAGTAATTTAAATTTTTTAAATTGTGTGAATAATATGTACAAAATTTCATCTCGTATCATTTTCTTGAATAGAAACATTATATGAAATGCTAACATATAATTTTTAAATACATAAATAAAAAAATTGTTCAAAGGGTACCGAGTCCCCTTATAAGATGCGATTAAATATGCTGAAGTCACATGAGTAATTATGACTCAAGTCAGAGCTAAATAATGAAGGGATGATTAATATCATTAATCGACAAGGTTTAAAAGAAAAATTGCGAGCCCAGTGTTTGAAAATGAGAACTGTAGTAAGAGAAATAATTAGTGTCGGTGCTAGAAATGAGCAAACACTGTCTTCATCTGGTGGTAGAGCAGAACAACAAAAGTTCAACAAAATTTTTAACAGTTAAAAAATTAGATTTAAAATTTTGAAAACCTTTCAGTGATTTATAAATTGACCCCAAATGTTTTGTGTGGCTGTAGGAAAATTTATAAATTGGTGATTTAAGACAAGTTTCGTTCTCTTCTGGAAGTAAGCTACTGCCGAATCATAAGCAAGTTGATTTTCAATTAGCTCATTCGGAGAGAGAGAATTTGCAGAATTTTATCAAAGGATTTTTGTGATTGCTTTTTAATGTATGTGAGAGTTGGCCGAATTTTCTGAACATGTTAAATAACTTCATTGTGAACATACAAGGGGACGCTTATGATTTGTCTATGAGAACTATTAATTCAGAAAATTTTCAAAACCAGATTTTCGATCTCAAATCTGTTTTAGACGCTAACAATTTTTTTTAGCAAGCAATTTCTCAGATTTTCTATTAAGTATTGTTCTTTCATAATGCCTATTATATTTTTCTAATGTATTTTTTTAATATTTGATTTATCTGTTTTGCAAATTTTCCTTTTTTGTGATTAGTTATTTTGTGCAAAGTGTCGCTGAATATTTTATTAACCCATAATCAGTCCATTTTTTTTTACCCAAAATGTTTAAAAAGAGGCTTATTTTTTACTGTATATCTTTTTTTCCAGTGTGGCTGCGAATTGGTATTTTACCATTGCAAACCTGATTCATTCCCCGGGAACTGGTATCTCTTTTTAGTGCGGCACAATATAGGCGGTATACCAATCACCACGAGTAACTTTGAAGCTAAGTTTCCTCCCTAGAGGGAGGCACCTGAGATCTGACGATGAGAAACCATACTAGGAATTTAATTTTGCTGAGAGCACCCAAGCCAAACAGGCACTCAAGGGATCTTTTACACTCTGCATAATCATACGACATGGTCCCTGTCGATTTTCTGCATCATAAAAATTCACCGACTTCAGCCCGAGTCGAACCCGCAAACTTGGGCGCAAAAGGCCAGTGCCGAAACCAGTTACCCAGTGTGATTTTCGTAAACTTATGTTTTTCTGAGAAATAAATTAAAAAGTAGTAATTTGTACATTTTTTATTTCAAAGTACGTTATTTTTGCAAATAGTTTGTGATGTTTGAGAGCATTAACGTAAAAATTATGCCCTTAAAATGAAGGTAATGATTTTTAAAATAATTTAAAATACGCGATTTTACATTTAGCCAAACATTGGCGTCGAAAATTAGCTTTGCGCCAAAGACATTTGACCTGTTTCGCCTTCGACCGCATCTAACTCAAGGGTTACACTAAAAAAATTCTGCCTTAAACAGGGGGAAATCAGTAACTTTGGCGAGTAAAAAAAAATGCTAATGAAAGAATTATTTTTTTGTCAATTTTCTTTATATAATTTTCAAAATTAAATAACTATATATGTCAGATTAAGATGATAAAATGCATTCAATGCATTTCTGAGATTCATTTAAAATATTTATCAGTATCGAAATTTTTGTTCTCTTTCATAAAACTTATAGTTTACTTAAAAATATGCGTAATTGCATGAAACTTTTTTCCCCGCGTCGAATATTTCAAAAAATTCTCACAATTTTACTTCAAGAATTAAAATAGTAGTGAAATTTTGTAATTTGAAAAATTTATACTTTCTGTTCTTTTTTCAACATACAACTATTTTTAAAAATGCTACAGTTTCGTTTCCGGGAAAAAACTAAAAAAGTTAAATGTTTTTATCAGATAGTATTATTTTCTTTTTTGAATGATTTTTTTCAGTGAATGTGTACTTATAACTAGGTTTTTCACATAGTGTTTTTCTTAGCAGTTACATATGTTTAATCAAACATCCAAACGTTTCAAGAGCTATCTGTAGAATTTTTTTTTATTATTATTTATAGATAATGTGGATTTAAATTAATATATTTTTTAAAATCAAATGAATATTTCTATTATTTCCTTATTAAATTAATTATTTGTTAATAAAAGGTACATCGCCTATTATTTTGGATAAAAATACGTTCTAGAGCCTGGAATAAATATTTGTCCTCAGTGCCAGCCTAGCGGTAGCTAGGCTTCTACTTCAGTTACACAGTATACCTAAGAAAGGGAGTAAATAAAGTGAGAATGATAGGTTCGCCTAAGCTAAAACTAGCTTCGGCGGTCAGGAGGTGGTGGGGGGAGGTGGGACATAGTTTCGGTAGAAACGGAAAACAGCTTTTTCGTTTCGTTCTTCAATCCGAAAAGGGGGTTTTCGTTACGTTTAACAGCATGGGAGGGTGGAATTCTTAGAAATCAGGTAGTATCTTCGTTGCGCTATGAGGCAAACGGTACATGAGGTGAGGCTGGTTCATGAAGTTAGATTGAGAGCTAATCGTCGGGTTGTCTTGATGATGGATTGCAGAATGGAAAGTTGAGGAAAGATTCGCTATTAGGGTTTGGATGGGTTCAACACAAAGGGGTTCAACGTTTTATTATTATTTATAGATAATGTGGATTTAAATTAATATATTTTTTAAAATCAAAAGAATATTTCTATTATTTCCTTATTAAATTAATTATTTGTTAATAAAAGGTATATCGCCTATTATTTTGGATAAAAATACGTTCTAGAGCCTGGAATAAATATTTGTCCTCAGTGCCAGCCTAGCGGTAGCTAGGCTTCTACTTCAGTTACACAGTATACCTAAGAAAGGGAGTAAATAAAGTGAGAATGATAGGTGGTTCGCCTAAGCTAAAACTAGCATCGGCGGTCAGGAGGTGGTGGGGGGAGGTGGGACATAGTTTCGGCAGAAACGGAAAACAGCTTTTTCGTTTCGTTCTTCAATCCGAAAAGGGGGTTTTCGTTACGTTTAACAGCATGGGAGGGTGGAATTCTTAGAAATCAGGTAGTATCTTCGTTGCGCTATGAGGCAAACGGTACATGAGGTGAGGCTGGTTCATGAAGTTAGATTAAGAGCTAATCGTCGGGTTGTCATGATGATGGATTGCAGAATGGAAAGTTGAGGAAAGATTCGCTATTAGGGTGTGGATGGGTTCAACACAAAGTTCTTCGTGGAGAACAGATCTACCCGCTTATATGTATACCGCATCTCCTAGTTGAAGAGTAATTTCATGTAATCTTATCCACTTAGCCCAGTGCTTCTCAAACTTTCAACATTTGCGACCCAATATTTAATCATCATTTTCAACACCCCCCCCTTCCCACCATTCAATAACAATGCATTGAATTCAATAATACTATACTTTCACGTTAAGCTACAATGTGACTTAAACCTCTTAAGTACCACTGGTATTTATAAGCATCTCGCTCAGTCAAAGCATTAACTGCCCCGAACGTATATATACACCTTTCCGAAGTACGATCGTTTTTGTGTACTGCTATCCATAAAATTACTCCGAAGGCTTTGGAAAGCAATAAAAGGACCTTGACAGTGTTTGCGAAGGATTTATTTATTTCAGAGGATTTGCTTTATATATTTATTCCTTTTCTTCCCCTCCCCCCCAATACATCACATTCGCGCGCTTACTTGGAAAACGATGGCATTGGGGAACGAATCGCATAACTTTTAATCGGCAGTTAAAGAGATTAATTATAAACCGTACAAATTATCAAGATAAGAGTTTATATTTGTATATAACTTTACATATGACAAGCTCTAGGGTTACTGGTAATTATTAAACTTGTTATTAACTTAGTATTATTAAATTAATTATAAAATACATTGTGTAGTACTGATACATTTATAGGTGTATTATATCAGTGTAATTGTTTTTTTAAAAAATTTTTATTATGTCAGAATGTATTTTGTTCCTTACTTTTAGTAAATTAATATTCTTTTAAAAATAACTTTTGTTTTCGACTTTTCAATATGCATGCGCCCCCCTACCACCGTTAGAGAAACGCTGCATTTATAGCATTAATTCGCGCAGTAGGCGTAATTTCAACCCTTGTATTATATTTAGTTAAAGGGGTATGTGTGTGCGTGTTTTTTTAATCCAAATGTGGAAATCTAGGTTCATGAAGCTGCCTACAGGCACATTTCATATTCTGCTTTAATTGTTTTTGTATTTTGTTTTTGTAGCTACATACGTTGAGAGAAATTTTTATAACATAAATACATTGCTAAAAATGACATTTAAATGTTTATAACTGTGTGTGAAACTTCTATGTCTTCAGCAAATTTCTCAGCCTAAAATTTAGAAGCTGTTCATGTTTAAATGTAAGCTTTAACGTTGAATCAGTTGATATGTCAATAAGTTGCTCCTTCTCCTTCATTGTCAAACCTTCTGATTTACGCATTCAAGCTTAGTTTTCTCTTCTGAGAAATATTATTTTACAGGTGTTAGGTGTTCAAAACATTGCACTAGCGAGAATAAAATAATTTTGTTGAACCCTGGATCACATAAGCAAGAGTGCTTATTATCTGGGTAGTACATATAAAGAAAAAAAATTTTAATATTTTTTTAATTATATTATAATAAAAACTGCAGGAAGTTACTGAATAAAAGGTCATCCGACACCGAATCTGTTTTTAATTTCCTCGGGACCCTCTTTGAGAAAGCCGATTTTAGGTACTCAGTGATTATATATTCTCCGCAAAGAATATGAATCTATCTTGCATACGTATTTACTTTTCTTTTCGAATTTTTATTTTAAATTGTGGACCCCCGGATATGCTTGGTGGAACTCCAAGGCTTCGTGGAACACAGCTTGAAGATTGAAGTAGAGGTCATAATGGCGTTCTGAGAAAGCACGGGGGGGGGGGGATTTAGATATGTGAGGACAACCACCAATGTTTTTTAAAAAAAGAAGAAGCAAACGCGTTTTTATACTTTTTTTTTAAAGTAAATGATGCGTGCAGTTGTACCCACTATAGTTCTTATAAACAACCTGTAAGATCTTGTCGTTTTTTAAAGCACTGGTGCCTAAACATTCGCATACATCAGCGCATTTTTCCCACGATCACTTTAAGTAAATAATATACATTGACATCTAATTTTTAAAAAATCTGTGAAAAAATTTGGTTCCTGTGTCTGTCCTTTGTTCGAAAAAGTTGAGAAGTTAAGAATCTCTAGACAAAACAAACATCTCTCTGACTAACCTTGCACCGTCGAACCATGATTGTTTTTCTAATAGATGATGATTTTTTTTTCAAAAACGTTTCCTGTAAGTAATGCCCTTATGTGAAACAAGGCATTTTAATACAAAAAAAAAAAGACCAGAAATTTATATTTAATTCCTTAATTCAGTAATTCTCAAATTTTCACTATTTGTGATCCAATATTTAATCGTAATTTTCATCGTGACCCTCCCTCTATACTATAACAATGTTTTGAATTAAATAATACTATACTTAGACGCTAAAGCTACAATACGACTGCTATCCATAAAATTATTTCAAAGGCTTTGGAATGCAATAAAAGGAACTGGACAGTGTTTACGAAGGATTAACTTATTTCAGGTAATTTGCTTATGCATTTCTTTTCTTTCCACCCCCAATACATATCAAACACATACCTGTATGGAAGAAGGTGGCATTGGGTAGCAAATCACGTAGCTTTTAATCCTGGTGGAGTTTACAGCAAATATTAATTTCAGGAGGCGTGATCTCTCAATCCCAATTCACCTTTTTTTTATTCTTAGATTCACGATTAACGATCTCTACGATTAACCATTTATCACATACCCAACGTCAGGGTTTAAATAGTATTTACATTTGCATAAAATCAAGTCATCTCTACGGAAAGCGGTTTTTAAACTAAAATCACAGTTAAAGAATAGTTTCCCCAAGAGGATTAGCAGAAGAACCCGGATAGTACCCGTTACAAGCTTTCAGAAATTAATTTTCTTAAAGAATCCGACCATAGATTATTTAATATGCAGTAAAAAAATTTGGATCATGTATCTTGTCCCATTTCTTATCAATATTAGGCAACATCTTAGGGCAGTTTTCTAATTCCTTCGTGTGTTTTAACTTCTACAAAAAAAAATGAGGATTTATAAAATATTATCTAATTCTAATAACAGTTAGTATATAAAAACTAGCCCTCATCCACTAGTCCTCATCACTATGGTGTATGACTATATGTTGTTTATAAATTATTGATATCTAAGTCTTAGCATTAAGTGTTCGATTGTATTAAAAAACATTCTCTTATAACAATAACTTGTTTATTTAAAGAGGACAAGACTTAAATTTCTAAATTTCAAGTAGAATCATCTTTTGCGCTCTCTTAACCCGCTCCCCCAAAAGTGGATTTCCGTCAAATCAATTTTCAGTGGACCTCTACTCAACAAAATAAACATGCTTGACACATTTCAAGTCAAAGTTCTAATAGTTCAAAAAGGGAATATTTTTTTGCCAATTAGCCCCTTGCTACCCCAACTCCCCCAATGAGAATCGGTTTCCGTAAAATTCGTTCTTAACGGATCTCTATTCGATAAAAAAAATGTATTTAAAACATTTCAAGTATGCGTGCTGAACAGTGTTCAAAAACAGAAATCTTAATTAAAACACCTGTCAACCCAGTGAACTTGAACCACCGGGCTTTGGATCGGTACCGGTTCATAGATCAAATGGTCCCTAAGGAACATTAAATTATTTCTATTTTATTTCCCGTAGTGTATTTCTCTCGGGCTTGTGTGACTTTCGACGGAAATCACTTTATATTCCGTATTAAATCACTTTATGTTGTTTTTCTGGTGTAACCGTATTCTATTATGAAGGTATGCTTAAATAAAATGGAATTAAAATTATTAAATCAAAACAAACTAAAGTAGAAACAATCAGCGTCGCACCCTCAACGGACCGAGGTAAAATTATGAAACGTTGACCGGTCCGCGGCGATAGAAAGATTGGGGAGCACTGCCTAACCCATCTCAACCCTACCTTGAGTGTCGATTTTCGCTTGCCTACCGAGTTTCAAGTCAGAAGGTCAAAATGGGAATATTTATCAAAAACTGCCCCTAACCTCTCGCAACCCTCCCTTAGGAATCGATTTTCGCAAAACCTCCTTTGTAGCAGATCTCTACTCCATGAATGGTACGTGTCTGCCAAAATTCAAGTCTGTTGGTCTAAAAGTTCAAAAACGGAAATATTTATTTATAACGCCCCTTAAGCCTTCGCAATGCCCCCTAAAGTTCATTCTCGGAAATTTCGTTCTTAGCGGAACTCTTCTCCATAAAAGGAACAAGCTTACCAAATTTCAAGTCTGTAGGTCATATAATTTCGGAGAAATCGTGATGAGTGAGTCACTTTTCTTCTTTATATACGAGTACAGAAAAGAAGAAGAAAAGAGTTTGAAAAATGAGAAAAATACTGTTTTACATTCGAAAACAGTAAAAACGTTTAGTAAAAAAATTATAGCGCTTAATTTTAGCCTTTTTCGATATCTCTATTATAGTTTTACAATAAAGTACATTTTTCATCAATAATTTTTTATTGTATCCCATCGGCATCTATGCAAATGAAGTAAAATACAGAAGTATTATTTCCCGACTTAATATCAGAAATTTGGATTACACACAAAAAAAATTAAATAAAAATGTCCATTTGTGATGCTCGTTCGCTTAAAAAAAGACAGGTGTTTAGAACAATAAATATATATATTTGAAAAAATTTCTCTGTTCTTATGGATCAAAACTTTTATTCCGGTTTCTACTACTACGAAATCCTTAAGCACAATTTAAATACAGAGGAACACAGAGAAAAAGAATACAAAAAAGAACAAGAACGCATGAAAAAAAAAGTAGCCGCAATCCTTTTTTTCTTCCTTCTCCTTACTTTCTCTTTCCGTAACTGTTAAACTTCCAGAGTGTCAGTTGTAATTGTGCATTCCAGTGTTGAACATCACTTGCAGATAGATAGTTGGCGATCGAGAGGACAAAGATTTGGTTTTTAGAGAAGATTATTCATACGAAAAGGATTCTTCACACTTTCGCTTTTTATACGTTTGTGTGTCAGTGTTTGGTAAGTCAATTTTCAAATAAATTTTAATTTTTTATATAAAAATAACTTGTCTTTCTATCAATGATAAGTAATTTATTTCAGTTTTTGTACTCAGTATGTCATTTCTGGAACTAAGCAAACAAGCATTAATATAACCATGCGGAAAATTACGGAGAGTATCGAAACATTTAATTAAAAAATGGGAATCATACCTAAATAGTTATGCCATTTATTTGCATACTACTTAATAGTTTTCACTCCTTACGAAATCTTTCAAGTGTGATACATTTCTTCTTTCGTTATATTTTTCACGTTTGTGTGTCTCCTCTATAGAATAGTATTCTAATAACTAATGCTAGTTTTGAACTTATATAGTCATTTGAGATATCCGACTACCCAAAAATAATTGTGAATTTTGCCTAAAATTGACAATTTTTTCATGATTTTATTTTATAGGCTATCTTATTAGCTTTATAAAAATACCAAGTTTATTATTTTCCGTTCATTGGAACAAAAACTACAAGTGTTTTAGTAAAAGCAGATACCTTTACTTTCAGCAAGATGTCATATTTTAAAACGCGTTTTACTCGAAATGTATTTTTTTTTTTTTTGAAAATGCTCAAACGGGGCCAGTGATTGCTAAAAAAGTTTTGAAAATAAGAAACTGAAATTTTTTGTGTATTTTCTGTATAACATCACTGTTTTATTACAAAATCTAGAGTCTCTTATGTTAATTTAATCACTGTTGTTTTAAGCAATTCCATGTAATAACTAAGATAATGTGCTCTAGCTTTTATAAAAATTAAAATATCTCTTATCTTGAAGGTCATTTCAAAAATGAACAACATAACAATACATCATAATTGAAAATTTGTTCATAAACTTTTGGTTCAGAATTGCTCACGTTTATGTTATTTTTTATAAATTTTTAGCAATTTTTTCCAATTTTAGTAATAATAATTCTTTTTTCTTTTCTTAATTTTAGCATATTTTTCTTGAAATGTACTAAACAAATCTAAAAAAAAACAATAAAAAAATCTCCTAGTTCCATTTTTTTTTTTTTTAAAGTTGTCGCAAGTAATCGTATACCTGCCTTTTGAGAATGTAATCAATTTTAGTTTAGGATTTATGAATTTGAGAAGAAAATGGTGGTTATGCATAAACAGTCAGACTATTTAACGAAATCGTTAAATCTCGATAAAAGTTTATTATGAAGAGAAATTCATTAAATAGAGATACATTTTCAACAGGGGCGTAGCTACCGCCGTATCAATGACACGGGGCTTCAAGCTACAGGGGCCCCAACATTGTAACATTATGACACTTTCAAATAAATTTCAATAATGCAATCATTTTTATGTATTTTCCAAAAAAAGGACCCCCACCCTCCAAAGAACGTTGATACAGGGCCCACCCAGGAATAGATAAGCCAGTGTTTTTCAATATACTTTATTTTCCTGGTTCCTGGAAAAAGTTTGTGAAATAGAGAGATTCGCAAAATAGAGGTCCGACTGTATTTACATATAATAAGCAAAAGTTCTTAACTTATGAATCAATAAAGTTCAACACTCCGTTTTTCAACTTTGCAAACTGTAGAAATTTATAAGAATCATCTGTTACCTTTGTCTCTGTTAACTAAAAAATAACAGAAATTTTATTTAAAGTACGATCCCTAAAATTGACAGATGGTTCTATATAAATGCATTCGAGAAAAAATACGCTTACTAACAAATTTTAAAGTACACGAAATCCATTTAAAATATTTTTGGTGGGAAGAACTGGGATGGGGGGGGGGGGGTAACGATCTTTAAATGTTTTTTAGTGAAAAAGAAAACAATTATATAGCTGAACTAAACTTAAGTTGTTGACAAAGATTCTTCGTGAAAATTTGAAATACGTCACTCAAATTAATTTCAATTCTGCTTAAATGCTCTTATTTTTATTATTATGAAATAATTTTTTTAAAACTTTATCATGAAAAATATTTCAGAAGTGAATCTTAAGAAAATGTAAAAGGGATCCACTTTGATTAGTCTCTAAAAGAATAGCTAGGAGGGAATAAATTTCAGAAAAAATATTCGTATTTAAGAAAGTTTTTTTCAACATTTTTACTTTATTTCATGATTATAAAACAATTAAGGGAACTGAAATTTGCTTACGGCAGGGGGGGGGGGAGGTAACTATTTTGACTCGAGGTCTATAACGGAAGTGGAGAACACCGGAAGGACCTCTTTAAAAGGATTGCGCTCATTAGTTAACTTTGTATCTCAGAAACAATATAAATTGTACCATAAAAAAAATTCAATAAATATAAGTTAAATAATATAAAAAAAGTCCTTAAGTTAATTTTTACTTACGTCAACAAAGAAAATTTTTATTTTACTTTTTATTAAATATACAATTAATATAAATATATGTTTATACATATGACAGAATCACAATATTAAGTGGCAAAACACCTTTTAAATTAACAATAAAAAAATTTTAACCACATTAAATCTGTAATTTAATTTTTAATAAAAATTGATTTTAAAGGTAAGAATTTATCTTAAAACCAGTGTAAAAGGAATGCTGACATCTAACTAGCACATGATTTTATTCAGGTTAAGTTAAATCTTCGTCACAAATTTAACAAAAGCTGTTTTATCCAATGGTGTTACCATCTACAGCAGGGGTGGGCAGACTTTTCCAGGGTATGGGCTACTTCTAATTTTTTCAAGGTGTTGCGGTCCACCCAGTATCAGTGGCACACACAAGCGGGGGGGGGGGGTCCACGGGTCAGGATCATCTTCCATAGCTCATGATTTTTTTCCCGATCGATTATAATCCCATATATATAGTTTGTAGAATTTAATTATTTGTTAATAATAATTTTTTATTAATTAATGCCAATTATTTATTCAATAATTTATTTTTTACTGTTCTTTGTTCCTGACAATCTAGAAAACGAATATATATAACGTTTGGTGTTTGGAGCGTATTGGGGTAGGACATGAGAATGATACACAGTCGACCCAGGGCCACCGCACCCCCTTTGAAAAATTCACGAGTGCGCCCACTGCCCAAGGTCGTAGGTGTGGTGAGATAAGGAAAATGTCAACTATTTATTATAACTTAATAATAAATATGGAACATGTGTGTGTGTGTGTGTGCTTCCTACGTAAATAAAATAAAAAAACTCACTTTTTTGAAACTGTGTTTAATGCAAAACGCAAAATACAAACGTAATAATAATAGCCACAAATATAATAATATCTAATGATGCATTCGATATCAAACAATTCAAAACACATTAAAAAATAAAACATTTTCTTTTCAGTTAGTTCTCGTAATTATAGTGAGTAGAAGGTATAGTCTGCGTACTGTCAGCCAATCTTTAATTGTTCAGTTTACATTACTATTGGCTAATCTTCAGGCGGTCACTCCAAATTGTCTTGGCGGTCTACCGGTCGATCGCGATCGACGTAATGCCCACCCCGGATCTAGAGGAATAATATGGACTGAAATATACCTCTTAAACTATAATTAATTAACTAAACTTAATTAATGACTTAATATTTGTAAAAACTGTATTAACATCAAATGTCATCCATTACAAGTTTTTAAAAATTTATTTGAACTTGAGTGGATGAATAAAAAGTATTTTATTAGCGATATAAAATTTGAAAAAGATATAAAAATAATTTTATATATATATATAAGTATGAATTAATAGTAGGAATTGAATAAAATAGTGGCAGTTTTATTCAATTTATTTACAATGCTAATTTCCTATCATGTATATCAGTGATGAACCGTGAACCTATGAACCGTGGGTCAAACACTGACCCACGCAAACTTTTTAACTGACCCACGATTGTTGGGCAACCATTTGTTTCTTTACGTGGGTTTATTTGGATTTTCTGATTAGTGGGAATTTTTTATATTCTATTTGTATTTTTTCAAGCACTGCTTTGACACAAAAGCAATATAAATGCTGTCTATAACCTTCAGTTTGATCATTACAGTTCCAAAGTTATGCAAATGACAACAAATGTATATGAAAGTATGTAGTATTTGAAAGAAAGCAAAGGTGTTTACAAAATATAAAATAAAGTGTATAGTTTTACTCACATTTAGTTTGTTGAAAAAAGTCTACAAACACAAAGCAAATAACCCTATTTAAAGTACTATTTTTTTTGTTGATAAAATGCACTTTTGTAAGGTTATGCTTGTAGAAAGAGACTTCCAAAACATTTCTATCATCCCCTCTCTGTTTCACCTAGTAAGGCGCCGATGGGCACCATGCGCATGTCATGTTATTCTCGATACTAGCAATTTTGGAGTCGCAATTTAAGGCACGCTTGTACCAGTCAGTACCAGTGTTGGACTTAGTAGCATCCATTTTGAACGCATTTAAAAGTAACGCGTATTGATGTGAATGTATATTAGGTATGTGTGTTAATATAAAATTTCTTCTCAAATTATTGTGTTCTAAATATAAATATTTTTAATTGCAGCCTTTACTATGTCGGCGATTAAAAAAAATTAAAACAAGCCATACA